>JAZGLN010000021.1:0-74399 GCA_038380765.1 Odontothrips loti
TGCGCAAGATCTGTAGGTAAGAGAGGTTTGGTTAGGTTAGGTAAGGTTAGGTAGGAGACTGTTGTGGATGGGTATAGGATTCAGTATTGACGGCCCCTGAGGTGAGGTTAGGTTAGGTTAGGTTAGGTAGGTTAGGTTAGGTTAAGGTAAGGTAAGGTTAGGTAGTATCTTCTTTCACATGTTTACACACAGCTCTGACAGTTGCCGTGCGAAAGATCTGTAAAAAAACGGAGTTGGAAATGCTTCACACAGCTAAGTGAATCTACTTATCAAACGAGGCTAGGGGCATACAAGGTCTGTAGTATTGACATCAATAGGTTCCGTGTTAATGCGGCTTGATTCTATCAAACCAGGGCGACTCTTCCCATCAATCTTGATTTTTTGACACAGCTGACACTGAGCTGTAACGCCTAACATTATCCTTAACCTCAGACAGTAAATGGCCTTAAAAAAGTGCCCCTGTGGCCACTATTGGGATCATCATGACATTTATGCAACGTCTCGCTTGTATTTGCGTCTGGAAGCAACTGCACCCAACGCAAAATCCGAAAAAACTGAAAAAATTGACACTTTTTAACGATATTTTCTTTCCTTTGGGTGGTTTCTCCTGATAGGGGTAGGAAGGCGCGGGAACCGATTTTGTATGATTCTAACCTTTCAAAAAATCGCATGGAGATACGTTATATTGTTCACATTGAAAATGGTGTTTAAACAATTATGAACTAAGCGACACAAGGTGGTTTGAAACGGCTGTTGAGACAACATGTCCGTTTGCACTAGCCGTACGCGGAACATCAGGTCGAGAGAGGTTTCGGACGCAAATGAGATTCGGAGACGCATCTAAAATACAAACAAACCCTGTTAGTCTACGTCTAAAACCATCAACAAAGCATGCACAATTGAAATCACCTGGAAGAAAAAAGAGAAATTTTGATTACGGTTAGACATCCTAGTGTGCTGAAAACACTTGAAAACAATGAGTTGTGTCGTGTCTCCTTCCAATGCCATGGTTTTTCTTAATCATCTTTCAATGGTCTTTGCTGGTCTTTGGCAGAGAAAGGAAGTGTTTTGGGTAGGTGCAAAAAGGGATAAAAACAGCAATAACAAAGATCAGTACATTAAAACACCAAGGTTTGAACCAACACCATTATTAGCTAACCCAACACGCACGCGCTGTATAACGGCCTAACATGAATTTGGTCCTAGAGAGGACCGCTAACTACAAGTCATGAAACCGGTCTTCGACAGGACCTAACCTAACCTAAAACTAACAAAATCGGTTGTCAAAAAAAATGCTGTCGACATTAATAATGCAAAAGGACCGGGCGAAGGATCGGCAACGATCTAACCTAACCTACCCTAGACTAACACGCATAATAAAAATAATACATGAAGGGGTGACTCACCTTGTCGTTTTCCACCTTAGGAAGATGCACCCGCGCTATCGTTGCACAAGCACACGCGACAACAATCTGATTTCATATAATTACGAACACTCGCGACACGTCGAACGACACGAACACAGGATGGCGTCTCGCGCGGGAATCGCCCAGTATATATACTTTCCTGGTGTTCCGCATGCGCGCGCACGTGGAACACCACGAAAGTATATATACTGGGCGATTCCCGCGCGAGACGCCATCCTGTTTTCGTGTCGTTTCGACGTGTCGCGAGTGTTCGTGATTATATGAAATAAGAATTGTTGTCGCGTGTGCTTTTGCAACGATAGCGCGGGTGCGTCTTCCTATGGTGGAAAACTACAAGGTGAGTCACCCCTTCATGTATTATTTTTATTATGCGTGTTTGTCTAGGGTAGGTTAGGTTAGATCGGAGCCGATCCTTCGCCCGGTCCTTTTGCATAGGTTAGGTTAGGTTAGGTTAGGTTAGGTGGTATCTTCTTGTACATGTTTACACGCAGCTTTGACGGTTGCCGTGCGCAAGATCTGTAGGTAAGAGAGGTTTGGTTAGGTTAGGTAAGGTTAGGTAGGAGACTGTTGTGGATGGGTATAGGATTCAGTATTGACGGCCCCTGTGAGGTTAGGTTAGGTTAGGTTAGGTTAGGTTAGGTTAGGTTCGGTAAGGTTAGATGGTATCTTCTTTCACATGTTTACACACAGCTCTGACAGTTGCCGTGCGCAAGATCTGTAAAAAAACGTAGTTGGGAAATGCTTCACACAGCTAAGTGAATCTACTTATCAAACGAGGCTAGGGGCATACAAGGTCTGTAGTATTGACATCAATAGGTTCCGTGTTGATGCGGCTAGATTCTATCAAACCAGGACGACTCTTCCCATCAATCTCGACTTTTTGACACAGCTGACACTGAGCTGTAACGCCTAACATTATCCTTAACCTCAGACAGTAAATGGCCTTAAAAAAGTGCCCCTGTGGCCACTATTGGGATGATCATGACATTTATGCAACGTCTCGCTTGTATTTGCGTCTGGAAGCAACTGCACCCGACGCAAAACCTGAAAAATACGAAAAATTAGACACTTTTTAACGATATTTTCTTGCCGTTGGGTGGTTTCTCCTGATAGGGGTAGGAAGGCGCGGAAACTGATTTTGTATGATTCCAACCTTTAAGAAAAAGATGTCAGACTGGGAAGTCGGTATCTCAACGACTTCAACCCTTTAAACGCTGCGGCGTGTTCCCTTGCAAGCCATTGCTAAGAAGTGCGACTCAAACAAAGGACCTTTTAGTTCGAAAACACCTGAAAATGATAGCGCGGCGCTGTTTTTTAATGATTCTAGCGCCTGTGCTCCGCATCAAACCATTTTCTGTAAAAAAAAAAAAAAAAAAACGCTTTTAAAATTCACTGTTTTCCAAAATGGCTTGCACGGGTACATGCCGATGCGTTTTAAGGAACGTTACGCTATGGTAGGTTCGCCCAATGTTGGAGGCAGGTCTGTACCAAATTTCAACGTTCTAACTTGAAAAATGTAGAAATGGTCGCGCTGACCATAAGTGGGCACTAATTTTGACGCCCAGTGTATAATCCCCATTTTCATTTCAGAAATGGACCTCAGGTGTTGCTGCTGGTGCCAGTGGTCAAAACAGGGCATATTAGGCTTGTCAGACGACCGCAGTCGCTTCGCTCGCGCTAAAGGTATTCCCTTCTCGATAAGGCGTCTATGTGGCCTCCGTCAACCTTCCCAACTATTCATTTGACTTGCACAGAATTAATAAATCAGTAAACAGTGTACACAGTGTTTAGGGGCAATTAGAGTGCAGTATGTGAAAAATTACAACGTGTTTAGTGGCTAGGGTCAAAATGACCACTTCAGACAAACAAGGTGAAAGGCTTTGTAACTACTACAAAACTTGAGCTAGGAGGCTGAAATTTTAAGGGATTGCAGTGACCCCGATTCATCTCGAAAACTGCGTAATGCAAGGATTCTGATTTGGGGGCGTTTCGGTTCGGCATTGATCTTGTTTCGAAATTACATATTAGATTTCTTAAAAGAAAAAAAAACAAACTAAGGGAACTCGTTTTGAGGGACCGCAGATCGGTGGGAGTTTGTCTTGGGACCATCCGTCGCCTGCAGTCAACGATCGTCTTGCGCGTACTCTGCAGGGCCCGGAGTAATAGATCAGTGGCTAGGTCCGGTTAAGACGCAAGAAAAACACAGAATTTAAAAAAAATATTACAAATACTGATTGTGCAGAAACTGTATTGATGAGAAGTATGCAAATCTCGAAAAACCTTTTTTCCCCCTCAAAACTCAAAGAAAGAGTCCGTTCGAGGACGCTAAAGCGTTCTCCATGCCTGTCTTGTTATCTGAGAGTTTACACCAAACTGTATCGTGTTGTCTCAACAGCCGTTTCAAAACACCTTTTGTGAACAATATTACGTATTTCCATGCGATTTTTAAAACGAACTGAAAAGAAATATCAGATCACCTTGTGTCAATGTGTCACACAGTTTGGTTCGCGCCGAAAGCCAGCGTGAGGAACCTGTGTGCTCACGGCTCGTCTTACACCTTCTTGGGTGTAAGCATGTTGTGTCGGTCTACTTATCTCCCTTTAGATACGATTATGTTGCTCTATGCTTATGCCCTCATATCGTTTCGTTTTCTGTGACTTCAGACCAAAAAAACTTGGACAATCTGAATTGCAGTAGGCCCATTTGTTCGCTAAAATTATCAATTTGTCAACAGTGTTGCTTTAACACCAACACAAACCACAGGTACATACTCACCCAGACTCATTGGTGCAGAGGCGCAGAGCCCCGTACAGGCCTTGCTGACGGTGAACCTGCCGTGTGGCGCGCGTCGAGAGCCGGCGTGGGGAAACTGTGAGCTCAAGGGTAGACGTAACACTTTCTGGGTCTTTTTGCCTTGACATCTACCTGATGTAAGAAGAACGTGTGATCGCGGTAGCGAACATTCCTTGCCGAGCATGATTATGTTGTTTGAGGTATATATCTCGCTAACGCAAACGGAAACTACGATTACGGTTGGCAACACACCTTAATAACCATCAGTACCTTGCAATAGGTGTACATAGTAAAATAATAGTGCGAATTCACTTTCATTACGTTTAACAAGTGATACGATTTTTACCAGAGTATAATCACTTCTATCATCCATTCATCGTGTTGCACTACTAATTAGTCCGGACACAACCACATTTAAGTCTTTGACATCTATATCGAGCGACTTATTATAAGCAGCACACACCAAATAAGAAGAACGGAACACAACTCTGTGAGGAGTAGCACCAGTTGCATGGCTGAGAGACAGATTAACGGCGCACTGGATTTTTGGATTTCAGAGAAAAACATATCCCAATCTCTGTGATCTTGCGGTACATGCGTAGAAATAATGGTTTCCACCTTTCAGTTGGTACGCCCAGAAGTCTTAGATCTAGGAATGAAAGGCACGTTATGGTAGTATTGTAATCCCCACATAACTTAATAAACTGATGACTGTTAGAATGCTGCCTTATGTCACACTACACATTCCTAGGAGCTCCATGTCTCAAAGTGGTATCATCTTTCACACGTTTACACACAGCTCTGACTAACGCCATGCGCAGGATCTGTAGGTTAGATAGGTTAGGTTAGGTTAGGTATGAGACTGTTGTAGGAGGGTACAGGATGCAGTATTGACGGTCCCCGTGAGGTGACGTTAGGTTAGGTTAGGTAAGGTTAGGTTAGGTAGGTTAGGTTAGGTTAGGTTAGGTAAGGTAAGGTTAGGTAGTATCTTCTTTCCCATGTTTACACACAGCTCTCACAGTTGCCGTGCGAAAGATCTGTAAAAAAGCGGAGTTGGAAAATGCTGCACACAGCTAAGTGAATCTACTCATCAAACGAGGCTAGGGGCATACAAGGTCTGTAGTATTGACATCAATAGGTTCCGTGTTAATGCGGCTTGATTCTATCAAACCAGGGCGACTCTTCCCATCAATCTTGATTTTTTGACACAGCTGACACTGAGCTGTAACGCCTAACATTATCCTTTACCTCAGACGGTAAAGGCCTTAAAAAAGTGCCCCTGTGGCCACTATTGGGATCATCATGACATTTATGCCACGTCTCGCTTGTATTTGCGTCTGGAAGCAACTGCACCCAACGCAAAATCCGAAAAAAACTGAAAAAAATTGACACTTTTTAACGATATTTTCTTTCCGTTGGGTGGTTTCTCCTGATAGGGGTAGGAAGGCGCGGGAACCGATTTTGTATGATTCCAACCTTTCAAAAAATCGCATGGAGATACGTTATATTTTTCACATTGAAAATAGTGTTTAAACAATTATGAACTAAGCGACGCAAGGTGGTTTGAAACGGCTGTTGAGACAACATGTCCGTTTGCACTTGCCGTACGCGGAACATCAGGTCGAGAGAGGTTTCGGACGCAAATGAGATTCGGAGACGCATCTAAAATACAAACAAACCCTGTTAGTCTACGTCTAAAACCATCAACAAAGCATGCACAATTGAAATCACCTGGAAGAAAAAAGAGAAATTTTGATTACGGTTAGACATCCTAGTGTGCTGAAAACACTTGAAAACAATGAGTTGTGTCGTGTCTCCTTCCAATGCCATGGTTTTTCTTAATCATCTTTCAATGGTCTTTGCTGGTCTTTGGCAGAGAAAGGAAGTGTTTTGGGTAGGTGCAAAAAGGGATAAAAACAGCAATAACAAAGATCAGTACATTAAAACACCAAGGTTTGAACCAACACCATTATTAGCTAACCCAACACGCACGCGCTGTATTGCGGCCTAACATGAATTTGGTCCTAGAGAGGACCGCTAACTACAAGTCATGAAACCGGTCTTCGACAGGACCTAACCTAACCTAAAACTAACAAAATCGGTTGTCAAAAAAAATGCTGTCGACATTAATAATGCAAAAGGACCGGGCGAAGGATCGGCAACGATCTAACCTAACCTACCCTAGACTAACACGCATAATAAAAATAATACATGAAGGGGTGACTCACCTTGTCGTTTTCCACCTTAGGAAGATGCACCCGCGCTATCGTTGCACAAGCACACGCGACAACAATCCTGATTTCATATAATTACGAACACTCGCGACACGTCGAACGACACGAACACAGGATGGCGTCTCGCGCGGGAATCGCCCAGTATATATACTTTCCTGGTGTTCCGCATGCGCGCGCACGTGGAACACCACGAAAGTATATATACTGGGCGATTCCCGCGCGAGACGCCATCCTGTTTTCGTGTCGTTTCGACGTGTCGCGAGTGTTCGTGATTATATGAAATAAGAATTGTTGTCGCGTGTGCTTGTGCAACGATAGCGCGGGTGCGTCTTCCTATGGTGGAAAACTACAAGGTGAGTCACCCCTTCATGTATTATTTTCATTATGCGTGTTTGTCTAGGGTAGGTTAGGTTAGATCGGAGCCGATCCTTCGCCCGGTCCTTTTGCATAGGTTAGGTTAGGTTAGGTTAGGTTAGGTGGTATCTTCTTGTACATGTTTACACGCAGCTCTGACAGTTGCCGTGCGCAAGATCTGTAGGTAAGAGAGGTTTGGTTAGGTTAGGTAAGGTTAGGTAGGAGACTGTTGTGGATGGGTATAGGATTCAGTATTGACGGCCCCTGTGAGGTTAGGTTAGGTTAGGTTAGGTTAGGTTCGGTAAGGTTAGATGGTATCTTCTTTCACATGTTTACACACAGCTCTGACAGTTGCCGTGCGCAAGATCTGTAAAAAAACGTAGTTGGGAAATGCTTCACACAGCTAAGTGAATCTACTTATCAAACGAGGCTAGGGGCATACAAGGTCTGTAGTATTGACATCAATAGGTTCCGTGTTGATGCGGCTAGATTCTATCAAACCAGGACGACTCTTCCCATCAATCTCGACTTTTTGACACAGCTGACACTGAGCTGTAACGCCTAACATTATCCTTAACCTCAGACAGTAAATGGCCTTAAAAAAGTGCCCCTGTGGCCACTATTGGGATGATCATGACATTTATGCAACGTCTCGCTTGTATTTGCGTCTGGAAGCAACTGCACCCGACGCAAAACCTGAAAAATACTGAAAAATTGGACACTTTTTAACGATATTTTCTTGCCGTTGGGTGGTTTCTCCTGATAGGGGTAGGAAGGCGCGGAAACTGATTTTGTATGATTCCAACCTTTAAGAAAAAGATGTCAGACTGGGAAGTCGGTATCTCAACGACTTCAACCCTTTAAACGCTGCGGCGTGTTCCCTTGCAAGCCATTGCTAAGAAGTGCGACTCAAACAAAGGACCTTTTAGTTCGAAAACACCTGAAAATGATAGCGCGGCGCTGTTTTTTAATGATTCTAGCGCCTGTGCTCCGCATCAAACCATTTTCTGTAAAAAAAAAAAAACGCTTTTAAAATTCACTGTTTTCCAAAATGGCTTGCACGGGTACATGCCGATGCGTTTTAAGGAACGTAACGCTATGGTAGGTTCGCCCAATGTTGGAGGCAGGTCTGTACCAAATTTCAACGTTCTAACTTGAAAAATGTAGAAATGGTCGCGCTGACCATAAGTGGGCACTAATTTTGACGCCCAGTGTATAATCCCCATTTTCATTTCAGAAATGGACCTCAGGTGTTGCTGCTGGTGCCAGTGGTCAAAACAGGGCATATTAGGCTTGTCAGACGACCGCAGTCGCTTCGCTCGCGCTAAAGGTATTCCCTTCTCGATAAGGCGTCTATGTGGCCTCCGTCAACCTTCCCAACTATTCATTTGACTTGCACAGAATTAATAAATCAGTAAACAGTGTACACAGTGTTTAGGGGCAATTAGAGTGCAGTATGTGAAAAATTACAACGTGTTTAGTGGCTAGGGTCAAAATGACCATTTCAGACAAAGAAGGTGAAAGGCTTTGTAACTACTACAAAACTTGAGCTAGGAGGCTGAAATTTTAAGGGATTGCAGTGACCCCGATTCATCTCGAAAACTGCGTAATGCAAGGATTCTGATTTGGGGGCGTTTCGGTTCGGCATTGATCTTGTTTCGAAATTACATATTAGATTTCTTAAAAGAAAAAAAAACAAACGAAGGGAACTCGTTTTGAGGGACCGCAGATCGGTGGGAGTTTGTCTTGGGACCATCCGTCGCCTGCAGTCAACGATCGTCTTGCGCGTACTCTGCAGGGCCCGGAGTAATAGATCAGTGGCTAGGTCCGGTTAAGACGCAAGAAAAACGCAGAATTTAAAAAAAATATTACAAATACTGATTGTGCAGAAACTGTATTGATGAGAAGTATGCAAATCTCGAAAAACCTTTTTTTCCCCTCAAAACTCAAAGAAAGAGTCCGTCCGAGGACGCTAAAGCGTTCTCCATGCCTGTCTTGTTATCTGAGAGTTTACACCAAACTGTATCGTGTTGTCTCAACAGCCGTTTCAAAACACCTTTTGTGAACAATATTACGTATTTCCATGCGATTTTTAAAACGAACTGAAAAGAAATATCAGATCACCTTGTGTCAATGTGTCACACAGTTTGGTTCGCGCCGAAAGCCAGCGTGAGGAACCTGTGTGCTCACGGCTCGTCTTACACCTTCTTGGGTGTAAGCATGTTGTGTCGGTCTACTTATCTCCCTTTAGATACGATTATGTTGCTCTATGCTTATGCCCTCATATCGTTTCGTTTTCTGTGACTTCAGACCAAAAAACTTGGACAATCTGAATTGCAGTAGGCCCATTTGTTCGCTAAAATTATCAATTTGTCAACAGTGTTGCTTTAACACCAACACAAACCACAGGTACATACTCACCCAGACTCATTGGTGCAGAGGCGCAGAGCCCCGTACAGGCCTTGCTGACGGTGAACCTGCCGTGTGGCGCGCGTCGAGGGCCGGCGTGGGGAAACTGTGAGCTCAAGGGTAGACGTAACACTTTCTGGGTCTTTTTGCCTTGACATCTACCTGATGTAAGAAGAACGTGTGATCGCGGTAGCGAACATTCCTTGCCGAGCATGATTATGTTGTTTGAGGTATATATCTCGCTAACGCAAACGGAAACTACGATTACGGTTGGCAACACACCTTAATAACCATCAGTACCTTGCAATAGGTGTACATAGTAAAATAATAGTGCGAATTCACTTTCATTACGTTTAACAAGTGATACGATTTTTACCAGAGTATAATCACTTCTATCATCCATTCATCGTGTTGCACTACTAATTAGTCCGGACACAACCACATTTAAGTCTTTGACATCTATATCGAGCGACTTATTATAAGCAGCACACACCAAATAAGAAGAACGGAACACAACTCTGTGAGGAGTAGCACCAGTTGCATGGCTGAGAGACAGATTAACGGCGCACTGGATTTTTGGATTTCAGAGAAAAACATATCCCAATCTCTGTTATCTTGCGGTACATGCGTAGAAATAATGGTTTCTACCTTTCAGTTGGTACGCCCAGAAGTCTTAGATCTAGGAATGAAAGGCACGTTATGGTAGTATTGTAATCCCCACATAACTTACTAAACTGATGACTGTTAGAATGCTGCCTTATGTCACACTACACATTCCTAGGAGCTCCATGTCTCAAAGTGGTATCATCTTTCACACGTTTACACACAGCTCTGACTAACGCCATGCGCAGGATCTGTAGGTTAGATAGGTTAGGTTAGGTTAGGTATGAGACTGTTGTAGGAGTGTACAGGATGCAGTATTGACGGTCCCCGTGAGGTGACGTTAGGTTAGGTTAGGTAAGGTTAGGTTAGGTTAGGTTAGGTTAGGTTAGGTTAGGTAAGGTAAGGTTAGGTAGTATCTTCTTTCCCATGTTTACACACAGCTCTGACAGTTGCCGTGCGAAAGATCTGTAAAAAAGCGGAGTTGGAAAATGCTGCACACAGCTAAGTGAATCTACTCATCAAACGAGGCTAGGGGCATACAAGGTCTGTAGTATTGACATCAATAGGTTCCGTGTTAATGCGGCTTGATTCTATCAAACCAGGGCGACTCTTCCCATCAATCTTGATTTTTTGACACAGCTGACACTGAGCTGTAACGCCTAACATTATCCTTTACCTCAGACAGTAAATGGCCTTAAAAAAGTGCCCCTGTGGCCACTATTGGGATCATCATGACATTTATGCCACGTCTCGCTTGTATTTGCGTCTGGAAGCAACTGCACCCAACGCAAAATCCGAAAAAAACTGAAAAAAATTGACACTTTTTAACGATATTTTCTTTCCGTTGGGTGGTTTCTCCTGATAGGGGTAGGAAGGCGCGGGAACCGATTTTGTATGATTCCAACCTTTAAAAAAATCGCATGGAGATACGTTATATTGTTCACATTGAAAATAGTGTTTAAACAATTATGAACTAAGCGACGCAAGGTGGTTTGAAACGGCTGTTGAGACAACATGTCCGTTTGCACTTGCCGTACGCGGAACATCAGGTCGAGAGAGGTTTCGGACGCAAATGAGATTCGGAGACGCATCTAAAATACAAACAAACCCTGTTAGTCTACGTCTAAAACCATCAACAAAGCATGCACAATTGAAATCACCTGGAAGAAAAAGAGAAATTTTGATTACGGTTAGACATCCTAGTGTGCTGAAAACACTTGAAAACAATGAGTTGTGTCGTGTCTCCTTCCAATGCCATGGTTTTTCTTAATCATCTTTCAATGGTCTTTGCTGGTCTTTGGCAGAGAAAGGAAGTGTTTTGGGTAGGTGCAAAAAGGGATAAAAACAGCAATAACAAAGATCAGTACATTAAAACACCAAGGTTTGAACCAACACCATTATTAGCTAACCCAACACGCACGCGCTGTATTGCGGCCTAACATGAATTTGGTCCTAGAGAGGACCGCTAACTACAAGTCATGAAACCGGTCTTCGACAGGACCTAACCTAACCTAAAACTAACAAAATCGGTTGTCAAAAAAAATGCTCCCGACATTAATAATGCAAAAGGACCGGGCGAAGGATCGGCTCCGATCTAACCTAACCTACCCTAGACTAACACGCATAATAAAAATAATACATGAAGGGGTGACTCACCTTGTCGTTTTCCACCTTAGGAAGATGCACCCGCGCTATCGTTGCACAAGCACACGCGACAACAATCCTGATTTCATATAATTACGAACACTCGCGACACGTCGAAACGACACGAACTACCGGTATTCACACCGGTATTTTATAACGGAGGTGTAGAGAGCAGCTTGTTTTAACAAAAAATATTGAGAGTTGGAGGTACCAAAAACCTACCCCGCCGACTATCAAGGCGGGGGCAGGAAAGGGTACCAGCTTGCTATGAGGTTGCCCCCCCCTACTTGTTCAATGTAGAGGGGGCGTTGAAGGTTGGGGGTCCTGGGACCCTTGTCCCTTGGTGGGCCTCGTGGAGGGTGCTTAGGTCGTCATCGGTACCCGCTCAATCACTCGAGGTGCTCGAGCGGGCACCGAGGAGACGTACTTTGGCGTTTGGGCCTGCTTAAAATTAGCTTTCCGGCGGGTAGGCGCAAGCACCCAGGGTGATTGAGGATCACCATGAGTGCCCCGACTGTGCGACCGCAAGCCGCGCAAGCACCCGCGGTGCTTGAGCACGATTGCGGGGGCGTGCACGGCTTGCGGGTCTCCCACCGGTGTCTTAGATTAAGGAAAGGGGTCGATCGCCACTCGTCCGCGCGGGGGGCAGGCGAGGGGCGATCGAGGCTTAAAATTAGGGCTTAGAGCTAACACTTATACTATGAAGTCCATTTTCTTCGTTGCACTGTAGCACTGAGTCACTAACACTATGAAGTCTATTGCTTCGCACATCTTGATGTTTCTTGATGTCTCTTGAGGTTTGCCCGCCCCTGGCCGTTACTCTTCCCCTTTCGAGTACTTTCGCGGTCAGAGGAGGGGGTGCTTGAGCCCCCCGCCCCACGGCGCCTTTCCAAAGGTACTTGGCGCCTCGCAGTTTTCGCCCCGGGGGGCTACTGGCTACTACGGGGCAGGGGGAGTTGGTGGCCGCCCCCTAGGCAGCAGTACTTGCCCACGAGTGGGTTTCCCGCGCCAGGGGGGGGGGGGGGGGGGGGGGGTGGTGGCTCTTGGAGTCCGGAGTGCACTGGGAGGGAGGGGGTTGGCTGGGACGCTGCCTGGGGGCGGCTCCTGCCCGTCCACCCAGTGATCTTGGTCCTCTTCTCCCCCGCGGTACTTGTGCCGTCACCAGTTGGTAACGGCCTCACCCTGGCCAGGGGCGGGTACCGCAGGGGGTGTTGGGCCATTATGGTTTTGTTGCGCAGGGGAGCCGGTCCCTGCACGGCTGGTGGTTTTCTCTTTGGGCGCTTGATTGGTGGGTGAAGTGCTGTTTGCAGTTCCAGCAGTGCTGATGCTGCATAATTGAGCGCGGTCGGCCGGCGTGCGAGAACTGCTGAGTTGCGGTGTGCAGTCGCTCGGCGGTCGCGGCGACTGCTGAGTTGCAGTTGTTGGTTGGGTTTCCAGCTTGTTCCCAGTGGCGTAGCTAGGATGTGGGTTGGCGATGCGGCGGGTGCTTGGCCGGGTGGTGATTCTTCCGGCGTGGTTGAGCGACGGGATGATTGGCGTACTTGATTTTTGTTTCTTGGGGTTGTCGGGGTCCGCTGTTTTCGCAATGTTGCGTAGGTGTTCTGGGAGGCTGGGGCATCCGGTTTCTTGCAGATGACTCGTGGTTTGGCTGAGTGGCTCTTGATTGCGAGGGTGATGCTCTCGGTGATGTTGCTGATGGCTTGGTCGATTTCTTGCTTTGTGTGGAGGTGGTTTCTGGTGATTGAGCTGGAGAGCTCTTTCTGGAAGGCTGGCCAATTGGTGGTTTTTTCGTTCATGCGCGGAAGCTGGAAGGCTGGTGGGCTACGGAGCTTGGTTGTGAGGCCGTTGATGTTTAGACTGAGAATTATGAATTTTCTATTCATTCTAGGTTGAGGAGGATGTGCTGGGAGTAGTTCTTGCTTGCAGTTCCAATTTTGAAGGGGTCTCTTGAGAAGATTGCGGTTTGGAGTTCGATGTATTTGGAGGCTAGGGCCAAGGGGTCGGAGATGGTGACGTCTTTGCCGGTGATTGAGCTGATGCTTGCGTGGAGGTTTTCGATGAGCTCGTCGAGTTGTGCGGCGATCTGGGACATGGTGCTTGAGGAGACGGCGGTCCTGCGGGGGGCGGCGGTGGCCGTTGATTGTGTCCTCGGGGGTTGGAGGTTGAGCGGTTTATCCCATGCGTTCGTCTTTGGGGGTAGCGGCGGGAAGAGTGCAAGCTTTCTGGGTGCTTGAGCGCCGGGTTTGCGGGAGGCTTCCCGGCTGGCTTGCTGTTTCTGAAGCCATTTCTTCATGGCGGGGCAGCCGCCGTAGATTGATTTGTGTTCACCTCCGCAGTTGGCGCAGGTGGGGGTCTCCGGGGGGTCGTCGACACAGTTGGATGTCGGGTGGTCTTTGCCGCAGATGGAGCAGCGGTGTGCCCGGTTGCAATCCGTTTCACGGTGCCCGATGGCCTGGCACCGGCTGCAGACAGGTGGTTTGCCGGAGCCGCGGTATTTCTCCCAGGAGATTGCGACGTATTCGATGTGTTTGCAGCTTTGTCGTAGGAGCTCGAGGGTTACCTCGGGTGTTGTTGTGATCTGGCATGTCGTCAGGGGGGTGTCTTTGGAGTCCTGGCGTCGGGACTTCATCCGGATGACCTTGAAGGTTGGGATTTCTTTCGAGTTGAGGTAGGCCATGATGCTTTCTTCGGAGATGTAGAGCGGTACGCCCTTCGCGACGAAGCGTTTGATTTCGGAGCTGGAGTGCGTGTGGAACTGGACGTTTCTGGCTTTGAGTTTTTGGAGTAGGTGCTGGTGGTCCTGTTGGGAGCCTGTCTTGACCGTTGAGGTTGTGTGCTTTATAGCGATGCTGGCGGGGTTTTGGAGGGAGTCGAAGGTTTCCTTGATGAACTTGTGGGTTTCCTTGCCGTATTCTCCGAGGATGTGGATGGGCGGTGGCTTTCCTTCCTTGGATTTGGGTTTCTTGGTCGCTGGTTTGGTTTTCTGCCGGGGTCGCGGGCGCTCGGGTTCCTCCTCTGAGTCAGTGGGGATGGGCTTGCGCTTGGTCGCGGGTTTCTTCTTGGACTTTCTTGTGGTGGGGACTGGGGGTGCGTCGTCTTCTGGGTCGGTGCTCTCTTCTGATGAGAGGTCTTCATACCTGTTCTTTGTTGGTGTCGGGTTTTTCCTGGGCGGGGGTTTTGGCTTGGCGGTCCTCTTGGGGACCACAAAGACGGGTTGTAGGGATCCGGTGTTGTAACCTGATGTGCTGGCGTTGGTCTTCTTTGAGGGGGGGCTTGAGCTGTGTGCTTCAGGGCCGTTGGCGGAGGAGGCAGACGTGCGCTTGCGCTTGAGTTGCGACGCTGGTGGGGCTTCTTCGAGTTGGGAGATGTTGGGGTACATTTCCCTTGCTGCTTGGGCTGCCTTCATCAAGTGGATCTCGATGTTGGCGTAAGGCATGATGGTGAGGCCCGACAGTGTCTTGTCTGAGAGCAATTGAGCACTGCTGGAGAGCAGTTGGTCGAGATGGTAGTTCAACACGTAATCGTCGCAGTCCTCTGCTTTGATGATGTCCCTGGCCTGGGCCAGGAACCACAGCAGGGTATATAGTTCTGTCCTAGTGCCCTCCTTGCCGTCACCGATTCTGCTAAATGGGGCATCGGTGCTGGAGGCGAGGGGGTTCACGTAGGTGCAAGCGCCGGTGATGTGCACTGTGAGGAGATTGATGGCATGGTGCTTGGGAGTAGCATAGTGGAAGTAGCAGTGTTGGCAATTGAAGACGAAGTCGCCGTCTCTTGAGTTGTGGGCGATGAACTCCCAGTTTGCGTCGGTGGGCCAGATCCTGAAGAACGGGGGGTGTTCCTCGTTCGGGACGTGGCGGTCGTGGAAGTTTCTGACGTCGTCCCCGAGCTCGGGGGGGTGCTGGATGACTTCTCTGCATAGGGTGCATACCGTCTTGTCGTTGGAGTGGTAGTAGGCCAGGTATGTACGCGCTGCTCGGCGGGCGAAGGTGGCCCTCTTCTTTTCCATCAGGTACCATTTTTCGGATTGGTCCCTGTTGATTGAGTGAGTGACGGAGGTGCACTTGCCAGTGTTGTGGAGGGCCTGGATGATTGCCGCTTCCCGGGAAGTGTTGAAGTCTAGGGTAGTACATCGGTGGCCGGAGATGGCTTGGACCTCCGGGTATTGCAGTATGCAGAAGGGTTCCTCCTTGGAGTTCCTTATCCTGGTGTGGAGCGGTATCGGAGTTGCCGGGGACGGGGCCGGGGTCGGGGCCGGGTTGGGGCCCTTCCCATTCTTGGAGGCGGAGCCCTTCACCATCTTGGTGCAAGCACCTAGCTGGTTCGGGCGATGCTGGGGGGCCGCGCCCTGGTTGCTATGGCGCAACCGGGGGCGGCGAGGGTCCGTTGTGTTGCACACGCGAGTCGTTGTCAGCACTTTTCACTACACATCTGGGTCGCGCAAGCGCCCAGCGGAATGACGGCTAGCGACGCGGCGCGGGTGGCGGCGGGTGCTTGAGCGCGATCGGCGGTGGCTAGGCCATGACCTAGTTACGCGACACTGGGCTCAGGCGTAGAGCGGCGCGGCGCCTCGCGGCGGGCGGAACGGCGGGAGTGGGAGAGCTAGACACGTCCGAGCGGCACGACGGTCGGCGCTGAACTCCTGATGTGGCGTCTCGCGCGGGAATCGCCCAGTATATATACTTTCCTGGTGTTCCGCATGCGCGCGCACGTGGAACACCACGAAAGTATATATACTGGGCGATTCCCGCGCGAGACGCCATCCTGTTTTCGTGTCGTTTCGACGTGTCGCGAGTGTTCGTGATTATATGAAATAAGAATTGTTGTCGCGTGTGCTTTTGCAACGATAGCGCGGGTGCGTCTTCCTATGGTGGAAAACTACAAGGTGAGTCACCCCTTCATGTATTATTTTTATTATGCGTGTTTGTCTAGGGTAGGTTAGGTTAGATCGGAGCCGATCCTTCGCCCGGTCCTTTTGCATAGGTTAGGTTAGGTTAGGTTAGGTGGTATCTTCTTGTACATGTTTACACGCAGCTTTGACAGTTGCCGTGCGCAAGATCTGTAGGTAAGAGAGGTTTGGTTAGGTTAGGTAAGGTTAGGTAGGAGACTGTTGTGGATGGGTATAGGATTCAGTATTGACGGCCCCTGTGAGGTTAGGTTAGGTTAGGTTAGGTTAGGTTAGGTTAGGTTAGGTTCGGTAAGGTTAGATGGTATCTTCTTTCACATGTTTACACACAGCTCTGACAGTTGCCGTGCGCAAGATCTGTAAAAAAACGTAGTTGGGAAATGCTTCACACAGCTAAGTGAATCTACTTATCAAACGAGGCTAGGGGCATACAAGGTCTGTAGTATTGACATCAATAGGTTCCGTGTTGATGCGGCTAGATTCTATCAAACCAGGACGACTCTTCCCATCAATCTCGACTTTTTGACACAGCTGACACTGAGCTGTAACGCCTAACATTATCCTTGACCTCAGACAGTAAATGGCCTTAAAAAAGTGCCCCTGTGGCCACTATTGGGATGATCATGACATTTATGCAACGTCTCGCTTGTATTTGCGTCTGGAAGCAACTGCACCCGACGCAAAACCTGAAAAATACTGAAAAATTGGACACTTTTTAACGATATTTTCTTGCCGTTGGGTGGTTTCTCCTGATAGGGGTAGGAAGGCGCGGAAACTGATTTTGTATGATTCCAACCTTTAAGAAAAAGATGTCAGACTGGGAAGTCGGTATCTCAACGACTTCAACCCTTTAAACGCTGCGGCGTGTTCCGTTGCAAGCCATTGCTAAGAAGTGCGACTCAAACAAAGGACCTTTAGTTCGAAAACACCTGAAAATGATAGCGCGTCGCTGTTTTTTAATGATTCTAGCGCCTGTGCTCCGCATCAAACCATTTTCTGTAAAAAAAAAAAAAACGCTTTTAAAATTCACTGTTTTCAAAATGGCTTGCACGGGTACATGCCGATGCGTTTTAAGGAACGTAACGCTATGGTAGGTTCGCCCAATGTTGGAGGCAGGTCTGTACCAAATTTCAACGTCCTAACTTGAAAAATGAAGAAATGGTCGCGCTGACCATAAGTGGGCACTAATTTTGACGCCCAGTGTATAATCCCCATTTTCATTTCAGAAATGGACCTCAGGTGTTGCTGCTGGTGCCAGTGGTCAAAACAGGGCATATTAGGCTTGTCAGACGACCGCAGTCGCTTCGCTCGCGCTAAAGGTATTCCCTTCTCGATAAGGCGTCTATGTGGCCTCCGTCAACCTTCCCAACTATTCATTTGACTTGCACAGAATTAGTAAATCAGTAAACAGTGTACACAGTGTTTAGGGGCAGTTAGAGTGCAGTATGTGAAAAATTACAACGTGTTTAGTGGCTAGGGTCAAAATGACCCCTTCAGACAAACAAGGTGAAAGGCTTTGTAACTACTACAAAACTTGAGCTAGGAGGCTGAACTTTTAAGGGATTGCAGTGACCCCGATTCATCTCGAAAACTGCGTAATGCAAGGATTCTGATTTGGGGGCGTTTCGGTTCGGCATTGATCTTGTTTCGAAATTACATATTAGATTCTTAAAAGAAAAAAAAAACAAACTAAGGGAACTCGTTTTGAGGGACCGCAGATCGATGGGAGTTTGTCTTGGGACCATCCGTCGCCTGCAGTCAACGATCGTCTTGCGCGTACTCTGCAGGGCCCGGAGTAATAGATCAGTGGCTAGGTCCGGTTAAGACGCAAGAAAAACACAGAATTTAAAAAAATTATTACAAATACTGATTGTGCAGAAACTGTATTGATGAGAAGTATGCAAATCTCGAAAAACCTTTTTTCCCCCTCAAAACTCAAAGAAAGAGTCCGTCCGAGGACGCTAAAGCGTTCTCCATGCCTGTCTTGTTATCTAAGAGTTTACACCAAACAGTACCGTGTTGTCTTAACAGCCGTTTCAAACGACTTTTTGTCGCTTAGTTCATAATTGTTTAATCACTATTTTCAATGTGAACAATATAACGTATTTCCATGCGAAGGGGTCGGAGATGGTGACGTCTTTGCCGGTGATTGAGCTGATGCTTGCGTGGAGGTTTTCGATGAGCTCGTCGAGTTGCGCGGCGATCTGGGACATGGTGCTTGAGGAGACGGCGGTCCTGCGGGGGGCGGCGGTGGCCGTTGATTGTGTCCTCGGGGGTTGGAGGTTGAGCGGTTTATCCCATGCGTTCGTCTTTGGGGGTAGCGGTGGGAAGAGTGCAAGCTTTCTGGGTGCTTGAGCGCCGGGTTTGCGGGAGGTTTCCCGGCTGGCTTGCTGTTTCTGAAGCCATTTCTTCATGGCGGGGCAGCCGCCGTAGATTGATTTGTGTTCACCTCCGCAGTTGGCGCAGGTGGGGGTCTCCGGGGGTCGTCGACACAGTTGGATGTCGGGTGGTCTTTGCCGCAGATGGAGCAGCGGTGTGCCCGGTTGCAATCCGTTTCACGGTGCCCGATGGCCTGGCACCGGCTGCAGACAGGTGGTTTGCCGGAGCCGCGGTATTTCTCCCAGGAGATTGCGACGTATTCGATGTGTTTGCAGCTTTGTCGTAGGAGCTCGAGGGTTACCTCGGGTGTTGTTGTGATCTGGCATGTCGTCAGGGGGTGTCTTTGGAGTCCTGGCGTCGGGACTTCATCCGGATGACCTTGAAGGTTGGGATTTCTTTCGAGTTGAGGTAGGCCATGATGCTTTCTTCGGAGATGTAGAGCGGTACGCCCTTCGCGACGAAGCGTTTGATTTCAGAGTTGGAGTGCGTGTGGAACTGAACGTTCCTGGCTTTGAGCTTTTGGAGTAGGTCCTGGTGGTCCTGGTGGGAGCCTGCCTTGACCGTTGAGGTTGTGTGCTTTACGGCGATGCTAGCGGGGTTTTGGAGGGAGTCGAAGGTTTCCTTGATGAACTTGTGGGTTTCCTTGCCGTATTCTCCGAGGATGTGGATGGGCGGTGGCTTTCCTTCCTTGGATTTGGGTTTCTTGGTCGCTGGTTTGGTTTTCTGCCGGGGTCGCGGGCGCTCGGGTTCCTCCTCTGAGTCAGTGGGGATGGGCTTGCGCTTGGTCGCGGGTTTCTTCTTGGACTTTCTTGTGGTGGGGACTGGGGGTGCGTCGTCGTCTGGGTCGGTGCTCTCTTCTGATGAGAGGTCTTCATACCTGTTCTTCGTTGGAGTCGGGTTTTTCCTGGGCGGGGGTTTTGGCTTGGCGGTCCTCTTGGGGACCACAAAGACGGGTTGTAGGGATCCGGTGTTGTAACCTGATGTGCTGGCGTTGGTCTTCTTTGAGGGGGGGCTTGAGCTGTGTGCTTCAGGGCCGTTGGCGGAGGAGGCAGACGTGCGCTTGCGCTTGAGTTGCGACGCTGGTGGGGCTTCTTCGAGTTGGGAGATGTTGGGGTACATTTCCCTTGCTGCTTGGGCTGCCTTCATCAAGTGGATCTCGATGTTGGTGTAAGGCATGATGGTGAGGCCCGACAATGTCTTGTCTGAGAGCAATTGAGCACTGCTGGAGAGCAGTTGGTCGAGATGGTAGTTCAACACGTAATCGTCGCAGTCCTCTGCTTTGATGATGTCCCTGGCCTGGGCCAGGAACCACAGCAGGGTATTTAGTTGTGTCCTAGTGCCCTCCTTGCCGTCACCGATTCTGCTAAATGGGGCATCGGTGCTGGAGGCGAGGGGGTTCACGTAGGTGCAAGCGCCGGTGATGTGCACTGTGAGGAGATTGATGGCATGGTGCTTGGGAGTAGCATAGTGGAAGTAGCAGTGTTGGCAATTGAAGACGAAGTCGCCGTCTCTTGAGTTTTGGGCGATGAACTCCCAGTTTGCGTCGGTGGGCCAGATCCTGAAGAACGGGGGTGTTCCTCGTTCGGGACGTGGCGGTCGTGGAAGTTTCTGACGTCGTCCCCGAGCTCGGGGGGTGATGGATGACTTCTCTGCATAGGGTGCATACCGTCTTGTCGTTGGAGTGGTAGTAGGCCAGGTATGTACGCGCTGCTCGGCGGGCGAAGGTGGCCCTCTTCTTTTCCATCAGGTACCATTTTTCGGATTGGTCCCTGTTGATTGAGTGAGTGACGGAGGTGCACTTGCCAGTGTTGTGGAGGGCCTGGATGATTGCCGCTTCCCGGGAAGTGTTGAAGTCTAGGGTAGTACATCGGTGGCCGGAGATGGCTTGGACCTCCGGGTATTGCAGTATGCAGAAGGGTTCCTCCTTGGAGTTCCTTATCCTGGTGTGGAGCGGTATCGGAGTTGCCGGGGACGGGGCCGGGGTCGGGGCCGGGTTGGGGCCCTTCCCATTCTTGGAGGCGGAGCCCTTCACCATCTTGGTGCAAGCACCTAGCTGGTTCGGGCGATGCTGGGGGGCCGCGCCCTGGTTGCTATGGCGCAACCGGGGGGCGGCGAGGGTCCGTTGTGTTGCACACGCGAGTCGTTGTCAGCACTTTTCACTACACATCTGGGTCGCGCAAGCGCCCAGCGGAATGACGGCTAGCGACGCGGCGCGGGTGGCGGCGGGTGCTTGAGCGCGATCGGCGGTGGCTAGGCCATGACCTAGTTACGCGACACTGGGCTCAGGCGTAGAGCGGCGCGGCGCCTCGCGGCGGGCGGAACGGCGGGAGTGGGAGAGCTAGACACGTCCGAGCGGCACGACGGTCGGCGCTGAACTCCTGATGTGGCGTCTCGCGCGGGAATCGCCCAGTATATATACTTTCCTGGTGTTCCGCATGCGCGCGCACGTGGAACACCACGAAAGTATATATACTGGGCGATTCCCGCGCGAGACGCCATCCTGTTTTCGTGTCGTTTCGACGTGTCGCGAGTGTTCGTGATTATATGAAATAAGAATTGTTGTCGCGAGTGCTTTTGCAACGATAGCGCGGGTGCGTCTTCCTATGGTGAAAAACTACAAGGTGAGTCACCCCTTCATGTATTATTTTTATTATGCGTGTTTGTCTAGGGTAGGTTAGGTTAGATCGGAGCCGATCCTTCGCCCGGTCCTTTTGCATAGGTTGGGTTAGGTTAGGTTAGGTGGTATCTTCTTGTACATGTTTACACGCAGCTTTGACAGTTGCCGTGCGCAAGATCTGTAGGTAAGAGAGGTTTGGTTAGGTTAGGTAAGGTTAGGTAGGAGACTGTTGTGGATGGGTATAGGATTCAGTATTGACGGCCCCTGTGAGGTTAGGTTAGGTTAGGTTAGGTTAGGTTAGGTTAGGTTAGGTTCGGTAAGGTTAGATGGTATCTTCTTTCACATGTTTACACACAGCTCTGACAGTTGCCGTGCGCAAGATCTGTAAAAAAACGTAGTTGGGAAATGCTTCACACAGCTAAGTGAATCTACTTATCAAACGAGGCTAGGGGCATACAAGGTCTGTAGTATTGACATCAATAGGTTCCGTGTTGATGCGGCTAGATTCTATCAAACCAGGACGACTCTTCCCATCAATCTCGACTTTTTGACACAGCTGACACTGAGCTGTAACGCCTAACATTATCCTTGACCTCAGACAGTAAATGGCCTTAAAAAAGTGCCCCTGTGGCCACTATTGGGATGATCATGACATTTATGCAACGTCTCGCTTGTATTTGCGTCTGGAAGCAACTGCACCCGACGCAAAACCTGAAAAATACTGAAAAATTGGACACTTTTTAACGATATTTTCTTGCCGTTGGGTGGTTTCTCCTGATAGGGGTAGGAAGGCGCGGAAACTGATTTTGTATGATTCCAACCTTTAAGAAAAAGATGTCAGACTGGGAAGTCGGTATCTCAACGACTTCAACCCTTTAAACGCTGCGGCGTGTTCCGTTGCAAGCCATTGCTAAGAAGTGCGACTCAAACAAAGGACCTTTTAGTTCGAAAACACCTGAAAATGATAGCGCGGGGCTGTTTTTTAATGATTCTAGCGCCTGTGCTCTGCATCAAACCATTTTCTGTAAAAAAAAAAAAAAAAAAACGCTTTTAGAATTCACTGTTTTCTAAAATGGCTTGCACGGGTACATGCCGATGCGTTTTAAGGAACGTAACGCTATGGTAGGTTCGCCCAATGTTGGAGGCAGGTCTGTACCAAATTTCAACGTCCTAACTTGAAAAATGAAGAAATGGTCGCGCTGACCATAAGTGGGCACTAATTTTGACGCCCAGTGTATAATCCCCATTTTCATTTCAGAAATGGACCTCAGGTGTTGCTGCTGGTGCCAGTGGTCAAAACAGGGCATATTAGGCTTGTCAGACGACCGCAGTCGCTTCGCTCGCGCTAAAGGTATTCCCTTCTCGATAAGGCGTCTATGTGGCCTCCGTCAACCTTCCCAACTATTCATTTGACTTGCACAGAATTAGTAAATCAGTAAACAGTGTACACAGTGTTTAGGGGCAGTTAGAGTGCAGTATGTGAAAAATTACAACGTGTTTAGTGGCTAGGGTCAAAATGACCCCTTCAGACAAACAAGGTGAAAGGCTTTGTAACTACTACAAAACTTGAGCTAGGAGGCTGAACTTTTAAGGGATTGCAGTGACCCCGATTCATCTCGAAAACTGCGTAATGCAAGGATTCTGATTTGGGGGCGTTTCGGTTCGGCATTGATCTTGTTTCGAAATTACATATTAGATTCTTAAAAGAAAAAAAAAACAAACTAAGGGAACTCGTTTTGAGGGACCGCAGATCGATGGGAGTTTGTCTTGGGACCATCCGTCGCCTGCAGTCAACGATCGTCTTGCGCGTACTCTGCAGGGCCCGGAGTAATAGATCAGTGGCTAGGTCCGGTTAAGACGCAAGAAAAACACAGAATTTAAAAAAATTATTACAAATACTGATTGTGCAGAAACTGTATTGATGAGAAGTATGCAAATCTCGAAAAACCTTTTTCCCCCTCAAAACTCAAAGAAAGAGTCCGTCCGAGGACGCTAAAGCGTTCTCCATGCCTGTCTTGTTATCTAAGAGTTTACACCAAACAGTACCGTGTTGTCTTAACAGCCGTTTCAAACGACTTTTTGTCGCTTAGTTCATAATTGTTTAATCACTATTTTCAATGTGAACAATATAACGTATTTCCATGCGAAGGGGTCGGAGATGGTGACGTCTTTGCCGGTGATTGAGCTGATGCTTGCGTGGAGGTTTTCGATGAGCTCGTCGAGTTGCGCGGCGATCTGGGACATGGTGCTTGAGGAGACGGCGGTCCTGCGGGGGGCGGCGGTGGCCGTTGATTGTGTCCTCGGGGGTTGGAGGTTGAGCGGTTTATCCCATGCGTTCGTCTTTGGGGGTAGCGGTGGGAAGAGTGCAAGCTTTCTGGGTGCTTGAGCGCCGGGTTTGCGGGAGGTTTCCCGGCTGGCTTGCTGTTTCTGAAGCCATTTCTTCATGGCGGGGCAGCCGCCGTAGATTGATTTGTGTTCACCTCCGCAGTTGGCGCAGGTGGGGGTCTCCGGGGGGTCGTCGACACAGTTGGATGTCGGGTGGTCTTTGCCGCAGATGGAGCAGCGGTGTGCCCGGTTGCAATCCGTTTCACGGTGCCCGATGGCCTGGCACCGGCTGCAGACAGGTGGTTTGCCGGAGCCGCGGTATTTCTCCCAGGAGATTGCGACGTATTCGATGTGTTTGCAGCTTTGTCGTAGGAGCTCGAGGGTTACCTCGGGTGTTGTTGTGATCTGGCATGTCGTCAGGGGGTGTCTTTGGAGTCCTGGCGTCGGGACTTCATCCGGATGACCTTGAAGGTTGGGATTTCTTTCGAGTTGAGGTAGGCCATGATGCTTTCTTCGGAGATGTAGAGCGGTACGCCCTTCGCGACGAAGCGTTTGATTTCAGAGTTGGAGTGCGTGTGGAACTGAACGTTCCTGGCTTTGAGCTTTTGGAGTAGGTCCTGGTGGTCCTGGTGGGAGCCTGCCTTGACCGTTGAGGTTGTGTGCTTTACGGCGATGCTAGCGGGGTTTTGGAGGGAGTCGAAGGTTTCCTTGATAAACTTGTGGGTTTCCTTGCCGTATTCTCCGAGGATGTGGATGGGCGGTGGCTTTCCTTCCTTGGATTTGGGTTTCTTGGTCGCTGGTTTGGTTTTCTGCCGGGGTTTCGGGCGCTCGGGTTCCTCCTCTGAGTCAGTGGGGATGGGCTTGCGCTTGGTCGCGGGTTTCTTCTTGGACTTTCTTGTGGTGGGGACTGGGGGTGCGTCGTCGTCTGGGTCGGTGCTCTCTTCTGATGAGAGGTCTTCATACCTGTTCTTCGTTGGAGTCGGGTTTTTCCTGGGCGGGGGTTTTGGCTTGGCGGTCCTCTTGGGGACCACAGAGACGGGTTGTAGGGATCCGGTGTTGTAACCTGATGTGCTGGCGTTGGTCTTCTTTGAGGGGGGGCTTGAGCTGTGTGCTTCAGGGCCGTTGGCGGAGGAGGCAGACGTGCGCTTGCGCTTGAGTTGCGACGCTGGTGGGGCTTCTTCGAGTTGGGAGATGTTGGGGTACATTTCCCTTGCTGCTTGGGCTGCTTTCATCAAGTGGATCTCGATGTTGGTGTAAGGCATGATGGTGAGGCCCGACAATGTCTTGTCTGAGAGCAATTGAGCACTGCTGGAGAGCAGTTGGTCGAGATGGTAGTTCAACACGTAATCGTCGCAGTCCTCTGCTTTGATGATGTCCCTGGCCTGGGCCAGGAACCACAGCAGGGTATTTAGTTGTGTCCTAGTGCCCTCCTTGCCGTCACCGATTCTGCTAAATGGGGCATCGGTGCTGGAGGCGAGGGGGTTCACGTAGGTGCAAGCGCCGGTGATGTGCACTGTGAGGAGATTGATGGCATGGTGCTTGGGAGTAGCATAGTGGAAGTGGCAGTGTTGGCAGTTGAAGACGAAGTCGCCGTCTCTTGAGTTGTGGGCGATGAACTCCCAGTTTGCGTCGGTGGGCCAGATCCTGAAGAACGGGGGGTGTTCCTCGTTCGGGACGTGGCGGTCGTGGAAGTTTCTGACGTCGTCCCCGAGCTCGGGGGGGTGCTGGATGACTTCTCTGCATAGGGTGCATACCGTCTTGTCGTTGGAGTGGTAGTAGGCCAGGTATGTACGCGCTGCTCGGCGGGCGAAGGTGGCCCTCTTCTTTTCCATCAGGTACCATTTTTCGGATTGGTCCCTGTTGATTGAGTGAGTGACGGAGGTGCACTTGCCAGTGTTGTGGAGGGCCTGGATGATTGCCGCTTCCCGGGAAGTGTTGAAGTCTAGGGTAGTACATCGGTGGCCGGAGATGGCTTGGACCTCCGGGTATTGCAGTATGCAGAAGGGTTCCTCCTTGGAGTTCCTTATCCTGGTGTTGAGCGGTATCGGAGTTGCCGGGGACGGGGCCGGGGTCGGGGCCGGGTTGGGGCCCTTCCCATTCTTGGAGGCGGAGCCCTTCACCATCTTGGTGCAAGCACCTAGCTGGTTCGGGCGATGCTGGGGGGGCCGCGCCCTGGTTGCTATGGCGCAACCGGGGGGCGGCGAGGGTCCGTTGTGTTGCACACGCGAGTCGTTGTCAGCACTTTTCACTACACATCTGGGTCGCGCAAGCGCCCAGCGGAATGACGGCTAGCGACGCGGCGCGGGTGGCGGCGGGTGCTTGAGCGCGATCGGCGGTGGCTAGGCCATGACCTAGTTACGCGACACTGGGCTCAGGCGTAGAGCGGCGCGGCGCCTCGCGGCGGGCGGAACGGCGGGAGTGGGGGAGCTAGACACGTCCGAGCGGCACGACGGTCGGCGCTGAACTGATGGCGTCTCGCGCGGGAATCGCCCAGTATATATACTTTCCTGGTGTTCCGCATGCGCGCGCACGTGGAACACCACGAAAGTATATATACTGGGCGTTTCCCGCGCGAGACGCCATCCTGTTTTCGTGTCGTTTCGACGTGTCGCGAGTGTTCGTGATTATATGAAATAAGAATTGTTGTCGCGAGTGCTTTTGCAACGATAGCGCGGGTGCGTCTTCCTATGGTGAAAAACTACAAGGTGAGTCACCCCTTCATGTATTATTTTTATTATGCGTGTTTGTCTAGGGTAGGTTAGGTTAGATCGGAGCCGATCCTTCGCCCGGTCCTTTTGCATAGGTTGGGTTAGGTTAGGTTAGGTGGTATCTTCTTGTACATGTTTACACGCAGCTTTGACAGTTGCCGTGCGCAAGATCTGTAGGTAAGAGAGGTTTGGTTAGGTTAGGTAAGGTTAGGTAGGAGACTGTTGTGGATGGGTATAGGATTCAGTATTGACGGCCCCTGTGAGGTTAGGTTAGGTAAGGTTAGGTTAGGTTAGGTTAGGTTAGGTTCGGTAAGGTTAGATGGTATCTTCTTTCACATGTTTACACACAGCTCTGACAGTTGCCGTGCGCAAGATCTGTAAAAAAACGTAGTTGGGAAATGCTTCACACAGCTAAGTGAATCTACTTATCAAACGAGGCTAGGGGCATACAAGGTCTGTAATATTGACATCAATAGGTTCCGTGTTGATGCGGCTGGATTCTATCAAACCAGGACGACTCTTCCCATCAATCTCGACTTTTTGACACAGCTGACACTGAGCTGTAACGCCTAACATTATCCTTAACCTTAGACAGTAAATGGCCTTAAAAAAGTGCCCCTGTGGCCACTATTGGGATGATCATGACATTTATGCAACGTCTCGCTTGTATTTGCGTCTGGAAGCAACTGCACCCGACGCAAAACCTGAAAAATACTGAAAAATTGGACACTTTTTAACGATATTTTCTTGCCGTTGGGTGGTTTCTCCTGATAGGGGTAGGAAGGCGCGGAAACTGATTTTGTATGATTCCAACCTTTAAGAAAAAGATGTCAGACTGGGAAGTCGGTATCTCAACGACTTCAACCCTTTAAACGCTGCGGCGTGTTCCGTTGCAAGCCATTGCTAAGAAGTGCGACTCAAACAAAGGACCTTTTAGTTCGAAAACACCTGAAAATGATAGCGCGGGGCTGTTTTTTAATGATTCTAGCGCCTGTGCTCTGCATCAAACCATTTTCTGTAAAAAAAAAAAAAAAAAACGCTTTTAGAATTCACTGTTTTCTAAAATGGCTTGCACGGGTACATGCCGATGCGTTTTAAGGAACGTAACGCTATGGTAGGTTCGCCCAATGTTGGAGGCAGGTCTGTACCAAATTTCAACGTCCTAACTTGAAAAATGAAGAAATGGTCGCGCTGACCATAAGTGGGCACTAATTTTGACGCCCAGTGTATAATCCCCATTTTCATTTCAGAAATGGACCTCAGGTGTTGCTGCTGGTGCCAGTGGTCAAAACAGGGCATATTAGGCTTGTCAGACGACAGCAGTCGCTTCGCTCGCGCTAAAGGTATTCCCTTCTCGATAAGGCGTCTATGTGGCCTCCGTCAACCTTCCCAACTATTCATTTGACTTGCACAGAATTAGTAAATCAGTAAACAGTGTACACAGTGTTTAGGGGCAGTTAGAGTGCAGTATGTGAAAAATTACAACGTGTTTAGTGGCTAGGGTCAAAATGACCCCTTCAGACAAACAAGGTGAAAGGCTTTGTAACTACTACAAAACTTGAGCTAAGAGGCTGAACTTTTAAGGGATTGCAGTGACCCCGATTCATCTCGAAAACTGCGTAATGCAAGGATTCTGATTTGGGGGCGTTTCGGTTCGGCATTGATCTTGTTTCGAAATTACATATTAGATTCTTAAAAGAAAAAAAAAACAAACTAAGGGAACTCGTTTTGAGGGACCGCAGATCGATGGGAGTTTGTCTTGGGACCATCCGTCGCCTGCAGTCAACGATCGTCTTGCGCGTACTCTGCAGGGCCCGGAGTAATAGATCAGTGGCTAGGTCCGGTTAAGACGCAAGAAAAACACAGAATTTAAAAAAATTATTACAAATACTGATTGTGCAGAAACTGTATTGATGAGAAGTATGCAAATCTCGAAAAACCTTTTTCCCCCTCAAAACTCAAAGAAAGAGTCCGTCCGAGGACGCTAAAGCGTTCTCCATGCCTGTCTTGTTATCTTAGAGTTTACACCAAACAGTACCGTGTTGTCTTAACAGCCGTTTCAAACGACTTTTTGTCGCTTAGTTCATAATTGTTTAATCACTATTTTCAATGTGAACAATATAACGTATTTCCATGCGAAGGGGTCGGAGATGGTGACGTCTTTGCCGGTGATTGAGCTGATGCTTGCGTGGAGGTTTTCGATGAGCTCGTCGAGTTGCGCGGCGATCTGGGACATGGTGCTTGAGGAGACGGCGGTCCTGCGGGGGGCGGCGGTGGCCGTTGATTGTGTCCTCGGGGGTTGGAGGTTGAGCGGTTTATCCCATGCGTTCGTCTTTGGGGGTAGCGGTGGGAAGAGTGCAAGCTTTCTGGGTGCTTGAGCGCCGGGTTTGCGGGAGGTTTCCCGGCTGGCTTGCTGTTTCTGAAGCCATTTCTTCATGGCGGGGCAGCCGCCGTAGATTGATTTGTGTTCACCTCCGCAGTTGGCGCAGGTGGGGGTCTCCGGGGGTCGTCGACACAGTTGGATGTCGGGTGGTCTTTGCCGCAGATGGAGCAGCGGTGTGCCCGGTTGCAATCCGTTTCACGGTGCCCGATGGCCTGGCACCGGCTGCAGACAGGTGGTTTGCCGGAGCCGCGGTATTTCTCCCAGGAGATTGCGACGTATTCGATGTGTTTGCAGCTTTGTCGTAGGAGCTCGAGGGTTACCTCGGGTGTTGTTGTGATCTGGCATGTCGTCAGGGGGTGTCTTTGGAGTCCTGGCGTCGGGACTTCATCCGGATGACCTTGAAGGTTGGGATTTCTTTCGAGTTGAGGTAGGCCATGATGCTTTCTTCGGAGATGTAGAGCGGTACGCCCTTCGCGACGAAGCGTTTGATTTCAGAGTTGGAGTGCGTGTGGAACTGAACGTTCCTGGCTTTGAGCTTTTGGAGTAGGTCCTGGTGGTCCTGGTGGGAGCCTGCCTTGACCGTTGAGGTTGTGTGCTTTACGGCGATGCTAGCGGGGTTTTGGAGGGAGTCGAAGGTTTCCTTGATAAACTTGTGGGTTTCCTTGCCGTATTCTCCGAGGATGTGGATGGGCGGTGGCTTTCCTTCCTTGGATTTGGGTTTCTTGGTCGCTGGTTTGGTTTTCTGCCGGGGTTGCGGGCGCTCGGGTTCCTCCTCTGAGTCAGTGGGGATGGGCTTGCGCTTGGTCGCGGGTTTCTTCTTGGACTTTCTTGTGGTGGGGACTGGGGGTGCGTCGTCGTCTGGGTCGGTGCTCTCTTCTGATGAGAGGTCTTCATACCTGTTCTTCGTTGGAGGCGGGTTTTTCCTGGGCGGGGGTTTTGGCTTGGCGGTCCTCTTGGGGACCACAAAGACGGGTTGTAGGGATCCGGTGTTGTAACCTGATGTGCTGGCGTTGGTCTTCTTTGAGGGGGGCTTGAGCTGTGTGCTTCAGGGCCGTTGGCGGAGGAGGCAGACGTGCGCTTGCGCTTGAGTTGCGACGCTGGTGGGGCTTCTTCGAGTTGGGAGATGTTGGGGTACATTTCCCTTGCTGCTTGGGCTGCTTTCATCAAGTGGATCTCGATGTTGGTGTAAGGCATGATGGTGAGGCCCGACAATGTCTTGTCTGAGAGCAATTGAGCACTGCTGGAGAGCAGTTGGTCGAGATGGTAGTTCAACACGTAATCGTCGCAGTCCTCTGCTTTGATGATGTCCCTGGCCTGGGCCAGGAACCACAGCAGGGTATTTAGTTGTGTCCTAGTGCCCTCCTTGCCGTCACCGATTCTGCTAAATGGGGCATCGGTGCTGGAGGCGAGGGGGTTCACGTAGGTGCAAGCGCCGGTGATGTGCACTGTGAGGAGATTGATGGCATGGTGCTTGGGAGTAGCATAGTGGAAGTAGCAGTGTTGGCAGTTGAAGACGAAGTCGCCGTCTCTTGAGTTTTGGGCGATGAACTCCCAGTTTGCGTCGGTGGGCCAGATCCTGAAGAACGGGGGTGTTCCTCGTTCGGGACGTGGCGGTCGTGGAAGTTTCTGACGTCGTCCCCGAGCTCGGGGGGTGCTGGATGACTTCTCTGCATAGGGTGCATACCGTCTTGTCGTTGGAGTGGTAGTAGGCCAGGTATGTACGCGCTGCTCGGCGGGCGAAGGTGGCCCTCTTCTTTTCCATCAGGTACCATTTTTCGGATTGGTCCCTGTTGATTGAGTGAGTGACGGAGGTGCACTTGCCAGTGTTGTGGAGGGCCTGGATGATTGCCGCTTCCCGGGAAGTGTTGAAGTCTAGGGTAGTACATCGGTGGCCGGAGATGGCTTGGACCTCCGGGTATTGCAGTATGCAGAAGGGTTCCTCCTTGGAGTTCCTTATCCTGGTGTGGAGCGGTATCGGAGTTGCCGGGGACGGGGCCGGGGTCGGGGCCGGGTTGGGGCCCTTCCCATTCTTGGAGGCGGAGCCCTTCACCATCTTGGTGCAAGCACCTAGCTGGTTCGGGCGATGCTGGGGGGCCGCGCCCTGGTTGCTATGGCGCAACCGGGGGGCGGCGAGGGTCCGTTGTGTTGCACACGCGAGTCGTTGTCACACTTTTCACTACACATCTGGGTCGCGCAAGCGCCCAGCGGAATGACGGCTAGCGACGCGGCGCGGGTGGCGGCGGGTGCTTGAGCGCGATCGGCGGTGGCTAGGCCATGACCTAGTTACGCGACACTGGGCTCAGGCGTAGAGCGGCGCGGCGCCTCGCGGCGGGCGGAACGGCGGGAGTGGGGGAGCTAGACACGTCCGAGCGGCACGACGGTCGGCGCTGAACTCCTGATGTGGCGTCTCGCGCGGGAATCGCCCAGTATATATACTTTCCTGGTGTTCCGCATGCGCGCGCACGTGGAACACCACGAAAGTATATATACTGGGCGATTCCCGCGCGAGACGCCATCCTGTTTTCGTGTCGTTTCGACGTGTCGCGAGTGTTCGTGATTATATGAAATAAGAATTGTTGTCGCGTGTGCTTTTGCAACGATAGCGCGGGTGCGTCTTCCTATGGTGGAAAACTACAAGGTGAGTCACCCCTTCATGTATTATTTTTATTATGCGTGTTTGTCTAGGGTAGGTTAGGTTAGATCGGAGCCGATCCTTCGCCCGGTCCTTTTGCATAGGTTAGGTTAGGTTAGGTTAGGTGGTATCTTCTTGTACATGTTTACACGCAGCTTTGACAGTTGCCGTGCGCAAGATCTGTAGGTAAGAGAGGTTTGGTTAGGTTAGGTAAGGTTAGGTAGGAGACTGTTGTGGATGGGTATAGGATTCAGTATTGACGGCCCCTGTGAGGTTAGGTTAGGTTAGGTTAGGTTAGGTTAGGTTAGGTTAGGTTCGGTAAGGTTAGATGGTATCTTCTTTCACATGTTTACACACAGCTCTGACAGTTGCCGTGCGCAAGATCTGTAAAAAAACGTAGTTGGAAAATGCTTCACACAGCTAAGTGAATCTACTTATCAAACGAGGCTAGGGGCATACAAGGTCTGTAGTATTGACATCAATAGGTTCCGTGTTGATGCGGCTAGATTCTATCAAACCAGGACGACTCTTCCCATCAATCTCGACTTTTTGACACAGCTGACACTGAGCTGTAACGCCTAACATTATCCTTAACCTCAGACAGTAAATGGCCTTAAAAAAGTGCCCCTGTGGCCACTATTGGGATGATCATGACATTTATGCAACGTCTCGCTTGTATTTGCGTCTGGAAGCAACTGCACCCGACGCAAAACCTGAAAAATACTGAAAAATTTGACTTTTTAACGATATTTTCTTGCCGTTGGGTGGTTTCTCCTGATAGGGGTAGGAAGGCGCGGAAACTGATTTTGTATGATTCCAACCTTTAAGAAAAAGATGTCAGACTGGGAAGTCGGTATCTCAACGACTTCAACCCTTTAAACGCTGCGGCGTGTTCCCTTGCAAGCCATTGCTAAGAAGTGCGACTCAAACAAAGGACCTTTTAGTTCGAAAACACCTGAAAATGATAGCGCGGCGCTGTTTTTTAATGATTCTAGCGCCTGTGCTCCGCATCAAACCATTTTCTGTAAAAAAAAAAAAAAAAAAAAAAACGCTTTTAAAATTCACTGTTTTCCAAAATGGCTTGCACGGGTACATGCCGATGCGTTTTAAGGAACGTAACGCTATGGTAGGTTCGCCCAATGTTGGAGGCAGGTCTGTACCAAATTTCAACGTTCTAACTTGAAAAATGTAGAAATGGTCGCGCTGACCATAAGTGGGCACTAATTTTGACGCCCAGTGTATAATCCCCATTTTCATTTCAGAAATGGACCTCAGGTGTTGCTGCTGGTGCCAGTGGTCAAAACAGGGCATATTAGGCTTGTCAGACGACCGCAGTCGCTTCGCTCGCGCTAAAGGTATTCCCTTCTCGATAAGGCGTCTATGTGGCCTCCGTCAACCTTCCCAACTATTCATTTGACTTGCACAGAATTAATAAATCAGTAAACAGTGTACACAGTGTTTAGGGGCAATTAGAGTGCAGTATGTGAAAAATTACAACGTGTTTAGTGGCTAGGGTCAAAATGACCCTTTCAGACAAAGAAGGTGAAAGGCTTTGTAACTACTACAAAACTTGAGCTAGGAGGCTGAAATTTTAAGGGATTGCAGTGACCCCGATTCATCTCGAAAACTGCGTAATGCAAGGATTCTGATTTGGGGGCGTTTCGGTTCGGCATTGATCTTGTTTCGAAATTCATTAGATTTCTTAAAAGAAAAAAAAACAAACTAAGGGAACTCGTTGTGAGGGACCGCAGATCGGTGGGAGTTTGTCTTGGGACCATCCGTCGCCTGCAGTCAACGATCGTCTTGCGCGTACTCTGCAGGGCCCGGAGTAATAGATCAGTGGCTAGGTCCGGTTAAGACGCAAGAAAAACACAGAATTTAAAAAAAATATTACAAATACTGATTGTGCAGAAACTTTATTGATGAGAAGTATGCAAATCTCGAAAAACCTTTTTTCCCCTCAAAACTCAAAGAAAGAGTCCGTCCGAGGACGCTAAAGCGTTCTCCATGCCTGTCTTGTTATCTGAGAGTTTACACCAAACTGTATCGTGTTGTCTCAACAGCCGTTTCAAAACTTTTTGTCGCTTAGTTCATAATTGTTTAATCACTTGTGAACAATATAACGTATTTCCATATGATTTTTTAAACGAACTGAAAAGAAATATCAGATCACCTTGTGTCAATGTGTCACACAGTTTGGTTCGCGCCGAAAGCCAGCGTGAGGAACCTGTGTGCTCACGGCTCGTCTTACACCTTCTTGGGTGTAAGCATGTTGTGTCGGTCTACTTATCTCCCTTTAGATACGATTATGTTGCTCTATGCTTATGCCCTCATATCGTTTCGTTTCCTGTGACTTCAGACCAAAAAAACTTGGACAATCTGAATTGCAGTAGGCCCATTTGTTCGCTATAATTATCAATTTTTCAACAGTGTTGCTTTAACACCAACACAAACCACAGGTACATACTCACCCAGACTCATTGGTGCAGAGGCGCAGAGCCCCGTACAGGCCTTGCTGACGGTGAACCTGCCGTGTGGCGCGCGTCGAGGGCCGGCGTGGGGAAACTGTGAGCTCAAGGGTAGACGTAACACTTTCTGGGTCTTTTTGCCTTGACATCTACATGATGTAAGAAGAACGTGTGATCGCGGTAGCGAACATACCTTGCCGAGCATGATTATGTTGTTTGAGGTATATATCTCGCTAACGCAAACGGAAACTACGATTACGGTTGGCAACACACCTTAATAACCATCAGTACCTTGCAATAGGTGTACATAGTAAAATAATAGTGCGAATTCACTTTCATTACGTTTAACAAGTGATACGATTTTTACCAGAGTATAATCACTTCTATCATCCATTCATCGTGTTGCACTACTAATTAGTCCGGACACAACCACATTTAAGTCTTTGACATCTATATCGAGCGACTTATTATAAGCAGCACACACCAAATAAGAAGAACGGAACACAACTCTGTGAGGAGTAGCACCAGTTGCATGGCTGAGAGACAGATTAACGGCGCACTGGATTTTTGGATTTCAGAGAAAAACATATCCCAATCTCTGTGATCTTGCGGTACATGCGTAGAAATAATGGTTTCTACCTTTCAGTTGGTACGCCCAGAAGTCTTAGATCTAGGAATGAAAGGCACGTTATGGTAGTATTGTAATCCCCACATAACTTAATAAACTGATGACTGTTAGAATGCTGCCTTATGTCACACTACACATTCCTAGGAGCTCCATGTCTCAAAGTGGTATCATCTTTCACACGTTTACACACAGCTCTGACTAACGCCATGCGCAGGATCTGTAGGTTAGATAGGTTAATTAGGTTAGGTATGAGACTGTTGTAGGAGAGTACAGAATGCAGTATTGACGGTCCCTGTGAGGTGACGTTAGGTTAGGTTAGGTAAGGTTAGGTTAGGTAGGTTAGGTTAGGTTAGGTAAGGTAAGGTTAGGTAGTATCTTCTTTCCCATGTTTACACACAGCTCTGACAGTTGCCGTGCGAAAGATCTGTAAAAAAGCAGAGCGGAGAATCTTCATCAAACGAGGCTAGGGGCATACAAGGTCTGTAGTATTGACATCAAAATGCTGATTCATCACAGACTCTTCCCATCAATCTAAGTGAATCTACTCATCATGGCCTTAAAAAACGAGGCTATGACATTTATGGGCATACAAGGTCTGTAGTATTGACATCAATAGGTTCTAGGTTAGGTTAGTTAGAAGTATGAGACTGTTGTAGGAGTGTACAGGATGCAGTATTGACGGTCCCCGTGAGGTGACGTTAGGTTAGGTTAGGTAAGGTTAGGTTAGGTAGGTTAGGTTAGGTTAGGTTAGGTAAGGTAAGGTTAGATGGTATCTTCTTTCACATGTTTACACACAGCTCTGACAGTTGCCGTGCGCAAGATCTGTAAAAAAACGTAGTTGGGAAATGCTTCACACAGCTAAGTGAATCTACTTATCAAACGAGGCTAGGGGCATACAAGGTCTGTAGTATTGACATCAATAGGTTCCGTGTTGATGCGGCTAGATTCTATCAAACCAGGACGACTCTTCCCATCAATCTCGACTTTTTGACACAGCTGACACTGAGCTGTAACGCCTAACATTATCCTTAACCTCAGACAGTAAATGGCCTTAAAAAAGTGCCCCTGTGGCCACTATTGGGATGATCATGACATTTATGCAACGTCTCGCTTGTATTTGCGTCTGGAAGCAACTGCACCCGACGCAAAACCTGAAAAATACTGAAAAATTGGACACTTTTTAACGATATTTTCTTGCCGTTGGGTGGTTTCTCCTGATAGGGGTAGGAAGGCGCGGAAACTGATTTTGTATGATTCCAACCTTTAAGAAAAAGATGTCAGACTGGGAAGTCGGTATCTCAACGACTTCAACCCTTTAAACGCTGCGGCGTGTTCCCTTGCAAGCCATTGCTAAGAAGTGCGACTCAAACAAAGTACCTTTTAGTTCGAAAACACCTGAAAATGATAGCGCGGCGCTGTTTTTTAATGATTCTAGCGCCTGTGCTCCGCATCAAACCATTTTCTGTAAAAAAAAAAAAAAAACGCTTTTAAAATTCACTGTTTTCCAAAATGGCTTGCACGGGTACATGCCGATGCGTTTTAAGGAACGTAACGCTATGGTAGGTTCGCCCAATGTTGGAGGCAGGTCTGTACCAAATTTCAACGTTCTAACTTGAAAAATGTAGAAATGGTCGCGCTGACCATAAGTGGGCACTAATTTTGACGCCCAGTGTATAATCCCCATTTTCATTTCAGAAATGGACCTCAGGTGTTGCTGCTGGTGCCAGTGGTCAAAACAGGGCATATTAGGCTTGTCAGACGACCGCAGTCGCTTCGCTCGCGCTAAAGGTATTCCCTTCTCGATAAGGCGTCTATGTGGCCTCCGTCAACCTTCCCAACTATTCATTTGACTTGCACAGAATTAATAAATCAGTAAACAGTGTACACAGTGTTTAGGGGCAATTAGAGTGCAGTATGTGAAAAATTACAACGTGTTTAGTGGCTAGGGTCAAAATGACCACTTCAGACAAACAAGGTGAAAGGCTTTGTAACTACTACAAAACTTGAGCTAGGAGGCTGAAATTTTAAGGGATTGCAGTGACCCCGATTCATCTCGAAAACTGCGTAATGCAAGGATTCTGATTTGGGGGCGTTTCGGTTCGGCATTGATCTTGTTTCGAAATTACATATTAGATTTCTTAAAAGAAAAAAAAACAAACTAAGGGAACTCGTTTTGAGGGACCGCAGATCGGTGGGAGTTTGTCTTGGGACCATCCGTCGCCTGCAGTCAACGATCGTCTTGCGCGTACTCTGCAGGGCCCGGAGTAATAGATCAGTGGCTAGGTCCGGTTAAGACGCAAGAAAAACACAGAATTTAAAAAAAATATTACAAATACTGATTGTGCAGAAACTGTATTGATGAGAAGTATGCAAATCTCGAAAAACCTTTTTCCCCCTCAAAACTCAAAGAAAGAGTCCGTTCGAGGACGCTAAAGCGTTCTCCATGCCTGTCTTGTTATCTGAGAGTTTACACCAAACTGTATCGTGTTGTCTCAACAGCCGTTTCAAACGACTTTTTGTCGCTTAGTTCATAATTGTTTAATCACTATTTTCAATGTGAACAATATTACGTATTTCCATGCGATTTTTAAACGAACTGAAAAGAAATATCAGATCACCTTGTGTCAATGTGTCACACAGTTTGGTTCGCGCCGAAAGCCAGCGTGAGGAACCTGTGTGCTCACGGCTCGTCTTACACCTTCTTGGGTGTAAGCATGTTGTGTCGGTCTACTTATCTCCCTTTATATACGATTATGTTGCTCTATGCTTATGCCCTCATATCGTTTCGTTTTCTGTGACTTCAGACTAAAAATACTTGGACAATCTGAATTGCAGTAGGCCCATTTGTTCGCTAAAATTATCAATTTTTCAACAGTGTTGCTTTAACACCAACACAAACCACAGGTACATACTCACCCAGACTCATTGGTGCAGAGGCGCAGAGCCCCGTACAGAACTTGCTGACGGTGAACCTGCCGTGTGGCGCGCGTCGAGGGCCGGCGTGGGGAAACTGTGAGCTCAAGGGTAGTCGTAACCCTTTCTGGGTCTTTTTGCCTTGACATCTACCTGATGTAAGAAGAACGTGTGATCGCGGTAGCGAACATTCCTTGCCGAGCATGATTATGTTGTTTGAGGTATATATCTCGCTAACGCAAACGGAAACTACGATTACGGTTGGCAACACACCTTAATAACCATCAGTACCTTGCAATAGGTGTACATAGTAAAATAATAGTGCGAATTCACTTTCATTACGTTTAACAAGTGATACGATTTTTACCAGAGTACAATCACTTCTATCATCCATTCATCGTGTTGCTCTACTAATTAGTCCGGACACAACCACATTTAAGTCTTTGACATCTATATCGAGCGACTTATTATAAGCAGCAAACACCAAATAAGAAGAACGGAACACAACTCTGTGAGGAGTAGCACCAGTTGCATGGCTGAGAGACAGATTAACGGCGCACTGGATTTTTGGATTTCAGAGAAAAACATATCCCAATCTCTGTGATCTTGCGGTACATGCGTAGAAATAATGGTTTCCACCTTTCAGTTGGTACGCCCAGAAGTCTTAGATCTAGGAATGAAAGGCACGTTATGGTAGTATTGTAATCCCCACATAACTTAATAAACTGATGACTGTTAGAATGCTGCCTTATGTCACACTACACATTCCTAGGAGCTCCATGTCTCAAAGTGGTATCATCTTTCACACGTTTACACACAGCTCTGACTAACGCCATGCGCAGGATCTGTAGGTTAGATAGGTTAGGTTAGGTTAGGTATGAGACTGTTGTAGGAGAGTACAGGATGCAGTATTGACGGTCCCCGTGAGGTGACGTTAGGTTAGGTTAGGTAAGGTTAGGTTAGGTAGGTTAGGTTAGGTTAGGTTAGGTAAGGTAAGGTTAGGTAGTATCTTCTTTCCCATGTTTACACACAGCTCTCACAGTTGCCGTGCGAAAGATCTGTAAAAAAGCGGAGTTGGAAAATGCTGCACACAGCTAAGTGAATCTACTCATCAAACGAGGCTAGGGGCATACAAGGTCTGTAGTATTGACATCAATAGGTTCCGTGTTAATGCGGCTTGATTCTATCAAACCAGGGCGACTCTTCCCATCAATCTTGATTTTTTGACACAGCTGACACTGAGCTGTAACGCCTAACATTATCCTTTACCTCAGACAGTAAATGGCCTTAAAAAAGTGCCCCTGTGGCCACTATTGGGATGATCATGACATTTATGCAACGTCTCGCTTGTATTTGCGTCTGGAAGCAACTGCACCCGACGCAAAACCTGAAAAATACTGAAAAATTGGACACTTTTTAACGATATTTTCTTGCCGTTGGGTGGTTTCTCCTGATAGGGGTAGGAAGGCGCGGAAACTGATTTTGTATGATTCCAACCTTTCAAAAAATCGCATGGAGATACGTTATATTGTTCACATTGAAAATAGTGTTTAAACAATTATGAACTAAGCGACACAAGGTGGTTTGAAACGGCTGTTGAGACAACATGTCCGTTTGCACTTGCCGTACGCGGAACATCAGGTCGAGAGAGGTTTCGGACGAAAATGAGATTCGGAGACGCATCTAAAATACAAACAAACCCTGTTAGTCTACGTCTAAAACCATCAACAAAGCATGCACAATTGAAATCACCTGGAAGAGAAAAGAGAAATTTTGATTACGGTTAGACATCCTAGTGTGCTGAAAACACTTGAAAACAATGAGTTGTGTCGTGTCTCCTTCCAATGCCATGGTTTTTCTTAATCATCTTTCAATGGTCTTTGCTGGTCTTTGGCAGAGAAAGGAAGTGTTTTGGGTAGGTGCAAAAAGGGATAAAAACAGCAATAACAAAGATCAGTACATTAAAACACCAAGGTTTGAACCAACACCATTATTAGCTAACCCAACACGCACGCGCTGTATTGCGGCCTAACATGAATTTGGTCCTAGAGAGGACCGCTTACTACAAGTCATAAAACCGGTCTTTGACAGGACCTAACCTAACCTAAAACTAACAAAATCGGTTGTCAAAAAAAATGCTCTCGACATTAATAATGCAAAAGGACCGGGCGAAGTATCGGCTCCGATCTAACCTAACCTACCCTAGACTAACACGCATAATAAAAATAATACATGAAGGGTGACTCACCTTGTCGTTTTCCACCTTAGGAAGACGCACCCGCGCTACCGTTGCACAAGCACACGCGACAACGATCCTAATTTCATATAATTACGAGCACTCGCGACACGTCGAAACGACACGAACACAGGATGGCGTCTCGCGCGGGAATCGCCCAGTATATATACTTTCCTGGTGTTCCGCATGCGCGCGCACGTGGAACACCACGAAAGTATATATACTAAGCGATTCCTGCGCAAGACGCCATCCTGTTTCCGTGTCGTTTCGACGTGTCGCGAGTGTTCGTGATTATATGAAATAAGAATTGTTGTCGCGTGTGCTTGTGCAACGATAGCGCGGGTGCGTCTTCCTATGGTGGAAAACTACAAGGTGAGTCACCCCTTCATGTATTATTTTTATTATGCGTGTTTGTCTAGGGGTTAGGTTAGATAGGAGCCGATCCTTCGCCCGGTCCTTTTGCATAGGTTAGGTTAGGTTAGGTTAGGTTAGGTGGTATCTTCGTTTACATGTTTACACGCAGCTCTGACAGTTGCCGTGCGCAAGATCTGTAGGTAAGAGAGAGGTTTGGTTAGGTAGGAGACTGTTGTGGATGGGTATAGGATTCAGTATTGACGGCCCCTGTGAGGTTAGGTTAGGTAAGGTTAGGTTAGGTTCGGTAAGGTTAGATGGTATCTTCTTTCACATGTTTACACACAGCACTGACAGTTGCCGTGCGCAAGATCTGTAAAAAAACGTAGTTGGGAAATGCTTCACACAGCTAAGTGAATCTACTTATCAAACGAGGCTAGGGGCATACAAGGTCTGTAATATTGACATCAATAGGTTCCGTGTTGATGCGGCTAGATTCTATCAAACCAGGACGACTCTTCCCATCAATCTCGACTTTTTGACACAGCTGACACTGAGCTGTAACGCCTAACATTATCCTTAACCTCAGACAGTAAATGGCCTTAAAAAAGTGCCCCTGTGGCCACTATTGGGATGATCATGACATTTATGCAACGTCTCGCTTGTATTTGCGTCTGCAAGCAACTGCACCCGACGCAAAACCTGAAAAATACTGAAAAATTAGACACTTTTTAACGATATTTTCTTGCCGTTGGGTGGTTTCTCCTGATAGGGGTAGGAAGGCGCGGAAACTGATATTGTATGATTCCAACCTTTAAGAAAAAGATGTCAGACTGGGAAGTCGGTATCTCAACGACTTCAACCCTTTAAACGCTGCGGCGTGTTCCCTTGCAAGCCATTGCTAAGAAGTGCGACTCAAACAAAGTACCTTTTAGTTCGAAAACACCTGAAAATGATAGCGCGGCGCTGTTTTTTAATGATTCTAGCGCCTGTGCTCCGCATCAAACCATTTTCTGTAAAAAAAAAAAAAAACCGCTTTTAAAATTTACTGTTTTTCAAAATGGCTTGCACGCGTACACGCCGATGCGTTTTAAGGAACGTAACGGTGTGGTAGGTTCGCCCAATGTTGGAGGCAGGTCTGTACCAAATTTCAACGTTCTAACTTGAAAAACGTAGAAATGGTCGCGCTGACCATAAGTGGGCACTAATTTTGACGCCCAGTGTATAATCCCCAGTTTCATTTCAAAAATGGACCTCAGGTGTTACTGCTGGTGCTAGTGGTCAAAACAGGGCATATCAGGCTTGTCAGACGACCGCAGTCGCTTCGCTCGCGCTAAAGGTATTCCCTTCTCGATAAGGCGTCTATGTGGCCTCCGTCAACCTTCCCAACTATTCATTTGACTTGCACAGAATTAATAAATCAGTAAACAGTGTACACAGTGTTTAGGGGCAATTAGAGTGCAATATGTGAAAAATTACAACGTGTTTAGTGGCTAGGGTCAAAATGACCCCTTCAGACAAACAAGGTGAAAGGCTTTGTAACTACTACAAAACTTGAGCTAGGAGGCTAAAATTTTAAGGGATTGCAGTGACCCCGATTCATCTCGAAAACTGCGTAATGCAAGGATTCTGATTTGGGGGCGTTTCGGTTCGGCATTGATCTTGTTTCGAAATTACATATTAGATTTCTTAAAAGAAAAAAAAACAAACTAAGGGAACTCGTTTTGAGGGACCGCAGATCGATGGGAGTTTGTCTTGGGACCATCCGTCGCCTGCAGTCAACGATCGTCTTGCGCGTACTCTGCAGGGCCCGGAGTAATAGATCAGTGGCTAGGTCCGGTTAAGACGCAAGAAAAACACAGAATTTAAAAAAACCAGCCAGCAAGCTGGCTACTAGCGAGACTTTCACTTGTTAAATTTGAAGTTATTTAGGAAGCTAAAAATGTTTATAAATGTATTACATTAGGTCTTATATTTTAAACTAGCATTGTATTGGGTTTCTAGGTGGGACCAAACTCATGCATCCGCAATGCAACCGCTGGAGACTAACAACCCTCAGAGAGACAGAGAGAGAGAGAGAGAGAGAGAGAGAGAGAGAGAGAGAGAGAGAGAGAGAGAGAGAGAGAGAGAGAGAGAGAGAGAGAGAGAGAGAGAGAGAGAGAGAGAGAGAGAGAGAGAGAGAGAGAGAGAGAGAGAGAGAGAGAGAGAGAGAGAGAGAGAGAGAGAGAGAGAGAGAGAGAGAGAGAGAGAGAGAGAGAGAGAGAGAGAGAGAGAGAGAGAGAGAGAGAGAGAGGGAGAGAGAGAGAGAGAGAGAGAGAGAGAGAGAGAGAGAGAGAGAGAGAGAGAGCGCTGTAGAGGGTGGGGGGGGGGGGGAAGGGCATTCGAAGCGGGCTTCTGAGGACCCCAACACTTGAGTCCTGTATATACACTACTACCCAACACGCATGTGTTGGGAGAGGAGCGGGGTGGCGCGGGGAGCAGAGGCGGGGCCGGGAGGGGTCGGCCGGGATGCCTGCGGGCCCAGCGTCGCCTAGACGCCACGCCACGCCACAACACCGCGCCGCGGCCCCAGCCATAGCCGCGGCGATATGCACTTGACGCCCTCCACTCGGGTTACGCCAGCGAAGGCATGGCTCAGTTTAATGCGGCTTGACGTTTTTTGATGATGACGCCCACGAGCCCCCTCTGTGGTCCCTTAAGAGTTGCCAAGACCTCGAAGCAAGCAAGGCAGCCAAGCCGAGCCAGCAGTTTTCTGGTTTCTCAGCAGTTTTCTGGTTTCTCTTCCTGTTTTCTGGTTCTTAACTGGTTGTTCTATTATCTATTTTGCCTCTGGAAAAGCCTTTCACAAAAGTGAAAGTCTAAAAAAAATCTGAATTGCAGTAGGCCCATTTGTTCGCTAAAATTATCAATTTTTCAACAGTGTTGCTTTAACACCAACACAAGCCACAGGTACATACTCACCCAGACTCATTGGTGCAGAGGCGCAGAGCCCCGTGCAGGACTTGCTGACGGTGAACCTGCCGTGAGGCGCGCGTCGAGGGCCGGCGTGGGGAAACTGTGAGCTCAAGGGTAGTCGTAACCCTTTCTGGGTCTTTTTGCCTTGACATCTGTTATATCCTTGCCTTTCTGGCTTTGCCTACCATGGCGATACCCCGCGCTCCGGACGTGGTTCGGTCGGTCACCGCAGCTAGCGCTGCTGTTCCCCGTTACCGTTTCCTGCTGTGTCTACCTTTGCCTGTAACCTCAGTCTGAATAAACCACCGATCCAACACCACCACCTGCCTACTTATTCTGCCCGCCGACTTAGAACACAACATTGGCGACGAGTACGCAGATTCGAAGATCTCTCGCGGGGGCAGCGGCGGTGCGTGCGTGCGGAGTGGTGCGTCCCCGAGGCGTTTGCGCTGGGACGATTCGGACTCCCCTCACATTCTTTTTGTTCGCCGCGTTTGAGTGGGTGCCATCGGGGGACAAGCCGGCGCCATCATGGACAGCACCGAGCGTTACGACTCCAAGAAGCCCGAGACCTGGCCGAAGTTTATCCGACGCCTGAAGCTGGTGATCGATGCGAAGGCGACAAAGGAGGAGGTGAAGAGGGCCATGCTTCTGTCTGCGCTCGACGACCCGCTGTTAGACCGGCTAGAGCAGTGGATGAAGCCGATTCCCCTCGGGACCGCCTCCTACGCCAGCCTTCTCGCCGAGCTCGACAAAAACATCATCACGACCGTCAACAAGACGGTGCAGTATGTATTGTTCACCGGCCGGCGTCAACAACCGGGTGAGTCGGCAGCGAGCTACATGGAGGCGTTGACTGTCATCGGGCCGACGGTCGGCTGGGAGGGCACCGTGTTGGACCAGATGTGCATGCATCAGTTTGTTGCGGGTCTGGGGGACACGGCTCTCCAGGACAAGCTGTTTGAGGCGGCCGGGCTGACCCGCGAGAAGGCACTAGACTTGGCGGTCCAGACGGAGGCGACGCGTGCCCACAAGGCGGCCGTTCGCGGCCAGGGTGCCGTGGACGAGGTCCACGCGCTAGGTGGGAGGGGGGAGAAGCAGAAGGTTGTTTGTTTTCGTTGCGGGGAGGGGCACTACGCCAGGGCGTGTCCCTATGATAGGAATACGCTGAAGTGCGGCAAGTGCAAGCAGGTTGGTCACGTGACAAGCGTGTGCGGGCTCGGCAAGTCCAAAAAGGGCAAGCCCAAGAAGAAGTCAACTGCTACCCCGGCGGCGTCCGCCTCGACCCCCCCTTCCGCGCCTGGGCCGAATCCGGGATCGTCAACAAACCATGTCAGTTACTTGGATGCGTCCGTCAGTTGGGACGAGGGGGACGACTGCGATGGTCTGTATTGTGTCGCTGAGCCGCGGAGGGACGCCGTCGAGGACAGCCACGATGACCCGAGCACCCCGATCGTTGCCGACGTGAGTGTCAACGGCTTGGTTATGAAGTTTCAGTTGGACAGCGCGTGCACGCCCACCATCATCGGCCGCAGCACCTACATGTCCATGCCGGGCAGGCCGGCGTTGGCGCCGTGGAGCAGGCTGACCCTCCGTTGGGGAGAGTCGCAGCCGTTGCAGTTCATGGGCATGTTCGTCGCCGAGGTGTACTTCAATGGACACAGCGCCAGGCTGCCCGTGGTTGTTGGTAGCGACGACGGACCGAGCCTGCTTGGTCGTAACTGGTGGCGGCCGCTTGGACTCCGGATCGAGGGCGTCAACAGCGTCGACGCCGACCTGGTGAGTCGGGTCGCGAGGCGGGTGAAGCAGTTCCCCGCCGTGTCGTCGAGGTCGCCGGGCTGCTACAAGGGACAGCCGGTGCACCTGGAGGTACTTCCGGGTGCCGTGCCGAAGTACCAGCCCGCGCGGCAGGTGCTTCCCCCTGACGGCCAAGATGGAAGAGGGTATTGACAAGAACGTCGCGAAGGGTATTTGGGTTCCCGTGCAGGAGGCCACCAGGTGGGCGTCGGCCATCGTGCCGGTGCCGAAGAAGGATGCTTCCCTTCGCCTCTGTGCGGATTATAAGAGTACCCTAAACCCGGCCATCCAGCCTGACCGTCATCGCTCGCCTACCGTCGAAGAGGTTTTGAACAAGCTCGCGGGCGGGAAGTTTTTCGCTGAGATCGATCTAGCCGACGCGTACACCCAGGTGCCCGTCGACGAGGAGTCGTCACGCCTGTTGACGGTCAACACCATCAAGGGTCTCTTCCGGGGTAGCGGCCCACTTCCTCCAATAAAAACACCTCCAATCAAGTTTGGAGGTACATCTACAAACGTTTCATAACACATCCAAAGGTAACAACAAAATAGGACCTCTAAAAAATACCAATCCAAAGTTTGGAGGTGTTGTAAAAGTATGTTTGGACTTCATATAATACCTCCAAACAAAAAATAGATAATACATCCACTTTAACAGCTGCCTAATTGCCTCCAAAGGATATGCGTCCAAACCCGTCGTGCATCACAATGCTGGCGACCACCTCCAAACAAAATACATCCAAAAGTTCATACATTGTATGCGTAACGTCTCGCGAACCCAAGGTAATGAAAAGCGACAATAACGCGAGCCGAAGCGAGCACCGAGTGCTGCTCTGTTTAGTTTAAAGTAAAATTACTCGTTAAGGGAGAACGGCGATCATCGTAATAGAGTCTCCCATGGTGCTGCACGCCATGCATTTTTTACCGCTTTTCCCATGGGAAATAAATTACCATGGGAAAACGGAACCATGGGATCTAGCTCCTCATGGTGCTTGTCCCATGGTGTTCCCATGGAAGAGCTGTTTTTTTTTCTTCTTCCAGAAGTAGGATTCGAACCACTAACTAGGTTTCCGACTTCCTACCAACTCGTCTATCGTGCCACTTGTAAATACCATGCGCTGCGGACAGTGTACTTTTATTTATCATGGGACATCACCCATTCCCATGGTGAATTCATTCCCATGGTTGAGACCCCCATGGCTTAACGCGTTCCCATAGGTCTTTCCCATGGCGAACAGGAGCGTTACCATGGTATTGGTTTCATGGGGTTCCCATGGGGGTCATGGCTTTTTGGGACTGGGGCCGACAGAAGAGAGAGAGAGAGAGAGAGAGAGAGAGAGAGAGAGAGAGAGAGAGAGAGAGACAGACAGACAGACAGACAGAGAGAGACAGAGAAAGGGGGAGGGGGTGGCGGCAAGGGGGCCGTAAAGGTAGGCAACCTGTGCGCCTGTGAGTAGCCGGCATAGGGTGAGTTCAGCCGAAAAATGACTTGTGGGCGAGAGGTCAACCACTTGGGGGCACTTGTGTCTCTGTACAGGGGAAATGTACTCCGAATTTACTCCCGCCCGCTCCGAGTTACTCCGATGTACTCCGGGCTACTCCGAGCTACCCCAGTTTACTCCGGCATAACTCCGTTTACTCCGAAAGTACTGCAAATCGCTTTGTTTAGATAGTTCAGAGTTTTATCCGAAAGCAAAGTACTCCGGTGTACACTTAAAACGTGATACTTTACCCCTCACGCATAGGTAAGAAAATCACACCTGCTAGAGCTGGTACTTGAACAGCTGGAATCAGTTCGACTCAAAACACACTGCTGAAACTAGGGATCATGCTTTATGAACGTCCACGACACAAGCGCAAAAACCTAGCTTGTCCAGTCTGAGAGCAAATGGCGCCCGCTGGGTAGGCAACCACGATTCGTACATGCACGCGTGTCGTGCGGGCTGGCCTACCCTCGCACTCGCAGGCGCTCCGCGTCGCCGTTCACAGGGTTTAGAGTGTCCTAGTTTAAGTATCGACCGTCTTTGAGCAGTTTGCGTAAGAGGTGGCGATTAATTAGTCACCTTTCTATGCAGCCAACTGTCAGGGGACGACATATTCAGGTGACAAAATATGTATTTGTTCATGGATTTTTTCTTTTCTTTTCATGAGACAGGCTTAATTATTCCTCTCATATAAAACCAATAGCCTCTGTGTGTACACCCCCAGAAAATCAGTTTATGCGTGATTCATATTCTAACCCAAAGGAAGCATTAATTATTGTGCGTTATAGGGATATTGCACATAACAATCTGAGAAATTATCGATTTTAATAATCCATATATACACATGCCTATCTGCTGTGCACTCAGTGACAAATCGTGCTCCTTCTGAGATGGGGTTGAACGCGATGTATCCATATGGTCATTGGGCCCTCTGTATCGGCAGAGTCGAAGAGCGCCGGGAAAGTAGGCAACCTTGTTAAACTGTCCGCCCAGGCAAAAAGTAGTACATCGCCCCCTCCGTATGAACCAGTCCTGGATCCACGCCTATCCGCGAGGATAATGGACGGCTCCTTTGTCCTTAGTCTTCCGTGTCGTGCGGTGTTGCTTACCCGCAGGCGCGTTGAATCCGCGCGAATGCGAGTTTCCCACGGGCTGGCGCCCAGACAAAGTATAATATTGTATATGTCTTAACAGGGGACAAGGGAAAGGTAAAAGCTGCGAACAAAGGTGTTTCCGTGCATTTTCCCCATCCGTGTTCGTGACTGCGTGTGTACATCTCCGATTGTCAGGCACCTCCGTTACCGCTCAATATTCATTCGTAGGTATAACTGCGATTTGATACGACACGTACTCGATAGTTGTGTAGGGGGAGGGAGGGGGAAGGAAAAAGGGGGTGAGAGGGTATCAGGTTTACACTCCCCAGATAAGAAGGCATTGAACTACACGAAACACCTGCATGTAAGCATTCCGCATAACTTCGGCCCCTCCTTCAGCCCACTCAAAAGACGGAAAACCGTCCGTGAGTCATTCTCTGTTGCAGAACGAATGGTCGTCAATTCCGTGTGTCTGGAGGGTATATAGAATTGGGGGGGGGGGGGGGGCTGCTACATGCAGGAGTAAGGGACTTCCTCCGCGGATACCATACGATGATGCAGATAAAAGATCGCAATTAAGAAAATCAGACGTAGGGTCGGTGTTTGAACCCGTGCTCTCCGAAACTGGGGTCAAACTGTTCCGAATGAATGCTCTTCATTCGTTGGTGCAGGGGCAGGGGCGTAAAAACGAACCGAAAAAGGGAGGGGCGATGCTTTACGTATTGCCTACCCTCAGGGGCAAAATATTACGGGTTGCCTACCTTCAGGGGGCAAAGGTCCCCTTCGGGGACCAAAAGGGGGGGGGGGGCGATCGCCCCTTCGCCCCGTTGGTGCACCCAGGCCCGCCGGGATCGAATACCGCGAATAAAGGGTGTGCGGTTTCTTGGCTCCGTCCCATTGCCGTGCGTCCCCGTCTCGGAGTGCATGTGCCCGGACTGCGGCGGCAGTGCGGGCGCAGAAGGCGCCCTCGACGAGGAGTGCTCGCCTGCCGGCTCATCCAACGAGTCGTTTGTGCGACGGTGGTGTAATACGAGTTAAACGTGCTACGTGCATTACACCACCATCAGATCCACTGTCACCCGTTGCTGCCGGTGGAATGCAGGGAGGAACCACGCAACACAGTGTGTGCTTCGGAGAGGTTAAGCCGGTTGCGACCGACCACCGCCCGGTGGTTAGGCAGACCCACCGAACGGCAGTGTCGTACGGGACTGCCTATCTCCATCCGCGCCGGCGCGCTACGCTGCGTTTCGCTCGGGCTTCAAGCAGCTCCCGATGATCTTTCTTCGTCGTATTGACATGTTTACGGGAAACTGCGCCAGTGACAGTATTACCAAATGTTTTTTTTTTCTTTTCTTTTTTTCCCCCTAGCCGTGTTTGTCACTGCGTGCGTTGTTCGTGCGATGTGTGAGATGAAAGCGTTAGCACAAATGGGAACTCTTAAAAGCCGAGCAGCACCAAGCTAGAACGGACTAGCTCGTTTCGTTGTCACCATAATGTCTTTGTGCCAGTTTTTTTTTTTTCAGCACTGTGTCGGCAGTGACTGAACATCTGACGTTTGCACATACCACCGTGTTGAAATGCTGTTCCGAAACGTCCGTTAGTGCGATATCCAGGTTGGTGCGGGGCAATGACAGCGCTGATCACAAAAAGGGACGTGAATGTATCGGTAAGTTCGTTCGCGGTGAGTACGCACGTGTGGTTGCCTTTACGCTAATCCTCGCTGTTGTCGTTTCACCCTTTCTTTCAAATACCTGTCGACACGCTGGACACGCTTCGTTCCGTTACAGGAGGGGGTAAGGTATTCGTAACCGATAACTAGAAGCGTTGACGATTGCCTCGGTTTGCCTCGGGTTCAAATACTAGTGGTGTGCCTAGGCTTACCTCGCTCTATTACGAGTCTTGTGGGTTGTGGGATGCAGGCTGTCCCGTAAGGGGCACACTGGCAACCTGAATCACACGACAGCCGCTTGCTGTACACGGAAAAAAAGTTGTTTTTTTTTTTTTTGTCGTAACTAAAGGTCAGTCGTGGCAAATGACATGTCAGTTCGGAGCGGACCTGAGAACACATTTTGTTGTCAGAAAGGAAACGTTTATGTTGGCAGCAGCGAAATTTTTGTTGCCATGAAGAAAATTGAAATTATTGCGGGAGTCTACAGGTATATGGTTGACTGAACAAACCAGACTTGTCACCTGCACGCTTCACTGTTTAGACCGACAGCTATTCGAGGACTGTTGCATTAACATTGGCGTTCAGCTGTAACAGCTAGCACGCGTCAGTTATAAGGACTGACATTGGACTTAAAAAGACATGAGATGGACCTTAGATGGCGGTGGATAGCAAGCGCTACTAGGTTGTAGCGGTGGCTCAGGGGTTCCGAGCTCGCATGATACGCTGCAGGCGTGGGTTCAACTCACGGCGGTGGGTGGCTACACTTTATGCAGTCGAAATGTCCGCATTCGCAATAAACATATTCACCTCCGCAACTTCATTCGAGTTCTTTAACGATATCAAAAGTATTGCTCTGACAACTGAACGTCATTGTTATGTCAGCTGTGTTTCGGTTGGCTGCAGAAACTGACAGTGTTTCTCGGGACCGCTGGCAACTGACATGTCAGTTGCCGTCAGTTGTCTCAACAAAACTTTTTTTTCCGTGTACCGTACGACGTAGAAAGGGGGAGGGGGGATTCAGATATTACGTCACACTGGTGGGTAGGCAGCCCCGAATTCTGCATGCACGCAAGTGTGACGTAATACGTGAATGCCAGTGACCAGGCGCGTACGTAGGACATCGGTTTGGGGGAGGGGGGGGGGTCAAGTCGTGCTTTTTGCCTACTTACAGGCTGAATGCTGCGTGGGCTGCCTACCTTCCGGGCGCCGAGGGCTTTTTTTTCTGTCGGGGGGGGGGGGGGGTCATGCCCCCCCCGTACGCGCCTGCCAGTGACAGTATCATACCCGACGCTCGAGCTCCCCGCTGTCGGGCACTCGAACACGAGCTAGCGACCGGCGTAATGTAATTTACGGACGACCCCTCGGCAGGTAGCCGTGCCATGTAGCTCTCATGACAAATTTAGAACAGCACACTCTGTTTTCGCAGTCGCTCTCCATCTTCAGAGCACGCTTGATATTCCTGACATCCTGCTAATCCCTAGACGTCTGATTATTTCAGGTCGTTTAGAGCTACGAAAATCGTCCCGCTCCCAGGCAACGCTTCTGTCTGCAGGTGGCGTCTGCCGCTTCATAATATGTTGTGGAGTGGTATTTGAACCTGCGTACCACACCCAGCACCTCTGCACGTCGAGCGCACGAGCCAGCGCGGATGAGCTGCCCAGCCGTGGACTCTGGTGCAGCGAACGAGCTATGGCTGCCCCTCCTCCTTGGCCTGCACGCGGACGGACTCGGACCGGAGTGTGAGGGAGGAGTGCGGCGGCGGCGGGCGGGACGGGACGGGCGGTCGCCGCCGCACCCAGGACGCGAGGACCCCTAGCCGATCTCCTCCACGGCGGCTCCCGACAGCACCGGACGAGCCTGCGGGCCGCGCTGGGCTACGGCGCGGGACCCGGGACCTCGGGTGCAGGAGGAGAAGTGTCTGCTATTGCGCTGAATAAATGTGTTGCCAGCCGGTCTCCCCTCACGCCCTGTCTGTAGTCTTGTTTCCCGATTGGCCTCAGAACTCTCTACCACACCACACCAGACACGCCCCGTTCCCTCTCACTCTTCGCGCCTGCAGGCCGACAGGTAGGCAACCGTACAGTGCTTTGGTGCACGATGGGTTGCCTACGTTCCGATTCACAGGGGCTTCCCCTGGTTGAGTATAGAGATAGGGCATTACATTGTCATATTTTTTTGTTTTGTTTTTAGGTGTCGAATATCCAGTCTCATTATATAAAAACAGACTGAACTGACAATGTCAGCTCCAATTGTATCATCCCAGTAAGGGACTTTAAGCCGTCAGGGACTGTGTGTTGTTGGATTTAAAATAACCTATTCCAGTTTGATCATGTGCCATTTTTTAGGCTCGTCATTGGGCATCATTTGCGTTTCATACCACTATTTACCAGATAGGAAGGGAAATAAAATTCAAAGACCAAGTGTAGAGGAATGAAAACTGATGGATTTATTTTTAGCGTTGACAGGGAATGTTCGGTCAGGACAAACAGAAAGCTTACATTTGTTTCCATCACTTTACGCAAGATTTGAAGTGCCGTTTGCATTCAATATTGAAACAATTTATATTGCCTCTTGAACCGTATAGAATCAGTAGAATTCTAAAGAAGTCGACTCTTGATCACATTCACTGGAGGGACCGAGCGATAAGGCAGCTTCTGAAACAAGACAGACATCGATAATGAGCATAACTTGGAATGAACTACAATGTAGACCACAAGGGGGAAAAAAATGCAAAAGTAAACTTACATTTACGCATAGACAGCTTGAGGCTGGAGGCACGTTCTCTGCACTTGGAAAGGGTTGAAGTGACTGGGAGAAACTGGGATGACAATGCAGCGCATCTTCTCGAACTAATACAGAAAATGAAATGAAGTCGGGGAGAGCAATCTGAAACCAAGAGAAGCAGGAGGCAGTCATATGAAAAATAATAAAACCTAATACTGGATTACAATCAATATCAAGATTTCAGCAGAACTAAAGCACTCCCTCCAGAACACATTGAATGAAATGCAAGGAACTGCCATGGCACAAATAAACATGACATAATTACCTACTTGAAATAATAAATGTTAAAAACAAAATCATGACAACCAGAAAACCAAAATTAACATTTAAGAAAATTATGCACAAGATTGAAGCAATATGCACACTAGCAGTAATGACAAAAGAAAAGTGGCAGTGAATAAGAACACACAGCAAAACAAAACTAAATACATTTCAAAGAAACTACACAAAAAATTCTGCAGGCAAGAGGATGCAACAAACAATACTGATTGGACAGAACATAAGAGTGGCGACAAAATATTTTCTTTACTGCAAAAAGTAAATGAAGGACACATCTCAAACAAACAAAAGCAACATAAGGAGATACACAGCATGGGACAAAAACAATTGAGGTTGAGTCACTAGATAAAATAAAAGGAAAAATGGAGTGCCACAATAAAGACAAGTCACTCACAGTCACTGTTTCAAGATGGAGACAGAAAATATATTCTGGTTGTACATAACACACAATTGCAGTGAATAGCAAGCCAAATCGTTGAGGACTTGGAAACAAAAACAAACCAAACTCAGCACAGATAGAGGCAGTTAAAAAAAAAAAAAAAAAAAAAAAAATTAAAAAAAAAAAAAAAAGGTCATGGGAAAGAAAATGATATCAGTACATGAGCACAGCATAGGGACCAGTAACTTACAAAAAATATATGATTTACCAAACATGTGGCAAAGAGAACAGAAATACAGGTAAGCCAGTTAAAAGATCAGGCAGATATATCACACACCAGAGAAGAATCAAAATATTGCAAGATAAAGCGTGCACCAGAACACAATACACGGGTAGTGGCAAAGATGGCAGTGAGCAAACAACAATCCATAACGAAAAAACAAACAAAACAGAAAATACACACAGAAATACAGGGAGGACAGAGCTAGTGGCATTAATGACTTAAGACTAATTCAAAACAAAATATGGTGACAGAAGGCAAATATCATAAAAACAACACAAAAAGGGCAGATCAAACCTTACATAATTTGAGAAAATTAAGGAGAGATTCCTGTAATGCTGGCTCTAATAAATGGAATAGTGATCAAAGTGCACACTGCCCAATGTTAAATTAGGACCAATTACTTTTGACTTCATGGGCTGACTGCCCACATTCAAATGATCACTAATGGGCAGGCAGCATTCACCTACCAATGGCTCCACACGGATACTCTGTCTGGAATCCCTGAGAGTACACAGTCGCATGCCAAAACAAGAGAGAAAAAGGTGGGTGCCAACACAAGGACACGATACAGTAGCAATAGCAAATAGCTCATTATGAACATGGTTGGGGATGGAAACAGAAAGAATGGCAAGAAACATTTCAATACACAATGAAAACAAAACGAGTATGACAAAACAATGGGAGGGTGACCAGAGTGAAGGGAAAATAGAAAGCACACATAACACATGAAAAGCAGACCACAGAAGGGGGCACACCTTCTTATCAAACACACACAGCACAATGTTACAATGAGAAAAATGGCAAGACAGTGACACAAAATCCACACAAGTAAGGCAGAGCAAAACATAGACTGTAAGAGCACATAGACACTGTATCAATGCAGGGACAATGCAAGTGAGCACAACAACATACAAAACACACACTGCAAATGGAAAAGAAGGATTTGGGTGGCAAATAGAATACACAAATTCTCAAGCAAGGGACAAGCACGACATGACACTTCATTAAAGCGCATCAAAACATAACAGCATTGAGCACGGAAAGATAGATGAATAGAAAGCAGGCAAGTTTGTAACCGACACGGGAAAGAGACAGTCACAAGAGCGCACACAGACACACGCAAAGAAACACTTCAACCTAAGAATATGTACAGTACATGACGTGTGACACAGTGGGTTTAAACAACAAGGTACAGAAATGAACAAAAGGCAGGATCAATACAACGACGATATACTTAGCTCAGTTTGAGAGATGTGGTGTCCCAGCTCGGCAATAAGTCGACACTCCACTTCGCAGCACATCATCCACCACCATCAGGCAATGCACTCTCCCTCTCCAAGTTGCTGAGATAACACGAGCAAAGCAGAAAGTTAACCCAGAGATCCCCTGAATTATATTGGGGATGTTTGAAAAATATTCAAAAATATTATTAATCGAAGAAGAAAAGAGAAGAATGGAATGGTTACCTCTTGTTCTCCATACGAGGAAATCAAGCGAGTGAGCTACGGTGTTGTGGAAATGACATCACACCGCACTATCGCCGGACGTGGGGGCACTCAACAAGGATCCAACGGAATGGGACTGCAATAAGCTACAATTAAAAAGAAAACACACATTATTATTCAAGTAAACTACTTCAAAACATGCTGGCCACGGACTTTACTAGACTATACTTTGAAACCATTCAAACTGTAAGTTTGTGGACTCAAAACTCAACTGACATTGGCAAGTTTGGGCTTATCGACAAATACACAAGTAGAGCTCTAGGGAGCTACTTCCAGAAGAAGATGCCGGCCGGCAGATAGCACAGAGTGTCCAAAAGTTACATTAGCAGGTTAGTCAACCAAAGTTTCGTACTCGTACATCTTGCCCAAGCTGGAGCCAAGGAGCAGCCTAACCTCTAACAGCCATAACAAACGAATTAATAGTAACTGGTTTTCGGAGAGGGTTATTTAACAACGGCGAGACAAGTACAACACATCACAGACAAGTACAACGGGTAACGGAAAGTAATTAAAACTTGAACGAAACAAACTCGGTTTGCTTGCGTTTATACACGTAATGCATTTACGCCAGCGGGCTCATCGGATAGTTAGTTTTCGTCCGTGTGACACTGCACTGGTGAACACAAAGTGTTATTGGAATTTTGAAAGTTCAAGAGACCTTGGATGGATGCTGGAATTACTGGAATGCTGAATTACTGGACCTCCTGCCCTGCCCTGCCTCGACCTGCCAACGCCTGTGTGTAACGGTCAGCGGTCGCTGCGGATCGGAAGTACAGTAGCGCCAACTCTCGGAAGTTTTCACCGTGCAACGTTTTCGGTCGCCATGGTGATTGTGAATGATTGAAACGACGGTAAAATTTATTTTTATTAAAATCACATCGTATCAACGCGGTGATTCGTCAACACACGTTAACAAATTTAGGATTCTCATACCAACATTAACACGTATCTTCCGAAAACGGTGTTGGTAGTGCTGGTGCTTTGTGTTACGACGAAAACAAAGCTGCGAGCAGACGGAATCCGACCTATTATTTCATTTTTCTCATTGGTACAGTTAAATAAATGCCGCGAAGGACACTTACTGGTAGTATAATCATTGTAAAAACAGGAAAAATATGGGGGGGGGGAGGGCATAGGTATTCCGTTGCCTCCTTGCTTTCGCAGCAGTCTCTACAAGGGTGTTTGATCGGGCCGTGAACGCTTAACCCTTCACCATTGGTGTATATGAATAGAGCCACTGGTCCATGTTAGATCTCCCTTTGTAATCCAAGAAGGAGAGGTTTGCATGGTACATAATTGCATCCAAATATGGAAAAAGAAGAAAACAATTCAGTTGCTCAGTACTTCTACTTGCATCTTGTGTTACAGGTGAGGGTTTATCAGGTCAGTTCACTTTTGAGTTCAAGCGCAAGGTTCCCAACCCCATGATGCTGATGTAAGCTTATCCAAAACGGAAAGAAGAAAATTGCTTGGATGTTCTTGGTGTGTTCCTGTGGTCACAAATTCCTAGACCCTTTATGAATGCTGATATGTACTACTGTTTAGTTTATACTTCTGCTTGGATTGTATGACCGAATGGTATTTAGTAAATATAACTTGCTGTGCAATAAAAAATAGGATTCGAACTGTGTGCATCATTCAATATATTTACCAACATTTAAAACCTTTTTTAAAAAAAAAGGGGGGGGGGGAACATTCCTCAAAGAAGACAGAAAATGTCACAGGAGTGGGGAGGAAGGAATAAAGCCAATTTCAATGGTTTATTGGGTTTTAATTAACAAATAGATGACTTCTTAAAGACATCACCAAAATAAAAACTTTTGCATAAGAATACACACTGGCAATGTGTAGTTTGAAAACACAAAATAAAAACATGCCTTACCAGGTACTTCCACACTGATACAAAATAAAACTGTTCATGTAAAAACAATACAAGGATATAAAAGCATCTAAACAGTAAGCTTTAATCGGTCTGATCAGCAGCCTTTAAGCAAGTTGTCATGGATGACAAAATAAAATAGGAATAAGAAAAGTGGAAGATCAATCCATTTATGAGGTGTTTACCTCAAACCCAGGACATAAAAGTTGTACAGTAAACAGCTGAGAACTAACATCAATGATCACCACTCCACAACGGGGACACTTCCCTCTTTCTTCTTGGAGTCTTACAGCGCACACAAAACAAAATCGGTGGCATAGACAGTCATGGAGGATTCCGATGTATGATGATTGATGCTCGTAATCTTCGAAACAGACACTGCAAAAGTCTGCAAAACAAAAAAAATTATTGTATGCCTGGAGTTTGAGAAATGTTAAGAATTAGTAGCGAATTACCGACCTTCCGGCAAAGTGCTGTCATCGATTTTAAATCCTGTTTCGGCCTCGCTTTGGGATAGCTGTAAGACACAATTTAGAAATTAGCCTTGATTGATCAAATTAGTGGGAAAAGGCTTGGGCACAGGACAACGAACTTCTCATTAACTATTATCTCAAATAAATTCTCCCATACCTCAGCAGCAGGGACCTCTGCCTCATCGGAATCCGTGCTGAGTATAACCACTTCATCAGAAGGTACCAATTGTGTGATTCCAGTTGGATATTCTACAATAAAATCCATTGCGTTATTAATGACTGTCCAGTAGGCCCCTGCTGCTGCCACTGTGCGGGGGAGGGGGAACCTTGCCATACTTACTGAATTTTGGTTCACCAGCATTGACATTGGCAGCACTTCTGGCTTCCTCTTCAAAGTCTGAATCACTGTCTGAAACTTGGCGGAGATTCTGTCCAATTTAAAAAGAAGTGGTCAAGTAATGGTGAAGTGAAAAGGTTACGAAGAAACATTGACAAATTAATAATACCTTTTGAGCCTTGGACCTTTTGTTTACTGCTTCCGTCTTTTTACTCTGATTTGCCCTCGAAACTTTACGCTTAGGCACGAAAGCCTCATCGCTTGAGTCCTCCTGGAAAAAAAGGAAAACCAATTGACGTATGAACACTCCTCATAATACATGTAGAGAGCTGTCAAACCCTACACAATCCATCCAGCGTCCAATGTCATCATCGCCCGACATCCCACTCTTGCTATCAGCTTCACACCACCTCTTCCCACTCACATTGTTTTCTTCTTTCTGCTGAGTTTGTCGCTTTGTCAGCTTGAGTTTTGATTTTGGTTGGGACTTATTGGATTTTGCTGTTTTTGTGTCTGCAAGTGGCTAGGAGACACAAAGAGGCTTAGAACAATAATACTTAACTGTATGCACCAAAGTGGGCAGCATACACGAAGTACTCACCAGAGGGTCACTATCAGAATCATAATCAATGTTGGATCTTGCACGTCTTGAAGTTGATGGCATGGACACCTGGGCATCTGCCCGTGCTCTTGTATTTTCCTTTCAGCAGGGCGCTGCGGCCGAGGGTAGGTCCAGGTGTTGCTGGAAGGTAATCAGAGGCTCAGCACAAGAGTGGTGAACTGAAAGCAGCAGAGAGGAAAGAAAATGTAGAGTGCTCACCAGATGGTCACTATCAGAGTCATTATCGATGTTAGATCTTCCCCGTCTTGAAGTTGATGGCATGGACATCTGGGCATCTGCCCGTGCTCTTGTGTCTTTCCTTTCAGCAGGGCGCTGCGGCTGAGGTAGGTGCAGGTGTTGCTAGAAGACAGCATCAACTCAAGAATACTACAAATACTGTGCAGAGGGCAAGGGAAGATGGTACTCACTGGTGTTTCGACCTCCAGGACAGGATCTGCCCCTTCCTGAGTGAAGCCAGACATCTACAGACAGTAATTGACATTAGTTACATGGCTTAGGTAGGTATGAATTGCAACAACAATTTCAATGACGTTACCATCTTACGCTGCCTCTCACTGCGCCTTGGAGCAATACCTTCTTGACCTCCCTGTGCATGATTGAAACTGGGATCATTCTGGACTTCCTAGAAGAAATGAAGTATTGGTAAAAGAACAAAAAACAAACACATATTGACATTATGTTACCCAAGATATTACCGGCCACGGGAGAGCCAGTAACTGTTGTGGCATTTGCACCTGCTCTCTGATCATTGGCACCTGCTCTCTAATCATTGGCACCTGCTCTCTAATCATTGGCACCTGCTCTCTAATCATTGGCACCTGCTCTCTAATCATTGGCACCTGCTCTCTAATCATTGGCACCTGCTCTCTAATCATTGGCACCTGCTCTCTAATGAGCATGGGCGCATCAATCTGAAAACAACAAAAGTAAGTAAGTTTCAGACAAAGCAATAAGGTAGAGCACAATTTATGTACATGATTTGAGAATACACATACCATTGGCCTTACTGGCATATTGTGACCTTGAAAGGTTGCATGTTGTGGCACATTAACATTCTGAGGCATCACACACTTCTTACAGTGGTTGCAAGCAAGGTCGGAAACTTGGTTCTGCATAAACCATAAATTAACAGAAGATATCAAAGAACAATGCAAATAAAAATGCTCCCACACTTTTACTTTCCTGCCACATGCTAGTAACTTACGGACTGCGATGACTGTGAAGCACAGTTCACCATGACAAATATCGGATTTTGGCCATAGGCTGCTGGGAGAGGAGGAGGTGGGCGACTGAAATCTGCTTCTTCAATGGGCACCACCCTATGCCTTTGCAACTCCTGCTGAATTACAACATAGCATTAACTCTGGACAGACAGAAGCATCTCGGGAGCATGTGAGACAATCCCTGACCCCGGTCTTGGGCATGTGCTGCGAAATACAAAGCTTATCACTTAAGGAGCCAAAACTAGAGTCTTACCCTAACCCCTTTCACTGGTGACTGAAACAATTAAACATTAAAGGCAGTACCCGAAACTGCGACACGTAAATATTCCGTGACGAAGGGAATTAGAACAATATATTCGTGTAGGCATACGCTCAACAAATAATTTACTGATTCAAAGCGCTAAGTCCACATGACACGACATGCGCTGCGGTGGTACCTGAGTGAAGAACTACCGGTCACATGTACCAAAATAAAGGAAATAGTAACTCTATGCGTGAATATGCGCACTAAAAAGCAAGTTGATAGCGATGGAATGGGTTCAGACTCACCATACCACGAAAGCCCTCCATAATTGGCAAGCGTATGTACAAAAGCGCCAAGACTTCGGCTCCAACACTGCCCAACGCGTGAACAAGAAGAGGGTTCTTTCGTATTCACTTCGACGCCTTCCCTGGTTCCGGACGGGAGCTCTGATTCCGGTGGTCTGACCCTGGTCGGACCGGTGTCCAGCGGCCTCCGTTGCGAACAGATCAACTTCCATCAAATAATTGATTTAAAGGAAGAATCGCATGTTACCAGAAGTGAAAATGCATCCGTTTTTTCCCGTATTGTCTCCAAAACTGAAATAAATACAGAGCGGAAGCGTTTTATGCAGTGTAAGATAAACAGCCTGTTCGCAGCAGATCACCACCGTTTCGATAGCTATCGCCAAGTCGATTGTTTTGAAACCCCAGGCATAAGGCGGAGAGCGGAGAGGGCGGAGGCGGAGAGTTAAAGCAGGTTAAAGGCGACTGCCGACTATTGCCGATCCCGAGGGAGTCGTCTGGGGCAGCATTATGGTCTTGCCACTTTCAAGCTTTGTGTACTTCATTTTATTAGCTGTCATCTTCTGCATTCATGAGGGACAGACCGTCCCTGTGCGCCGGATCTGTAGAGAACCGTGTGTGAGAAGGGGGTCATTCTTTTACCATGTCTACGATGGTCACTACTACCATCGTAGTTCGAGGAATGGCGGCACGACCTACTTCAAGTGTGTCCAACATGAAAGGGGATGTCGTGCTCGCGCAGCGTATTGGCCCAACTACGGTTTTAATGAAACGAACGGCTCCCCTGGTCATGATCACGAACCTGACCTGGACTATGCCGATGAGGTGGCATTGCGCCAAGCAGTTCTGGATCGATGTAGATCCCTGGAGTATGTCTCTTTTCGAGACATAATTGATGACGAGGGTAGATGGTAAGTGATCTGGCTTGATGAACATTAGAATTCTAATGTAGTGGATTCGACTAATCAATGATGCTGACCTTGTCATTGTCATTTCAATAGGTTCAATGCTGAAGTCGCATCAAGGGTAACACTTCCGAGGATGCGCAATGCCATGCGCAATGCCCGAATGGAGAATTTCCTCCTCTTCCTGCATCATTGCAGGAGCTGTCTGACATGCTAAATGATGAAAGGTATCAAGTTATGACCCAATCGGATGATGGTGAAGATAACATATATGGCGGTTCAGTGACAGCGACTGATGGTTCACACCATGCTATTTTTGTGTCGGAACGAATGCTTGAACATCTAAGGACTTCAAACACCATCAATTGTGATGGTACACACAGAGTTGTACCTACTGGGGCCAATGCCGACCTTCTTGCTCAGCAGGTATGTCCACTTCATTCTAAGTTTTTCTTGCAGTCGCCCTCGAGTCAGCAGTTTATTTAGTCCTCATGTGTATTCATATGTCTTCTATTTGCAATTTGGTTTAGGTTTATGTAATTCTCACTACATGGGATTACCATGTAATACCTCTGGCTTGGGTCCTCATGGAATCCCAAACACAGCCTGCATACACAGCAGTCTTTGAGCTTCTCAGGACACTCATGGAACCGAATGAAATACTCATTGACAGGATAATAACGGATTTCGAGAGAGCACAGCATAACGCATGGAGTGATACTCTCGAAGTCAATGTTCAAGGCTGCCTGTGGCATCTAGTTCGAGTGAGTTGGTAACCAAGAAGTTGTCTTCAATTTTCATGTACTGTGTTGTCCTGCCATGTCAGTGTTCCCAAACAGCTCAAACTGATAGGTTGCTTCTAATTTTGTTCACAGGCATTTGTGGATAAAGCCAAATTGCTTCATCTCGGCTGGTACATGAGGAATATCGATGAGTACCGCCGAATTGTCAGGCTGGCAGGTACTTTGCCCCTCCTTCCGCAGAGGCTAATGCACAGAGGGTTAGTGCTGCTCACACAGGAGGCGATGGCCGAGGGTCCCGAATTCTACCGAAGAGTACGGCCTTTTTTGCGATACCTGAACAGACGTTGGGTGAGAAATGAGCTTAGAGCAAGGTGGATGTGTGTTTATCGATCCCGACATCGAACCAACAATGCTGCCGAGTCCCACAACCGGACTTTGCGACTGCTTATGGGAACCCACCCAAGCATTTACATGTTCATTTGTGAGTATTTGTCTTTGTATCCAGTACTTCACAGATTTTGTCGAGCACTACATTTAGTTCAAGTTATGGGTTTCTCATGTTCTTCTCCTCACCACCTCGAGTCTTCTATGGTCTCTCGCACAGTATAATTCTTATATCTTGTCAGAATCATGAGCTACACCATGCTTCTCTTTAACCCACAACAAGAATAAATGTTATTGTGGAGGGCAGTAATCACTCATTTTATAAAATGTCCCAATGGCAGGTGTTCTGATCCGGTTGGAAAGATGTGCACACCGGGATGTCACAGCACTAACTAATGGGAGGAGGGTTAAAGCTGGCCGGCGGGCATCTGCTGTTACAAATGACAACCGCCTTCGACAGCTAGCACGTGGGCTTGCTAACCCAAGAGGAACTCTGGATGAAGCCATTTGGCTGTACATGAGGCGTGCGTCTAACGTGATGAGGAATGTCTTCAATGAAGCAATGTACCGATAAATTTGGTTAAGTACGCATGATAAATTGACATGTTTGATTGTACCACCACTTCAAAAGAAAGAGGGAAGTGTCCCCGTTGTGGAGTGGTGATCATTGATGTTAGTTCTCAGCTGTTTACTGTACAACTTTTATGTCCTGGGTTTGAGGTAAACACCTCATAAATGGATTGATCTTCCACTTTTCTTATTCCCTATTTTATTTTGTCATCCATGACAACTTGCTTAAAGGCTGCTGATCAGACCGATTAAAGCTTACTGTTTAGATGCTTTTATATCCTTGTATTGTTTTTACATGAACAGTTTTATTTTGTATCAGTGTGGAAGTACCTGGTAAGGCATGTTTTTATTTTGTGTTTTCAAACTACACATTGCCAGTGTGTATTCTTATGCAAAAGTTTTTATTTTGGTGATGTCTTTAAGAAGTCATCTATTTGTTAATTAAAACCCAATAAACCATTGAAATTGGCTTTATTCCTTCCTCCCCACTCCTGTGACATTTTCTGTCTTCTTTGAGGAATGTTCCCCCCCCCCCTTTTTTTTTAAAAAAGGTTTTAAATGTTGGTAAATATATTGAATGATGCACACAGTTCGAATCCTATTTTTTATTGCACAGCAAGTTATATTTACTAAATACCATTCGGTCATACAATCCAAGCAGAAGTATAAACTAAACAGTAGTACATATCAGCATTCATAAAGGGTCTAGGAATTTGTGACCACAGGAACACACCAAGAACATCCAAGCAATTTTCTTCTTTCCGTTTTGGATAAGCTTACATCAGCATCATGGGGTTGGGAACCTTGCGCTTGAACTCAAAAGTGAACTGACCTGATAAACCCTCACCTGTAACACAAGATGCAGGTAGAAGTACTGAGCAACTGAATTGTTTTCTTCTTTTTTCCATATTTGGATGCAATTATGTACCATGCAAACCTCTCCTTCTTGGATTACAAAGGGAGATCTAACATGGACCAGTGGCTCTATTCATATACACCAATGGTGAAGGGTTAAGCGTTCACGGCCCGATCAAACACCCTTGTAGAGACTGCTGCGAAAGCAAGGGAGGCAACGGAATACCTATGCCCTCCCCCCCCCCCCCCCCATATTTTTCCTGTTTTTACAATGATTATACTACCAGTAAGTGTCCTTCGCGGCATTTATTTAACTGTACCAATGAGAAAAATGAAATAATAGGTCGGATTCCGTCTGCTCGCAGCTTTGTTTTCGTCGTAACACAAAGCACCAGCACTACCAACACCGTTTTCGGAAGATACGTGTTAATGTTGGTATGAGAATCCTAAATTTGTTAACGTGTGTTGACGAATCACCGCGTTGATACGATGTGATTTTAATAAAAATAAATTTTACCGTCGTTTCAATCATTCACAATCACCATGGCGACCGAAAACGTTGCACGGTGAAAACTTCCGAGAGTTGGCGCTACTGTACTTCCGATCCGCAGCGACCGCTGACCGTTACACACAGGCGTTGGCAGGTCGAGGCAGGGCAGGGCAGGAGGTCCAGTAATTCAGCATTCCAGTAATTCCAGCATCCATCCAAGGTCTCTTGAACTTTCAAAATTCCAATAACACTTTGTGTTCACCAGTGCAGTGTCACACGGACGAAAACTAACTATCCGATGAGCCCGCTGGCGTAAATGCATTACGTGTATAAACGCAAGCAAACCGAGTTTGTTTCGTTCAAGTTTTAATTACTTTCCGTTACCCGTTGTACTTGTCTGTGATGTGTTGTACTTGTCTCGCCGTTGTTAAATAACCCTCTCCGAAAACCAGTTACTATTAATTCGTTTGTTATGGCTGTTAGAGGTTAGGCTGCTCCTTGGCTCCAGCTTGGGCAAGATGTACGAGTACGAAACTTTGGTTGACTAACCTGCTAATGTAACTTTTGGACACTCTGTGCTATCTGCCGGCCGGCATCTTCTTCTGGAAGTAGCTCCCTAGAGCTCTACTTGTGTATTTGTCGATAAGCCCAAACTTGCCAATGTCAGTTGAGTTTTGAGTCCACAAACTTACAGTTTGAATGGTTTCAAAGTATAGTCTAGTAAAGTCCGTGGCCAGCATGTTTTGAAGTAGTTTACTTGAATAATAATGTGTGTTTTCTTTTTAATTGTAGCTTATTGCAGTCCCATTCCGTTGGATCCTTGTTGAGTGCCCCCACGTCCGGCGATAGTGCGGTGTGATGTCATTTCCACAACACCGTAGCTCACTCGCTTGATTTCCTCGTATGGAGAACAAGAGGTAACCATTCCATTCTTCTCTTTTTCTTCTTCGATTAATAATATTTTTGAATATTTTTCAAACATCCCCAATATAATTCAGGATCTCTGGGTTAACTTTCTGCTTTGCTCGTGTTATCTCAGCAACTTGGAGAGGGAGAGTGCATTGCCTGATGGTGGTGGATGATGTGCTGCGAAGTGGAGTGTCGACTTATTGCCGAGCTGGGACACCACATCTCTCAAACTGAGCTAAGTATATCGTCGTTGTATTGATCCTGCCTTTTGTTCATTTCTGTACCTTGTTGTTTAAACCCACTGTGTCACACGTCATGTACTGTACATATTCTTAGGTTGAAGTGTTTCTTTGCGTGTGTCTGTGTGCGCTCTTGTGACTGTCTCTTTCCCGTGTCGGTTACAAACTTGCCTGCTTTCTATTCATCTATCTTTCCGTGCTCAATGCTGTTATGTTTTGATGCGCTTTAATGAAGTGTCATGTCGTGCTTGTCCCTTGCTTGAGAATTTGTGTATTCTATTTGCCACCCAAATCCTTCTTTTCCATTTGCAGTGTGTGTTTTGTATGTTGTTGTGCTCACTTGCATTGTCCCTGCATTGATACAGTGTCTATGTGCTCTTACAGTCTATGTTTTGCTCTGCCTTACTTGTGTGGATTTTGTGTCACTGTCTTGCCATTTTTCTCATTGTAACATTGTGCTGTGTGTGTTTGATAAGAAGGTGTGCCCCCTTCTGTGGTCTGCTTTTCATGTGTTATGTGTGCTTTCTATTTTCCCTTCACTCTGGTCACCCTCCCATTGTTTTGTCATACTCGTTTTGTTTTCATTGTGTATTGAAATGTTTCTTGCCATTCTTTCTGTTTCCATCCCCAACCATGTTCATAATGAGCTATTTGCTATTGCTACTGTATCGTGTCCTTGTGTTGGCACCCACCTTTTTCTCTCTTGTTTTGGCATGCGACTGTGTACTCTCAGGGATTCCAGACAGAGTATCCGTGTGGAGCCATTGGTAGGTGAATGCTGCCTGCCCATTAGTGATCATTTGAATGTGGGCAGTCAGCCCATGAAGTCAAAAGTAATTGGTCCTAATTTAACATTGGGCAGTGTGCACTTTGATCACTATTCCATTTATTAGAGCCAGCATTACAGGAATCTCTCCTTAATTTTCTCAAATTATGTAAGGTTTGATCTGCCCTTTTTGTGTTGTTTTTATGATATTTGCCTTCTGTCACCATATTTTGTTTTGAATTAGTCTTAAGTCATTAATGCCACTAGCTCTGTCCTCCCTGTATTTCTGTGTGTATTTTCTGTTTTGTTTGTTTTTTTCGTTATGGATTGTTGTTTGCTCACTGCCATCTTTGCCACTACCCGTGTATTGTGTTCTGGTGCACGCTTTATCTTGCAATATTTTGATTCTTCTCTGGTGTGTGATATATCTGCCTGATCTTTTAACTGGCTTACCTGTATTTCTGTTCTCTTTGCCACATGTTTGGTAAATCATATATTTTGTAAGTTACTGGTCCCTATGCTGTGCTCATGTACTGATATCATTTTCTTTTCCCATGACCTTTTTTTTTTTTTTTTAATTTTTTTTATTTTTTTATTTTTTTTTAACTGTCTCTATCTGTGCTGAGTTTGGTTTGTTTTTGTTTCCAAGTCCTCAACGATTTGGCTTGCTATTCACTGCAATTGTGTGTTATGTACAACCAGAATATATTTTCTGTCTCCATCTTGAAACAGTGACTGTGAGTGACTTGTCTTTATTGTGGCACTCCATTTTTCCTTTTATTTTATCTAGTGACTCAACCTCAATTGTTTTTGTCCCATGCTGTGTATCTCCTTATGTTGCTTTTGTTTGTTTGAGATGTGTCCTTCATTTACTTTTTGCAGTAAAGAAAATATTTTGTCGCCACTCTTATGTTCTGTCCAATCAGTATTGTTTGTTGCATCCCTCTTGCCTGCAGAATTTTTTGTGTAGTTTCTTTGAAATGTATTTAGTTTTGTTTTGCTGTGTGTTCTTATTCACTGCCACTTTTCTTTTGTCATTACTGCTAGTGTGCATATTGCTTCAATCTTGTGCATAATTTTCTTAAATGTTAATTTTGGTTTTCTGGTTGTCATGATTTTGTTTTTAACATTTATTATTTCAAGTAGGTAATTATGTCATGTTTATTTGTGCCATGGCAGTTCCTTGCATTTCATTCAATGTGTTCTGGAGGAGTGCTTTAGTTCTGCTGAAATCTTGATATTGATTGTAATCCAGTATTAGGTTTTATTATTTTTCATATGACTGCCTCCTGCTTCTCTTGGTTTCAGATTGCTCTCCCCGACTTCATTTCATTTTCTGTATTAGTTCGAGAAGATGCGCTGCATTGTCATCCCAGTTTCTCCCAGTCACTTCAACCCTTTCCAAGTGCAGAGAACGTGCCTCCAGCCTCAAGTTGTCTATGCGTAAATGTAAGTTTACTTTTGCATTTTTTTTCCCCTTGTGGTCTACATTGTAGTTCATTCCAAGTTATGCTCATTATCGATGTCTGTCTTGTTTCAGAAGCTGCCTTATCGCTCGGTCCCTCCAGTGAATGTGATCAAGAGTCGACTTCTTTAGAATTCTACTGATTCTATACGGTTCAAGAGGCAATATAAATTGTTTCAATATTGAATGCAAACGGCACTTCAAATCTTGCGTAAAGTGATGGAAACAAATGTAAGCTTTCTGTTTGTCCTGACCGAACATTCCCTGTCAACGCTAAAAATAAATCCATCAGTTTTCATTCCTCTACACTTGGTCTTTGAATTTTATTTCCCTTCCTATCTGGTAAATAGTGGTATGAAACGCAAATGATGCCCAATGACGAGCCTAAAAAATGGCACATGATCAAACTGGAATAGGTTATTTTAAATCCAACAACACACAGTCCCTGACGGCTTAAAGTCCCTTACTGGGATGATACAATTGGAGCTGACATTGTCAGTTCAGTCTGTTTTTATATAATGAGACTGGATATTCGACACCTAAAAACAAAACAAAAAAATATGACAATGTAATGCCCTATCTCTATACTCAACCAGGGAAGCCCCTGTGAATCGGAACGTAGGCAACCCATCGTGCACCAAAGCACTGTACGGTTGCCTACCTGTCAGCCTGCAGGCGCGAAGAGTGAGAGGGAACGGGGCGTGTCTGGTGTGGTGTGGTAGAGAGTTCTGAGGCCAATCGGGAAACAAGACTACAGACAGGGCGTGAGGGGAGACCGGCTGGCAACACATTTATTCAGCGCAATAGCAGACACTTCTCCTTATAGGACACGAACTTTATGATGTTTTGAAACCTCCAAATATGCGCCTTAAAATTGTCCAAATATGCACTTTTTATGCACATATGTTGGGGGAAATATGCAGTCAAAATGTAGTGCTTAATTCATAAATTATGCAAGGAAAAATGCATGGGTGTAAGTACATGTCTTAATATGCAGAGTTTATGCACTGATTATTTTTTTAAAATATGCAGTGAAAGTGCAGATTTAAATTTTTGCAAACAATATATGTGTCTAGTTTCATACCCCACACATTTTTGACAAGGACACAATAATAGAAATAGAAATTCGAGAAAAAAGTTCAGAAAAAAAGATTGTTTCAATTTCATAAACAATTTTTTCCAATCGTTTTTTGAAAACGATCAGAAAATCCTGATCAGATTTACACTAGTGCCGCCAGCGCCTGCCCGAACTCGCACAAACGACGCGGCAGAGCACAGCGCGGCAAAATATGAAAATGCGGGCGAACCAAGTTATCACTTTTGAACTCAAAAATGGGTTGAATTCGTAAGTCCAGCGACCTCTGGGGTTGAAATATGCTTGAAATATGCGAAAAATGCAATATGCAGCGAACAATTACAGAATATGCGACTTTATGCGGACAGAAAATGGGTACTAGCGGGTAAAAGTGACCTACCAATATTGAAATTACAACATTCTGAGCATATCTCAGAAAACATGCGAATATGCGCGTTGCATAAAGTTCGTGTCTCTACTTCTCCTCCTGCACCCGAGGTCCCGGGTCCCGCGCCGTAGCCCAGCGCGGCCCGCAGGCTCGTCCGGTGCTGTCGGGAGCCGCCGTGGAGGAGATCGGCTAGGGGTCCCTCGCGTCCCGGGGTGCGGCGGCGACCGCCCGTCCCGTCCCGCCCGCCGCCGCCGCACTCTCCCTCACACTCCGGTCCGAGTCCGTCCGCGTGCAGGCCAAGGAGGAGGGGCAGCCATAGCTCGTTCGCTGCACCAGAGTCCACGGCTGGGCAGCTCATCCGCGCTGGCTCGTGCGCTCGACGTGCAGAGGTGCTGGGTGTGGTACGCAGGTTCAAATACCACTCCACAACATATTATGAAGCGGCAGACGCCACCTGCAGACAGAAGCGTTGCCTGGGAGCGGGACGATTTTCGTAGCTCTAAACGACCTGAAATAATCAGACGTCTAGGGATTAGCAGGATGTCAGGAATATCAAGCGTGCTCTGAAGATGGAGAGCGACTGCGAAAACAGAGTGTGCTGTTCTAAATTTGTCATGAGAGCTACATGGCACGGCTACCTGCCGAGGGGTCGTCCGTAAATTACATTACGCCGGTCGCTAGCTCGTGTTCGAGTGCCCGACAGCGGGGAGCTCGAGCGTCGGGTATGATACTGTCACTGGCAGGCGCGTACACCCCCCCCCCCCCCGACAGAAAAAAGCCCTCGGCGCCCGGAAGGTAGGCAGCCCACGCAGCATTCAGCCTGTAAGTAGGCAAAAAGCACGACTTGACCCCCCCCCCTCCCCCAAACCGATGTCCTACGTACGCGCCTGGTCACTGGCATTCACGTATTACGTCACACTTGCGTGCATGCAGAATTCGGGGCTGCCTACCCACCAGTGTGACGTAATATCTGAATCCCCCTCCCCCTTTCTACGTCGTACGGTACACGGAAAAAAAGTTTTGTTGAGACAACTGACGGCAACTGACATGTCAGTTGCCAGCGGTCCCGAGAAACACTGTCAGTTTCTGCAGCCAACCGAAACACAGCTGACATAACAATGACGTTCAGTTGTCAGAGCAATACTTTTGATATCGTTAAAGAACTCGAATGAAGTTGCGGAGGTGAATATGTTTATTGCGAATGCGGACATTTCGACTGCATAAAGTGTAGCCACCCACCGCCGTGAGTTGAACCCACGCCTGCAGCGTATCATGCGAGCTCGGAACCCCTGAGCCACCGCTACAACCTAGTAGCGCTTGCTATCCACCGCCATCTAAGGTCCATCTCATGTCTTTTTAAGTCCAATGTCAGTCCTTATAACTGACGCGTGCTAGCTGTTACAGCTGAACGCCAATGTTAATGCAACAGTCCTCGAATAGCTGTCGGTCTAAACAGTGAAGCGTGCAGGTGACAAGTCTGGTTTGTTCAGTCAACCATATACCTGTAGACTCCCGCAATAATTTCAATTTTCTTCATGGCAACAAAAATTTCGCTGCTGCCAACATAAACGTTTCCTTTCTGACAACAAAATGTGTTCTCAGGTCCGCTCCGAACTGACATGTCATTTGCCACGACTGACCTTTAGTTACGACAAAAAAAAAAAAAAAACTTTTTTTCCGTGTACAGCAAGCGGCTGTCGTGTGATTCAGGTTGCCAGTGTGCCCCTTACGGGACAGCCTGCATCCCACAACCCACAAGACTCGTAATAGAGCGAGGTAAGCCTAGGCACACCACTAGTATTTGAACCCGAGGCAAACCGAGGCAATCGTCAACGCTTCTAGTTATCGGTTACGAATACCTTACCCCCTCCTGTAACGGAACGAAGCGTGTCCAGCGTGTCGACAGGTATTTGAAAGAAAGGGTGAAACGACAACAGCGAGGATTAGCGTAAAGGCAACCACACGTGCGTACTCACCGCGAACGAACTTACCGATACATTCACGTCCCTTTTTGTGATCAGCGCTGTCATTGCCCCGCACCAACCTGGATATCGCACTAACGGACGTTTCGGAACAGCATTTCAACACGGTGGTATGTGCAAACGTCAGATGTTCAGTCACTGCCGACACAGTGCTGAAAAAAAAAAAAACTGGCACAAAGACATTATGGTGACAACGAAACGAGCTAGTCCGTTCTAGCTTGGTGCTGCTCGGCTTTTAAGAGTTCCCATTTGTGCTAACGCTTTCATCTCACACATCGCACGAACAACGCACGCAGTGACAAACACGGCTAGGGGGAAAAAAAGAAAAGAAAAAAAAACATTTGGTAATACTGTCACTGGCGCAGTTTCCCGTAAACATGTCAATACGACGAAGAAAGATCATCGGGAGCTGCTTGAAGCCCGAGCGAAACGCAGCGTAGCGCGCCGGCGCGGATGGAGATAGGCAGTCCCGTACGACACTGCCGTTCGGTGGGTCTGCCTAACCACCGGGCGGTGGTCGGTCGCAACCGGCTTAACCTCTCCGAAGCACACACTGTGTTGCGTGGTTCCTCCCTGCATTCCACCGGCAGCAACGGGTGACAGTGGATCTGATGGTGGTGTAATGCACGTAGCACGTTTAACTCGTATTACACCACCGTCGCACAAACGACTCGTTGGATGAGCCGGCAGGCGAGCACTCCTCGTCGAGGGCGCCTTCTGCGCCCGCACTGCCGCCGCAGTCCGGGCACATGCACTCCGAGACGGGGACGCACGGCAATGGGACGGAGCCAAGAAACCGCACACCCTTTATTCGCGGTATTCGATCCCGGCGGGCCTGGGTGCACCAACGGGGCGAAGGGGCGATCGCCCCCCCCTTTTGGTCCCCGAAGGGGAACCTTTGCCCCCTGAAGGTAGGCAACCCGTAATATTTTGCCCCTGAGGGTAGGCAATACGTAAAGCATCGCCCCTCCCTTTTTCGGTTCGTTTTTACGCCCCTGCCCCTGCACCAACGAATGAAGAGCATTCATTCGGAACAGTTTGACCCCAGTTTCGGAGAGCACGGGTTCAAACACCGACCCTACGTCTGATTTTCTTAATTGCGATCTTTTATCTGCATCATCGTATGGTATCCGCGGAGGGAAGTCCCTTACTCCTGCATGTAGCAGCCCCCCCCCCCCCAATTCTATATACCCTCCAGACACACGGAATTGACGACCATTCGTTCTGCAACAGAGAATGACTCACGGACGGTTTTCCGTCTTTTGAGTGGGCTGAAGGAGGGGCCGAAGTTATGCGGAATGCTTACATGCAGGTGTTTCGTGTAGTTCAATGCCTTCTTATCTGGGGAGTGTAAACCTGATACCCTCTCACCCCCTTTTTCCTTCCCCCTCCCTCCCCCTACACAACTATCGAGTACGTGTCGTATCAAATCGCAGTTATACCTACGAATGAATATTGAGCGGTAACGGAGGTGCCTGACAATCGGAGATGTACACACGCAGTCACGAACACGGATGGGGAAAATGCACGGAAACACCTTTGTTCGCAGCTTTTACCTTTCCCTTGTCCCCTGTTAAGACATATACAATATTATACTTTGTCTGGGCGCCAGCCCGTGGGAAACTCGCATTCGCGCGGATTCAACGCGCCTGCGGGTAAGCAACACCGCACGACACGGAAGACTAAGGACAAAGGAGCCGTCCATTATCCTCGCGGATAGGCGTGGATCCAGGACTGGTTCATACGGAGGGGCGATGTACTACTTTTTGCCTGGGCGGACAGTTTAACAAGGTTGCCTACTTTCCCGGCGCTCTTCGACTCTGCCGATACAGAGGGCCCAATGACCATATGGATACATCGCGTTCAACCCCATCTCAGAAGGAGCACGATTTGTCACTGAGTGCACAGCAGATAGGCATGTGTATATATGGATTATTAAAATCGATAATTTCTCAGATTGTTATGTGCAATATCCCTATAACGCACAATAATTAATGCTTCCTTTGGGTTAGAATATGAATCACGCATAAACTGATTTTCTGGGGGTGTACACACAGAGGCTATTGGTTTTATATGAGAGGAATAATTAAGCCTGTCTCATGAAAAGAAAAGAAAAAATCCATGAACAAATACATATTTTGTCACCTGAATATGTCGTCCCCTGACAGTTGGCTGCATAGAAAGGTGACTAATTAATCGCCACCTCTTACGCAAACTGCTCAAAGACGGTCGATACTTAAACTAGGACACTCTAAACCCTGTGAACGGCGACGCGGAGCGCCTGCGAGTGCGAGGGTAGGCCAGCCCGCACGACACGCGTGCATGTACGAATCGTGGTTGCCTACCCAGCGGGCGCCATTTGCTCTCAGACTGGACAAGCTAGGTTTTTGCGCTTGTGTCGTGGACGTTCATAAAGCATGATCCCTAGTTTCAGCAGTGTGTTTTGAGTCGAACTGATTCCAGCTGTTCAAGTACCAGCTCTAGCAGGTGTGATTTTCTTACCTATGCGTGAGGGGTAAAGTATCACGTTTTAAGTGTACACCGGAGTACTTTGCTTTCGGATAAAACTCTGAACTATCTAAACAAAGCGATTTGCAGTACTTTCGGAGTAAACGGAGTTATGCCGGAGTAAACTGGGGTAGCTCGGAGTAGCCCGGAGTACATCGGAGTAACTCGGAGCGGGCGGGAGTAAATTCGGAGTACATTTCCCCTGTACAGAGACACAAGTGCCCCCAAGTGGTTGACCTCTCGCCCACAAGTCATTTTTCGGCTGAACTCACCCTATGCCGGCTACTCACAGGCGCACAGGTTGCCTACCTTTACGGCCCCCTTGCCGCCCCCCCCTCCCCCTTTCTCCCCTCTCTCTCTCTCTCTCTCTCTCTCTCTCTCTCTCTCTCTCTCTCTCTCTCTCTCTCTCTCTCTCTCTCTCTCTCTCTCTCTCTCCCCTTCTGTCGGCCCCAGTCCCAAAAAGCCATGACCCCCATGGGAACCCCATGAAACCAATACCATGGTAACGCTCCTGTTCGCCATGGGAAAGACCTATGGGAACGCGTTAAGCCATGGGGGTCTCAACCATGGGAATGAATTCACCATGGGAATGGGTGATGTCCCATGATAAATAAAAGTACACTGTCCGCAGCGCATGGTATTTACAAGTGGCACGATAGACGAGTTGGTAGGAAGTCGGAAACCTAGTTAGTGGTTCGAATCCTACTTCTGGAAGAAGAAAAAAAACAGCTCTTCCATGGGAACACCATGGGACAAGCACCATGAGGAGCTAGATCCCATGGTTCCGTTTTCCCATGGTAATTTATTTCCCATGGGAAAAGCGGTAAAAAATGCATGGCGTGCAGCACCATGGGAGACTCTATTACGATGATCGCCGTTCTCCCTTAACGAGTAATTTTACTTTAAACTAAACAGAGCAGCACTCGGTGCTCGCTTCGGCTCGCGTTATTGTCGCTTTTCATTACCTTGGGTTCGCGAGACGTTACGCATACAATGTATGAACTTTTGGATGTATTTTGTTTGGAGGTGGTCGCCAGCATTGTGATGCACGACGGGTTTGGACGCATATCCTTTGGAGGCAATTAGGCAGCTGTTAAAGTGGATGTATTATCTATTTTTTGTTTGGAGGTATTATATGAAGTCCAAACATACTTTTACAACACCTCCAAACTTTGGAGGTACAATTGTAATGTAATAAAACACCTCCAAATTTGTAGATGTGTTTATATTGGAGGGAAAACTATGTACAGTAAATGCTTGGATGTATTTTTTTTGGAGGTAGTAGGCCCCACCCAGGTGTCGTTTAGCAGAACAGGCCCTTCTTGAACCGGTACTGGAATGGGGCGAAAAGTGCGAGATACGAACGTTTACGTGAGTTAAATGACCGCCTGTGTTACCAGCAGAGCAGCAAATAGCGAACCTTCACCCCGTAAGGTTAGGTTATCAGAGGTCGGGTTCAAATATCCGGTGCGGTAGGTAATATTTGCGGGGGATAGGGATATCAGTAAGGCGGGCAGGGCAAGTAGGAAGACCAAACCAGTGACACCATCATACGCCTGTGCTGGGGGCGGATCTAGGATCGGCTTAATGGGGGGGGGGGGGCAATGCCCCGCTTTTTGCCTACTTACAGGCGGAAAAGTTATGCCGGTTTTCTACATTTCGTGCCCCAAGGGGGGGGGGGGGCATAAAGGCCTGTTGCCCCCAACCCCCCCCCCCCCCCCCCCCCCCCCCCCCCCCCTCCTAAATCCGCCCTTGCGCCTGTGCCTTGCAGGCTGGCCTACCCTGGACTCTCACAGGCACTACA
>JAZGLN010000066.1:0-112491 GCA_038380765.1 Odontothrips loti
TTCTTACTTATTTTCTAAACATTTCGTAAAACTAACAGAAACAAAATAATAACAATTTTAGACTATCTTACTAATATTCTTCATACAAACCCCACCTTTTCATGTTTACTCAAATGTCAATAGTCTGGATTTTACTGATTAAATGATTGTTGGCATTAAAACTGTTACTGAAACGATAAAATTACAGTGGAGGATTCAAATATACAGGACTTTTTAGGAGCTGGCTCGGGAGAAGAAGACGGGAAGGACAAAACGGCCTCTGATTGGCCGGGCGCGAGAGTGGGGCTACCTCCACCACCTCGTGCGCATGCGCAGAGTGCAGATTGTTCTTCCCGTTCTTCTTCCCAGCCAGCTCCGATATAGCCTATTCATTTGAAAATTTTACCTGCAACCAGAGTAACTGTGGCACATAACGAGAATCGCGCCATTTTCTGTCTTCTGTGTTGCTCTGCCTTTGCAAGTAAAATGGTCGCTTAACTGGTGGCTGTTTGACGTTGATTAGTTCATGCCGAACAAACCTGCAATAAACGTATCATTCGAGTCTTCGTTGGACGGCGCGCGCTGGGCGGTAGGTGATCCTTTCCGATATCCCGTTTGCCGTACCGCGTTCTTATCCGTGCGGACATATTTGCACTGAAAAGTTTGTTTCCTTTTGGTTCGCCAACATCCTGGTTAAGGTCCTGTCAATAAGTCAGAGGGAAACGCCCTCGGCCTGCACACGAAGCCTCCGACCTGCGCGACTCGTCGAATATTTAGAATTCCAGTTAGTTATGGCGTGAATCTCTTGGTTCATTGTCATTCCTAGCATTTTGCAGAAAAGCAAACCTTCTTTGAAGACTCAGTTTCCGTCAATTACTTCTTGAGTATGTTGAAAATGAGATATTTGGGACTGTTGAGGCTCACTTCAGTTGTGTTGATGCTTTTAAAAGCTTACTTTTTTTCTGAATTTTTTGACAACAGACTGAACCCTCAGGTATCTGTCCGGTGGTTTTCAGAAGAAACAATTTCAGTTATTTTAATTGCCGCATTCATTGTGAGATTTCTAAAAGAACATTTTCCCTCGTTTTTATGTGAGGAGGATCAGAAATTGGTGGTCCTCTGCACTTTTGATTTGTTCTGGGCAAAACTTATAAAACCATGTTGACGGACCTTAAAGAGACAAAAAAAAAAGTCCAGGAAAATTTTTGTTTTGTGATAAAAATTAAACAGCAAATCTTATGTGTTGAATTGATGTTTTAAGTGGCGGGGAACAACATCAGAAAATGACGAAGGCAATTTTTGGGTGCTTATTTGGAACTTAGCCGATTTTACATTTGTGCAAAGCAAAATTGTCCTAGCAGATACAAATTTTCGTTACTTATAAAATTTTATCTAAATTTTTGGTGAAAAGTATGTACATCGATACATGGGTTTAAATAACGTGTCAAGTGATTGTCAACAACGTATCATAAGATAGCGAGCTATTTTTCGCCATGGTACGGGACTTCCGAATTGTTACGAAAGACATGAGAGGGACGCCTTCTTTTGTGCCTATGAGCATTGTCATAAACATATCATTTTCATGAACATGTCCTCTTAGGGCGTGTTGAAAGGGATACGGCAGGGGGGGGGGGCAATCCTGTTCGCATGGTTGCCTACCTTCTAGGGGCTGTAATAGAAATTGTCGTGAGCGAAGCGAGCGAGATTTTTTGTAAAATTCTTAAGGTGTTCTAAGCCCGTCCCGACACGTTTCTTTAGACACGGCAGGAGCCGGGCTTATAGTCTTATGCCAGATGTTCGTTCGTAAAGACGTGTACGCCGAATTATCGTTCACAGAAAAACTTTAAATCTGGAGGATAAACCTTTCGTAACGTAGAGTCACTAACGGTGGCAACAATTTTCGATTTATGTCGCATATTTGATTAATTAAAATATGTCTGTTTTTGTTTTTAGAGGTTAGGGGTTGGTCGCCGCGCGCACACCATAACCATTGCGGCGCGCACAGGACGGGCTCAGGTTAATGATTTTAATCGTAACAAATACATCTGCTATCAGGCACTTCTAGAGTGACTTGAGGCGGGGGCTAAAGGCCTCCGCAAACGCCGCCGGCAGCCAAGCTGGCCAAGTCCCCTGGGACGGGCCAGCTTGTTGGTTTTGTAACAATGTAATGTGGAACATATGTTATTGATGAGAAGGACTGTCCACGTAATGTGCGAGCGAAGCGATCGACAAGCTAGATATATAACAGACTGCAATCTGAGAAAATCCATTCTATTTTCGATAAAGAAACCCTTTTTGCAACAGTTTTCCATACAATTAAGACGCAGAATTTGACGGAATGCAGAGATGAAAAGGCGGGGATGCCGATAAATCATTCTGGCGAACGAAGCAAGCCCAATAAATCTCTCGGCTTTTGGACAAATTTTCCTTCATCCATACGCGTGAAAATGGGAATATTGAGCTGGGTACTTTTGCCCCCCCCCCCCCTGGCTTAGGGTTTGGAGGGGGGGGGGGCAAAGTTCTGGGGAGCCCCTGGGGAGCCGCGAGTTTGACGCCTGTGCGAGAGGCCGCCTATCTACATACTACCGTGAACTTGGCCAAAACCGACATCGAGATTTGGCCAAAACTTTCGAGGACCGTCATTAAGCGACGTAAACGCCTCGAATTGTGTAAAATTAGGAAAAGCTGGTACTACGGCGTCCAAACCAGCTACTTACGGGAAAATAGGGCAAAACCAGTCATAAACCGGTACCTAAATCCCCAAAACGCCTTAAAAGACTATCCTACCCTGCGTATATGCAAAACAGTTTCGTCAGATATCACGAGACCCCAAAAAATGTAGGTAATAGTAAAAACCTCTCCGATGCGGCCGATATATACACCCAGCGCACCCAAGCTGCAATCCAAACTGTCCCCGGAGTTTTAACTCTACCCGGTTCAATTTTGGGGTGAGTTAAAACCTCTCCGACGGTGCCGAGTGTTACTCAGCACACCTCAGCTGCGATCAAAATTCTCCCTGGGGTTTTAACTCTACCCGGTTCAATTTTGGGCTGAGTTAAAACCTCTCCGACGGTGCCGAAATACACTTTTCAGCTGCATTCAAAACTGTCCTCGCGGTTTTAACTCTACCTGGTTCAATTTTGGGCTGAGTTAAAACCTCTTCGACGGTGCCGAAGTACACTCAGCCCACCCCAGCTGCGATCAAGAGATTCTAGAGTGGTCCGTTTGAACAAAAGTTTTAAAATCCCATGACGGCTAGTGCTCATATTTGTCATGACCTATAACATGAGCTTAAAAAATTGGGATTTTTCGGCCCACGTGAGAGCGGTCGCGAAATCGTTTCAAGATGGAGACGTCCAAAATCCTGAGAAATGTCGCCAGCGACGGTAGGGTAGTCAAAATCCAAAGTGAACCGCTATTGTAGACTCGTCAAAAAATTTTCAATTTGGCATTAAAAAAGATAAGGTGCAAAGCCGGCAATTGTCGGACAATATTCCCAGAGGTAACGCGAAGGGTCATTGAAAATTTTACGAAGCGCTCATAAACAGTAAATATAATGTTTTTTGAAAATTCAAAAAAAAATTCAAGGTCAATCTGACCAAAGTAGGAATCGAAAGGGCTAAAATTTCAAAAGAAACACTGTATTTTACGGTTTTCGAGATATCGGCGTTTAAAGTGCGAAAATCAGGAAATCGTCTTTTTTCGCCTTTTGGCTTGATTTTTGCACTTTAAACGCCGATATCTCGAAAACCGTAAGAGATACAGTCTTTCTTTTGAAATTTTATTCCTGAAGGACCCTACTTTGGCCAGATTGACCTTAAATTTTTATTGGAATTTTCAAAAAAAATTGATATTTACTGTTAATGAGGGCACTTCGGGACCCTTCGCGACCTCTAAATATTGTCCGACAGATTTCCGGCTTTGCACACATTTTTTTAATGCCAAATTGAAACTTTTGACGAGTCACCGCGAACCCACTTTGCGGATTTCGACCACTCTACCGTCGCTGGCTACGATTTCTCAGGATTTTGGACGTCGCCATCTTTGAAACGATTTCGCGACCTTTTCCCGTAGGCCGAAAAATCCCGATTTTTTTTTAAAGCTCATGTTATAGGTCATAGACAAATATAAGCTCTAGCCGTAATGAGATTTTAAAACTTTTGTTCAAACGGACCACTCTAAAGAGAGTCCCTGGGGTTTTAACTCTACCCAGTTAAATTTTAGGCTGAGTTAAAACCTCTCCGACGGTGCCGAAATATACTTAACAAATTCTAGGTGCGATTAAGCGTTTCCTTTGGGTTTTAACTCTACCTAGTTCAATTTTGGGCTAAGTGAAAACCCCCGTGACGATGCCGTGTTGTACTCAGCACTTCTCAGCTGGAATCAAAACTGTGCATGTGGTTTTAACTCTACCCAATTTTGCTTGAAAATTACTCAGCTCACTCCGGCTGCGATCAAAACTGTCCCCAGGGGTTTAACTCTACCTAGTTCAATTTTGGGCTGAGTTAAAACTTCTACGGCGGTGCCGAAAAATACTTAGCACACCCCAGCTGCCATTAAAATTCTCCCTGGGGTTTTAAGTCTACCCGGTTCAATTTTGTGCTGAATTAAAACCTTTCCGACGGTGCAGAAATATACTCAGCACACCCTCGCTGCGATCAAAGCTATCCCTGCGGTTGTAACTCTACTCAGTTTAATTTTGGCGCGAGTTAAAACCTCTCTGACGGTGCCGAAACATACTCTGCACATCCCAGCATGGGGTGATTGTGTTTTCATATTTCGAATCGGGGCCGATGTCTACTCGTAGCGTCATCAAACTCTGATGTCTTAACGGCGCCTGTTTTTTTCCCATCACGTACTGATCGCAGGCGAGGGGTCAGGAAGCCCCGCTGAGACCTTGTATTTTGTATACTTAGGAGACATCGATTTCATCAATTCGACGTCCTTTTCAGGGTCGGTTATAATGTCCTCAGATGCAATGAAGCTACATCTACATTTCTTTGAACTGAGAACAGCCGAAACGGAACTAAGAAGTTAAACACCAACACAAAAGAGGATTCAGATTCAGTATGGGGTGAACCGCAGCAGACAGTATACCCGCCACTGCTTTAATATCAATTGAACTCAAGAAATTTGGGGACTTAGCTGTCGCTGACGATTAGGTAAAAAGACCAGCCAGACCCAGGCCCCAGGCGGCTCTAGTCTGGATGGGTACGACGGACAAGCGACATTGACTACGCGGTTTGTGAGCGGGAAGGGGTAAAAATAGTTGTGGAGCAACAACGCTAATGCCAGATTCGTGTTCGGCGACATAAAATTAGGCGTAAATGTCACTTTGATCACATTGGTCGGATAGTTTTGTATCGATTGTTGAAGTAGTCCTAATTTTGAACATAATGTCAGACCGTCCGTGGCCTAAACGGCGTATAATGTTTCCGTCGTGAAACCAGATACGTGATCGGCGAGATCAAACCAGCCAAAAACAACTCCCTTATCGTATATCTGGTACATTTTCAGACGGGCGTGTTCAATGTGCTCGAAGTATTCAATAACACTTTGGAACAGCCTGAATCGTCGCACGTACTACCTACCTGTGTTCCGATGGTCTTTTTGTGGTTTGCAGATTTGCAGCCCCCCAAAACACCCTATACACGCACTTATTCTATGTTATCAAAAATCCACGTTCAAAGTTTTTAAATTGGAAGCATAGAACGGCCATAGAGTAGGTCCACACATGCATTTCATACACTCGCACCGCAGGTATCGAAGTTGTCATCGAGCCATTTTTTTTTCTATGAGGGTTCAGGAACACCCCTAAATTTTCGTGCTTCTCTCAAAAAATGCAGTATTCTTCTGAGTAGGATCACAGCGAAGAAAATCATTCGCGCGGCCGGTATACCGTGACCATACCAAATGGTCGTGATATATCGTCAGCGAGAGCTAAGCCTACAAATTTTTGACGTCGGCTCGTGGCTGACGCCGTGGCGGAGATACTCTTTGCTGCGGTTCCCCTCACACTGGATCCGCTTTTGTGATTCTTCGTAACTTCTTATTTCCGGTTCGGCCCTTCTCCGGAATACACTTTTGAGTCCATGGAGGCAGGTCCTTATTTCGAGGACCTCCCGACTCAAATTTGGAATTATGGCGGCGCAAAGTTTGAGAACAGTCCGTCCTGAGACCACCTGTCAAAACCCCATTCTAATATTCCGAACCGTTCGGCCCCTAGTTAAAGGTGCCCCAAAACTTGGATGTGTTTCTTATAAAGGGCCTAACTGCCAAACCGTACATGTCAATAAATTCGGACTCGTGAGGTCCTGAGGATTCCAAAAATGAGGTCACAAGTCAAAGTCGGTGAACTTAAACACTCAGCCCCCCTCCTCATTTCCTCCCACCCCTTCCGCCGGAGGTGATGTCCTGGACTCTGGACTTACCCAGCCCATCTTAACTGTTTAAATTTCCTCGCTTTGTCACCACATGACGTGGCCCCACTGCTGCCAACCCTTAAAAGAAATGGAAGGGAAAAAAATTGGTCCGAGTTGAACCCGCACCCATCGTTCGTATGAAGTTCGGGATATGACGTTGCCGTTCCCGACTGAACGACACCGGTACTCTCGGGTGGGGGAATAGCCAATCAGAGATAGAGGCAAAATCAAGTCAAGGGTTTTCTAGGCTGGCGCCCACAAATATTTCTCGTTTCACGAAAGGCGTTTTAACGCAGATATTTTCTTCCATGCAGACCGGTGAAAAACAAGTGTGATTTGGAAGCGTGAATGAATCCGATCTAGTTTTGAATCAGTCAAATTTTCTTGTCCTAACCCTTTTCTAGCGTTAACGGAACTCTGAACTAGATTTGATACAATCAAGAAGAAGTACTATTTTTTCTAAAATATATCGTAGAAGTAACTAGGATCATTCATGTCCGAAATTTTCTTGATTGAAGTCAATTTGGCTTAATTCAAGAAGAGCGTTCTCTGGGTGGAGAGGTCCGACTTTTAGCGCGGCAGGAGTAGGATATAATATACTGAAACAGCCAGTTGACGAGCCGAGCACGCTAGATCTGTCTTTTTCTTTCACTATTGGGTGGAGTGAGAAAGCTGAATTTGAACTCGGTTTTGAGACAGTTGGCTGCACTTTTGGAGTGTAAACTGACGTCTGGCGCTCTCGTATGGGTACTAAGAGAAAGTCAGGAAGGTTTGAAAAACTTCTCACAGAGACTTTCGGTTTTGGCAAAAAGGAGCAAAATAAGGATTTTCTTTTTAAGTCTGACCTTGGGTGAAACGTTAAGGTCACTCCGTGCCCAAAACAACGCGCGTGTCTGCAAACGGGGCTCAAGTACACTGTAAAAAATATCCACATCCTCTATTTACATGCTACGGTCCCAGTTGGTACGGAACTGGCATGAAAATTCAGTGAAGTTCAAAAATACACATTCCACTACGGACAGTTCGTGGCATGATAGAATGCTATTGAAATGAATTGTGAAAGTACGGCATAGATTTTAATGTTCTTCTTCCCATACAGGACTAAAGAGAATAATACGGGGCCTACAAAAAGAAGTCCATTATCAGTCAGAACGGACTGTTAATGTACGGAACACGCCAAACTCTTTCACGATTTCTTTATAACTGGAAGTTTGAAGTACGGGCACCAATTAACTTGTCACAAATTCATTGGAAATGGAACGGTTTGACTACAACATAGGAAAGAGCTATTCCAATTCAAAACACATCCTTCACAAGGACAAACCACCTCAGGCAAAACAGTAACACTGAAACAAATTAATTAATTAAACTCTTAAAATAATTAGTCGTAGACAGGGTACTGATACAGACTGAATGAAGGTAAAGTTCACTCTTTCCATATCTGCAGTCATTGTACCAGAATGCAATACGGCATCATCACAACTTTTAAAGGTCCCTCTGTCTGCCATGAATCCCTAGACATGAATTAAATGCACACTAAAATATTTTATAAATTACATAAATACCACTTTTATGCTGAATGTCACCTTTTGGTAAACAATTAAATATCTAGTGAACCCACCTGACTTGTGATCTCACACACAGAACAGTTATGGTGTCATCATGTCGATGCTGTCGCCCTTAATCCTCGGTCAAGAGTTAGGTACAGTTCATTAAAACAAAACAAAATTAAAAAATTAAAAAAGGGCTAGTAATAGAGATAGCACTAACAGCAGGGAAAGTCCACCAGCCACCTCTAGCCACTGGCACACAGCACATTCTCGATCAAGGGTTGTTTGTTAGTTTGTATCACAATTTCTTTCCCTCTTCGGAGGGTAACGGACAAGACTCACCTTCGATGAGGGCGAATAATATAGCACATAGTGCAAATAGACGCCCGTAGTTGGCTTCCCCCTCCCTGATCCCCCCCCCCCCCCCCCAACGACTACCTCACCCCCCCGCACGGGGAGCAGCGGGGAGCCGATTCACGCGCCACAAGGGTTTTGAAAGCACACACCCTGTGCGAGACTAAGCAGCTACCTGTGCGAGGCTAGAAGCAGACACTTTGTCCATCCCATAACCTTACATTTCATAATTGAAAGTATCTATTCTCAGCTCAGGTTGAGTCTCGACGCTTTCTACACTTTGTCATGGTCTGTGGCTAGTATGAGAGAGATTAAATTCACAATAAAAATAGTATATCAACCAGTTTAAATCTGCTCCCTGTGCGGGGGTGAGGCACGAGATCATGGTGGCGGGGCTGGTGAGGTAGCAGTGGTGGGGGAACCCAACTACGGGCGTCTATAATGATAATAGTATAGTATAGTGGTATAGTCGATACACGAAAGAGACTGAAGCAGACTGAAGAAGGAACCAGTTTCGGTCACCGCTTTATATTTTTTTAAAACTGTCTCACTTGTTTGCACGTATTAGCAAAGGCCCTGTGTGGTTACGTTAAAGCAAGCTCGATCAGGCTTGAGGTGTCATTGGTAACATCAGCCTGTGTTCCAATAATAACAGTTGTTATTTGGATTTGACTTCAAATGATTATTTTTTGTGTGTGATGAACATTTGAGGCACTTCTAAGGAGGAAATTCAGTTGTGCCCTTATACTGGTAGAAGGAGCCCAGCAGTATGAATAATTTCAAAAAATTGGGTTAGGGTAAGCAGAAAGGTTTGGCACCAAAATTTTTTATTAAATTATTTTCAATGGAATGATCCTAATTAATATAGCAGGTCTGTGTTCCATCTAAACAGATTCATTGGTACATGGAGATGGACATTGGATGAGAGCTTGCTGCGAGTTATATTTAAATTAAAAATGTAATGGTGAGCATTCCTCTGTCAATAATGTTATCTTTGCCATCGATGCATCCTGCAACAAGTTGTGATCACACATTGTCATTTACTATGTTTTTGTTTCTGAAGGTGAATCCCAAGAACCCGTCACTCCCACTGTGAGATATGAAGAAACTAAGGACAAGCAATGTCTTTGCTTGTGAAGGCTTGTTGCCGTCCCTGAAAGTTGAGCTGCTGTGTTCCATGAAGTGGGAAAGCCCACCTGTTACCCTTACAGAGCTGAGATTATTTTTATTTTTTTAACAAACTTGTTTTCCTACTGTGTTGTGCTTTTTTTACCAGTCATTGCTAGATATTTCTCTCACCATCCCTTCCTTTTGAGCTGTCATTTTGGCGAGTACTCCAGATACATTAAGTTCTAAAGGAGCAGTTTATTTGACCCCGCTCGGGTAAACATGTTTTTAATTTTCTTGTCTTTCTAGTTTCAGGATGGACACAATTTGAATTGAATCTTAATGTAGTGGTTAATAGATGGTGAATTCTGTAATATGATATTGTGAGCAAGAATTTACTATGTTTTCATAAAACCAAAGGTGAAATAAATAATAAAATCAAAGTGGTTGACAGTCTTATTATTAACAGTCGAAAGGAAAGAAACAATACATAAAAGTGGAACCAGTTCTGATTACCAGTCTTATTAATAACAGTCTGAAGAAAAGGAACAATACATAAAAGTGGAACCAGTTTTGATTACCAGACTTATTACCATGTCTTATTAATAACAGTCTGAAGGACAATTACCAGTCAAGGCATTAAACTAAACCATGCACAGAGAAGAATGTTTTAGTGTCAGGCACTTTTTCCCTAAGAAATCATAAGTAGACAGGGGGTAAAAATCTTGAATATCCCTCAAGGGTGTGAAAACCAGGTTTACAGTGTCTTTTGAATCCACAATCTCATAGTAACCATTGAAAGTGTTTTCTGCAGAATACAACTTGAGAATAACAAAAATGTCCTCCCCACTATAGAGTATGAGTAAGATTTCTCCAACTGACAAACCCAGGGGGCTCTCTTCTCGATCAAGGACCATCCAATAACCAATGGAGTAATTTGTTCCTCTAAAGGTGACAGCAGGTAACTCTTGAAAGACTCCACCAGGAATTAGCTGACGCACTTCAGGTATGAGCTGTGAATGATCCAGAGGGGAACACTGGGTAAAACAAATATCAGGGGTGAATAGGTCACCAGTATTCCGATATGCAAAGTTGAACTGATATTTTAGAGCTGCGGTATACGTCAGATTTATCACATTATTAGCAACTTTTGCAGCTTTTTTAAAAATCTTGTGCATAGACTCAAACCTTAAAGTAAAAACACGTAAGAGGGGCCCAAACAGAAGGGTCAGCTCAGGATAGTGAAGAAGATAATGATGCTTGGGCCGTAAGTTGACAGATGGAAAAAGTCTTTGCCTTTCAGTAAGATATCTATTTATAAGGCCAGCCATGATGGTAACCTGATCTTCTGAAATTTTTGGCGCACATGCGTATTCAACCATTCTCTTCATAACAAGAAACAATTGCCAAATATCATCATCAGTGTCTTGAATAAAATCACTACATAGAAATGGCAACATTCTAAGAAAACACCATACTTTGGATGCACTGCCAGGAATTTTTTTGAGAGGATACTTCAAATTCCGGCAGGGAGGATTGTTTGCATCACTTCCTCTGTGAACCAAAGCAGATAGTCTCGAGTTTAATTCTTTAACACTAAACCAAGACCTTTTGATAAAACTATTCAAAATCAGTGACAGGTCATACTTGATGACACCTTCAAAGAGATCGTGTGCCAAACAGGGTGGTAAAGCAGGCTGGCATACATGAAAATTAGGTATGAAGTTCAACACCGATGTACCCACAACACCTTTATAATGGACACGGCTTGGTTTTGGAGCAGGATCCGAACGCTCTTGAGCCAACTCAAATTCATCACTGCTGTGCATGTCCTCCGTTTCTTCTTCCTCTTCATCACAGTCACCATCACTATCGTCTTCTTCCCCTTCTTCTTCATCATCTACATTATCTTCCTCCAGCTGATTATCAACCTCCAAATCAACAGTATTGTTTTCATCCATGTGCAAATCACTATCATCATCTGAGTCGAGGCTTGTGAGCAGGTACTCAGCTGGTCTGTGACGAACACACTCATCATACGAAGCTGGCGTTCTGAGGCAATTCTTTTTAGTTGGGTTTTGGAGGAAGTCAATGAATGCAATATCACAGTAACGACAAATGTGAGTTGCTGAGAACCCACCGACAAAGCCACCGATGGCATGGGAGCCTTCATTATCTCCAGTAACAAAAACAACAACAACAGGAATCTTTCTCCCTTTAAATTCTATGCCATTGTTGCACAACTCTTGGAGATCTTTAATAATTGGTTTCAGACATTTCCTTTGGCCAAAAAATTGTAGGTCTTTGTTATTTACAATCAGAGCAAGTTGACCTGCATCCACTTTAGATCTGTTGAATGGACGCACATTTCCTATGACATAATAATGACCAATTAATTTAAAAGGACAACCATCCAGAAATGGATTCAAATTGAAGCCATCATGATAAAAGATAATTTCTAAGCAGTCTTCTTTGCTGCATACAGGATGTTCTCTGTAAACTGAACCATCAATATAATCTTCATAAATTTGATCTTTTTCTCACTGGCTTTATCACTCTCTTTTTGGCAAATGAATACTCAATTTCATTCTGCACTGATTGGTCTTGTAATAAAATCTCCAATGTTTTCCTCACTGGGATGTGGTGTGCTTCTCGCTGCCTACCATCTCTTATACCCAGAGGAATACGAACAGGATCAACAAACTTTCCTTGTTTTTTTACCCATTCCTTCCTTCGATGAGAAGAAAAAAGACATGTTGTCGGGTCTTTCAGGTCTTTTCTGTGAACACTTGACACTGGATCTTTGATCAAGGCTATATCCACTGCTATCAAAATTTTGCTCTTGGTTTCTTTAGACAGATTCAGTAGTGATAGCTCCTCACACAGAGATTTCTTAATGCAATGATGGGACATCTTCAGTAACCTACTAACATCTTGGTTTACTTCTTGTACAGTTGATGTTGACAGCATATGGTGACCCTCAAGTTTTAAATAAAAATTACCCACATGCTTTTTTACCAGGGGTTCAGTGAAGGAATCATCTTGCACTTGAGGGCTTTGAGCTTGTAGCAAGTCTTCAGATTGAAACTGATTTTGAGTTTGAAGTTTATCCAGAGGTTCACCACTTGAGGGACCAGAAGAGTTGTAAGCAGGCTTGTGGTATTGACTTACATGTGTATTAAATGACTTGATGGATAAGAAGGTAGAGGCACAAGGTTCATCACTACCATCACTGCTCATAAATGGGCATGGCGTTGAAATGCCTGTGAGTATATGCTGCCTACAACACTTTAAAATTTCAGACCTCACATTAAAGTATTTCTGACATATTCGGACTCTACACTGAAAAACTGAGTGTTTGAATATCAAGCCTTGCCTCGATGAATGTTGCTGAGAAGAGTTGCTATGGTTGGACTTCTGATGGACATAAAAGTTGGCCTCTGTTGTCAGCCTGTAGGGACAGTCTTTGTAGGGACAGAGGAAGAATGCGTTTTTCTTTCCATAATGGACATCTTGGTGTGAAATGTACACTTCTGGGGTATTAAATTTGGAAGAGCAGTGACGGCACACAAAAACTGCATCCATATTGACTTTGCTTGCCTGGAAGAAAAAGACAAATACTAAATAAATTGTTACATTTAGGTTGACAGAAATATACTGTATTAATTGTGGTACCAATAATTCACCAGAATATTTGCTGTTGCCTGCAGAGTGAACACAATGCGGAGTCTTCATTAGAGACACACCATCTCAACTGGAACAAAGAGCACACAAATAATTGTTTGAGTTTAGGAAAGATTACAATGCGAACTTTATTATCAACAAAATGTTTGCATATGGAAAATTAAACACAAACATTGGATTGAAATCATAGAGAGTTACATCAAGTCTAAGTCGGACAAAATCTTCCTCATGGAGAAAAGAGCAAATACACTTGGTTTATGCTTAACACTCAAAAAAGAGTGCATTAAAATGAAACAAAGAGTTGATCATATCTCACCTTGAAGTTAGGTAGGAACAGGCAGCGGGTTACTTCATCATCTTCAAGTTGTGCTGGTATCAATTTAATTCTCTGGCTAGGAAAAGAAGACATAAATAATTAATGAACTGTTTTCTTTTCGTTGGACAAAATTGTGTTGATGTGATTTACTTACCCAATGACATGCAAGGTTAGGAGAGGACACAGGGGTCTTCCGTGTAGTCATACCATCTCAAATGGAACTAATAAGTAACAAATAAAATACGTATTAATGAGGATTGAGACCAGTTCAGAATAATCGAAGACAAACAAAATTTTAAGAGACGGATTATGAACTTACCGGATCATCTCACCTTTCAGCTCGCTAGCTTTCAGGGACCTGGGCCTCAACAACTACAACTCAACCATCAAATGCACTTTTCTGCTTTTTTCCTCTTAAGCGTTGATGAAGCTGGCGTTATTGATTTTCAGTATTTTAGGTCTTTTAAAAAATAAATGCACCCCGTGGGCTGTGAAACTCAGGACGAGGATTTCACTAAGTTGGCTCCGAAGCGTCACGTGACAGGCCTGGCCCAACCAGAGGCCTGTGTTAGAAGAATCCAGGTGGAGGTGCCCCCCCCCTCCCCTCTCCCTTCCCCTTCCCCGCAGCCCGGCGAGTGCGCGAGTGCAGGTCGCATTTGATTTCGGATGGGGAAATGACCGTTGACAACAAGCGACAGTTATCAGGAACTTTCATTCGCTAGACTTGATTCTTCCACCTTGTTTCCATTACTGAGTTTTTAAATAGGTTTTCAAATGGACGACACTAGCAGCAACAGCGGACAAGACGATAGTTTTTCGGAAATTCAGCAGTACTTCAGTGATGATGACTGGGAGAGCATGGAAAACTATGAAAGAAGAGCTATTCTTTCAAAAAAAAGACTCTACGATTTGGCTGTTAAAAACAATAGTAAGTTTAGTTTTCTCGTTTTCAAGTTGTGTATCTTTCCTGGATAATTTATTGTGTGAGACTTTATCCTTGCCCAAACTGGGGCTAGTCAGTACTCTAAATGACAATGACAAATATCATGGTCACGGTAAAATTGGGTTAGATTTGGGACCTGAATCCAAATCTACTTCCATCAATTTTCTTTAATTATCCAAAAATAAAATCATACTATGTTTTCTTCTTCCCTGCCGTGCCACTCAGTTCCACACAAATTACCTTATTTCATGCGTAATAAGGAAGAGGAAAAGAGGAAAAAGAGAAAGGGTTCAAAAGAAATACAAGGACCAAGTCGCAAAAGCAATAGTAAGTGTCTGAATGCCAAGTAAATGAAACCCTCTTATGCACATTTATCTGTGATTTATTCTCTTTAAGTGTGTCTGACTTCCTGGTTTGTATCAGGACTAGCGGCTATACTTGAGAACCGGCAAAATATCTCAATTCCACAAGTCAGTGGAAGAACCTCAAGAATCATGAAGGAGAATCAGCAAAATGACTTATTTCTGACAGACAGTGAAGAAAGTGTAGAATTTGCCACTCAAACCATTGCAGGCCAAAATTCTGGAATGATGGATTGTTGTAGTGAAAATGAAAAAGAAAACATGGATCCCAATGTAAGTTTCAGTAGAGTATTTCAAAACAAGTAAATTTCATTGGTAATGTCTATTTATTAATCTATGTGTTGTTTAATAGGACAATCTTACGATATTTTTGGAAAAGTACCTGCCCACCTTGCCTGCTCGGAACAAAATTCAAATTATCAAAATTTTCAATGACCAAGGAGTTGAAAACGTTCAGGACATAGGCTATGTAAGAACAACGATACAAGAATCTTTGGGCAGGTTGCTGAAACCTGTTCAGCTAGCCAAGTTTTGGAGTGGGTTCGACCAAGAAACAAGTATTAATGCAATCAGCATATTTTTCTTCACTACTTATGTTTCTTTGGGTGTCTGACTTACTCATTTTTATTTGTCACTGCAGGTTCAGCAGGTTGCTCCTCCCGTTCTAATGCTGTTTCTACAAAAAAAGTTGCTTTAGCTATAGACCCTGGTTGGCAGTCCTTCACAATTGACTTGGATGATTTGGAGCTATCCACTGATAGTTTGAAGAAACTTAAGGAAAACACAGAACTTCTAGATGAAAATGAAAAAAACAATTATATTTTAGTGGTGGCAAAGAAACTAAAATTGTTCTATGATTTGGCAAAAATGAGAAATCCTTTGCTTCAAAACACTCCAGGCAGGACTGTGTACCAGTATGTGGTACAGAAACTTATGGCTCAAAGCCGGAATTGTTTTGTGTTCACTATGAGGGGGAAAGAAGTTGACCCCACGCATGATGTAACTTCGAGGTTGGAACACTCAGTTGAAAATTTGTACAGAGTGAAAAGGGATAACAGACCACCTCGTAACCAGGCAAAAATGTCGTATGGCTGCATTTCAGAAAAATGGAACCCACCAGTTGAAAACCCAAAAGAGCAGTTGGAGCAACTCGATATGCTGAAGGAGCACTTTGAGAAAGCAAAGGTGGACTGGTGCTGGTTAGAAATCACAGAAAGCATGTCTGCCTGCTACAGTCTTCAGAGAGCAAGCTGTAGGGAAAGGGGCTACAAAAATGAAACAGTTTCTAAAACATTGGCCATTCTTTTTCCATGTGCCCTGTCTCAAAAATCACATGCAAGAACTGACAAATGTTGATACAGAAGCAGCATTTGATGATTTTGTCAGTGAAGATGCTAATGACCTTATGTTATATCTTCAAAGTGTGCCACCCAAGTGCAAATTAGCATGCCTCAAAATTAAGAGAGAGGCTGACAGGCTGAATGCACATGACTTATCATCATCCCTACTCACCAGCCTCAAGATGATAGCAGACTATTTTGGTGAAGATATTGACAAATTTATCTTCACAGTAAAGGTATGAACCTGCGAGATAGCTTTTTCAAAATTGTGATCACTCTGTAAATCTCTTGTGCAATTAAATGCTTTTAATTCTTGTTCCCTTAGGTTGGCTGGACAGATGGAGAAATTTCTGAGCATGTAAATGTTCAGTACCCCTGTGTACTTGCCTATGGTATGAACTATTTCAAATCATTACTTAATTTTAAATTATATAAATGTTATGATTACTGAGAACAAATAACTCAATGAATCGAATGTACATCTAATCACCTTTTCAGAGTCATTTGGGAATTCTGTTTATTTTGCCACAAAGTATGAGGTGATGATTGATGGTGAACTGACTAAGGTGGCCTATCCAGATGCTTCCCATGCTGTCATGGCAGCATTTTCAGCCTATTTTATTTTTGGGATTCAATACCCAATAAATTTAGGGGGTATATTAACCTACATTGAGACGTAAGTTCATCTGTTATATACTTTTAACTACATCTTGGTCACTCTTGTGAAATCATTTTAATAATACTGTTTTCCCATCTGTTTGCAGCGGCATTTGTGCCATAACTGACCCGGGCCAGGACAGGGCAAAGGCCGTGACTTCAAAGGGAAATTCCACCCCTAAGTACAAGCCAAAAGTACGAGCATTACTTGGGCACGTTAAAACTTTCGTTGAGAAAGTTAACAAGAAATGAATACCATGAATTTAAATGAATACAGTGATTTAATGTAATTTTTTTAATTGAACTTCTTATCTGCCATTTCATTTTGTTTCTAATTAACTACTGATAATCTCAATGTTTGTCTCACATATATTTAATTAAAAATAATAAATGAAACAAGGATGTGAGTTTATTCTAAACTGTTAACGATAAAGCCATAAATATACATTAGAGAATTCCCAGCAATCATAGCAGTGGTATTTTACAGTTATAACACCTTCATATTTGCAGCCCCGGTCTGGAAAAACACTTGGTAGAGTGAAAAATTAATGGCAGATATTAGATTAAAATCACATGACAGTACGTTAAGTCGGGTTCAACACACTGAAAACAAATAGTTTGGGGATCAATTGTTGAATTAAACCTTAGTACCTTCATTTTGAAGGAGATAAATGCAATTCAGTCTCGTACCAGGGCAGATGGACTAGTTGACCCAGTATTAGCAAGGAAGACCCTATTCCGGGGTGTGAAAAAGCTTAATCTGGATGGTATTGTCGTGGCAGGTGATTACTGACAAGGGGCAGGAGTACTGAGGTTTCAACTCCATGGGTACGGTACAACATTCCTGTGCAAGCACATATAATTGAGGTTAACAGTACAACAACAGCGACGAATGAACCCTCCTTAGTACAATGACACACCAACGCGCAACTAGTAAAGGCGGCAGAATAATATAGGCGTGTCAAACACGGACGGGTCGGTTAGGTAAATTAGGTTTTTCAGTCTGTTGTTTTGATGTGAATATCTAGAGCTCTTCAGAGACACAGACCCGTGCAAAGCACGCCCCTGCCACTTCACTCCACAGCCTTCTTGGTCTTGTGTAAATACTATCTTGTACGTCAGGTCATGGACGCCGGTGCAGTGCAGTGGAGGGGGTACGGACGGCACTAGTCCTCACACCTCACAATTGGCGAGGTCTTGGCGGCATTCGAATCAAAACAATGAGCAACGTCGGCTAATAGTTGCAATTTTTACCATTTTGAATTTATTCAGAGAGTTGACATCCGTAAGAAAGCAGAAGACGGAAGAAATTAATTTTTTGATAGTGCCCCAAACCTAGTTAGAACCAAATTCATTGTTTTGCTACGCAGAGAAATGCAAAAGTTGACGGTTCCTGAAGTTCCTAGCCTCACCCTCCAGCGTCAGTTGTGGTCAGTTCTTGAAACCAGTTTTTCACTCTGTACAGTTCAAGCTGAAGGATACAGAAGGAAATGAGCGTGTTGTATACTGAGGTAAGCAAAGTTCACTGTTTAGAACAGCTATAATCCATATACTCACTTGAGTATACCATTTTCTGCAAAATCATGACCAGTAACTGTTTCCGTATCTTGGGTATCGTTAATGAGGAACTTAGAAATGGTTTGCATTGTTCCGTACTCAAACTTTCCATTTTGTTTGGATGCAAACATTGTCTGACTGGCTCCGTACCAACTGACTCATTTATATGAGAATGCTGCAATTAGATTTTCTACTCCGTGCTTCACAAGGCAAGCTGTTTAATGTGTTGTATGACTCCCTCAGCTCCGTACCATTTGGTCTGTGAATTGTCTAAGTGATACCAGTGTCAAACATGGTAAATGGTTCCGTACTGAATTATAAGTGCTCCGTGGTAAATCACGGTCAACCAATGGTACCAGATTACGGAATTTTCCGTAGTTTTTTTTTACAGTGATGTCTTATCAGTAAGAAACAACTCATTGCGAGTCATTCAGTACAAATAGGGTGTCCTTCTCAGGCAACCTTCCAAAGGGCTAATAGTGTCTGCTTCAATAATAAATATCCTGTAGTGCCCCGCTAGAAAAGCCTCCGCGCCGTGTTTTGCGGCACCTAAGGTTGGAAAATCACGACAATCTGCGGCAATTTTTTTCCCCGGCTTTCTCTGCGTGATTTCCCACTACGGTTTACTGACCAGCGGCAGTTCCCATGGCATTGTTTTCAGACCGATTATCCCACATGCGAAATACGAAACGTTTTAGCGAGATTTGCATATTGGAAAATGACAAAGAGCGGAACTCCCTAAAACTAGCAAAACGTCTGAACATCATCAAAATCAAAAAGTCGCCAGAATTTCAGAATGTTTTTAGCGACGTTTTCTTCGTGAAGAACCAGAATTTTTTCTACCAGTGCACGGATCCGGCTTCGATTCCTGGCGCCGCTGGTACTAACCTCGCGGTTTTATCGCACTCATTGCAAATAAATATGAAATCGCTCCGAGCATTTTAGGATTGGGGGGTCTGGTCCTAGGGGCTAGTATTCACTCTGGACTTTGGTGTACAGACTATTACTCGTATTACGTGGTATTCGGTGGTATTACACTGGTATTACGTAGTATTACGCAGGTATTACATCGTATAGATCGCAGCATCTCACAGCATGGAAGGGATTTATTACGTGGTATTACGCGGTATTGCGCTGGCATTACGTGCTACGACTTGGTATTACAGGGCACCCTGTGCAGGGTTATTACGCGAGTGCAAACCCCTTAGTCTGGTCGTCCGCCCTTCGGCCGCGCGTCCAATAGCACAGCGTAGTTCTATCATAATACAACTACCTAGTAGCGAAGATTCAAACATTTTCACCAGATTTCTATTCCTTCTCATCTCCCGACCCGAGTTGAGTATCAAACTTTCCTGAACACAAACAAATCTATCTTTTCACCATCTCCAGATTCTATAGAGGGACCATGTAACGGTGGTCAAATAACTCCACGAATAGGCCGGGAACAGACAGAAATAAGTGGCGCCTTAACTTAACCCGCCTCCCTTCTCTATTTTAGCAAAAGGAAGGACTGTTTAAAGGTGTGGCCGTTAGTCTCACGGCTTACAGAGACAGCCGTTTGCGTGCACTGATAAGAGAGAACTGCGTGTTTCCGAGGAGGGCCAGTACGTTCTCGCCAACAGTGCTAATCATCGTGACGCAGCTCCATAATGATATCCCTCGTTCGCATCAAAGACTGTGCCTCGATCTATAAAAGAACGCAACACACTCTTGGCGATCTACCGGTATGTGCCGTGCCGTGGCCGTTAGCGTAGCTCTCTCGCCGGGAAAATGTTGCTCGTACTGCGTGGGGTTTCCGCGTGTGCCTTGGCCCTGTTAGTGGCGTATTATGCGGAGGGGCGGATTCTTGCCCCGCATCAAGGTCATCTGGAAAGTGTGGACGGCTCCGGTTCTCCCACCGTCAGTAAAGACAACACACTAGACGATTCAGATATTTACGTTTTCCCCCGGGAGTTTCGAATTGGCGCCGCATCTTCGGCGTACCAGACGGAGGGTGCATGGAACGTAAGCGGTAAGATACGTCGCAACATAAGTGATCCTACGGAAGGCTGTTTTTAGCACAATATTTATAATGGAAATAATTTGGCAGCATTGTTGCTGCCAAACTAATTTATTTGCATTGCTTTATGTCTCGCTTTATGTTGTAATCTACTATGATGTTAAGCTTACAAACAAAAGTTGTTTGCAAGCTTCCATTCAAGTGCATGGGCATGCAAGTTCAGAATATGGTGACGTCAGCAGTCGCAACGGATTTGTCTACACAAACTAGTCTTTAAGCTAAGATTGTGCCAAATTTGTGTCACTTCACATATATTATATAGTGTGAAACTATTCACAATTATCGATTTGTTACAGGCAAGGGAATAAGTGTATTTGACCATTTTTTCCACACCCACCCAAATAAGCCTAATGGCGACGTGGCTGCCGACTCGTACAACAAATGGAGGGATGACGTGGAAATGCTCAAGATGCTGAAGGTTGCTTAAGGATGAGTTTAGAGTGTGAAGCTGACGGTGACGCTGACGGCGTTGATCAGTTGTTTTGGGTGCGTTCTTACCACTGACGTTGGAAATGCCCCGAGGATTCTTCCGATTTTTGACCATATTCGCGCCGTAAATACAAAAATCTAGGTGGCCCATGTAATGTCAGCGTCACGAACGCACCCAAAACAACTGATCAACGCCGTCAGCGTCACCGTCAGCTTCACAGTCTAAACCCACCCGACGTTTCATGGATTTCGTTATGGTTTATATTCTCACTTGACAATGAGATGTTTGTCGCTTTTTACCCCAGGTAAACACGTATCGTTTCTCGCTGGCGTGGACTAGAATTCTTCCAACTGGAGACCCTGACATTGTGAATCAGGACGGAATCCGTTTCTACACGGAGATGATTGATGAGCTGCTGAGGAACAATATCGAACCATTGGTAAGTAAGACAACGCTGAGTAAACTAGAATTGGCCAGTTAAAAGCTCTTAAGTATCTTAAGATGAAGTCTTTGCAGTCCGTAAATTTACGAAACCGTTATTGTTCGAAATGCGAAGCCTCTTCTTCTAGAAGCAAAGAAGAAAAGTTTGCAATACAATGCCCATATTTTCTTGGTAATATTTAACCATAGTTGATTTTCTAGAGAGTCGGCAAAAGCTAACTGTGAAGTTTCGCACCCCCTTCTCGAATTCGGTCACGTACTTTAGTAACGTCCCCTTTCGAACGGTTGTACACAATTACATACGGACCGTAAACAATTCACCCACACACATACATATATATGTAATACATACATATGTATGTGGTATGGATAAGGAGCAGGACATATGTATACAATTCACATACAAACACACACAAATCACGTCTGATTCATTTTCGCTGGCCTTAAGCCAATGTTGGTCGCATGAACGGGCCAGGTCTCCGCCATTCAAAATTTTAATCCCGCAGCTCGATACGACCCCTTCGCCTTCTTTTCTTATAGGATTCTGTGCATTACACAAAAATGCGATGGATATTGAGTCGGTGAAGTCCACGCAGCTCACCAACGGGCTTTATGCATCTCAAATGCGTGTCTGGCGGGTCCTTTGCGCATCGACTGGTGTCCCGGTGCGGTCGGTTCAACCAATCCAGGCTCAACCGTAACAGAAATGTAACCGGCGTGATTTGTGCGGAAACCTGTAGAGAAAACAAAGGAACTAGTTTCCAAGCCCAACCAACAGGAGCACCAATGTATTTTGATATATCCTCAAAAGTTTCATCTCAATAGGCGATAGGACCATTTTCACGTTTGCTTGTTTGAGTGGGGTTATTTCTGGTGCAATCTGCCCCCATGCTGACAGAAGCCTGAGCAAGGGTCCCGAGCCTGAGAAGGGTTCTTCCGACTCTGGGGATAGCCTTGGCAAGGCCATCTCGTCTGTGTCTTCACTTGAACTGTAGCACCCTGACTATGACAAAAGCGAAGGATTAGACGGCCTAAATATATTCTCCAAAACCCCGCGTCACCTGCTTCACACATCGTAAGCCGTTCAGCATATTTTGAAACAATTGCAGTTGTGGTCAGTACCTCTTAAGACGATCTCCACTGCACGGAGAAAAAAATGATTAGTGGTCGCAACTACTTTTTCAGTCGATTTCCAGACAAGCAGTAAGTTTTTGGTCGGGGGACTTATTTGTTAGTTGCTCCAACGAAAAGTCAGTTGCTTCAACGAAAAGTTAGTTGCTCGAGCGAAAGGGTCTATTACGGAAGCAAAAATGTTGTTTTGCTCCGGCAAGGCACCTGTTTGCTGGTGCAACTAACTTTTCCTTAGTGCAACTTACTAAACAACCAGCCAAACACAATTTCAGCTCTTAGGATGAAGTTTAGTGGTTGATGGAAATCAACAAAAACATTAGTTGCGATCACTTATCTTCCTTCTCCGTGTGTGTTGCGAGTACCTGGGACGATTCTCGGAACTGTTTTATCAGTGCTTATGGGCTGATGACGGACGGGGATTCCCCAGAATACTACAGTAGACTGGCCGCGGATGCAGAAGTGTGAAAATGTAAAGCGGCGCTTTGGTTTTCCAATAGGTATTGATGGTAAAAAAAGTTCAAAAAATCCCGGGGACCCTGCGACGAGTTTTAGGTTGCGAACGGTCTAAAAGTTATAGGGGGTTTTAGTATTAAAAAAAAATCGAACCTTCCAAAAACAGTGATGGTCCCGTAGTGAAGGGCCCCTAGTTAACTCCCGAAGGACGAAAATTTCGGCTCTTTTGGATTTGTGGCCAACATATGCAATTCTTCAAATAATACTGCAGATTTACCATTCAAACTACAAAACTGTTTCGCCGCCACCTCCAAAACTCGTCGAAGGGACTTCGCGATTTTTTTTTCTCATTAATACCTACCGGCAAACCAAAATGACCCTTAACATGTTCACACTTTTGCATCCACGGCCATTCTAATGATATAGGGGACACGGACTCAATTCCAAATGCTCATGGCTCAATCACATTGGCGTTAAGTGGGTATTACTTAGTGGGTAGTGGGTACTTCTCATTGTAGTTAGCATCCAAATCTATGGGAGTTCGACAGGTAATAATATTTTAATGTTCATCGTAAAAAAAATTAACTATGGGACTTCACGATGGAAGCTCGATACGAAGAAATTGTGAAATCCCAACAATCTTCGAAATACGGTGCAGGAAGCCTCCTTTGATTCTGCCTCCACTGTCAAATATCGAGACAAAAAATGGAAGGTCTAATGATCTTAAATCCCAACAGATTTTCGTAAATTACGATACGTCATCGTTCACGGCACCAGAAAGATTCCGCACAACGAAGTCCTTCGTGATTTCACGGAATGGTGGGGAAACAAATTCACGACACTACTGCTGTGAATTCAAAACTTAAATTTCAACAGTGTTGATCTTTTGCGATGTTGCGGGTTTATGTGTTTTAGAAGTATCGTGGGCTAGGCCTGCATGAATTTACCAATCAACTGTCCCAGTCCTACCGCTGCAGTTCCAACTGATGTGCTTTGGCCCACTCAGATGCGTGATTCCATGTTGGATCATGCGTTTGTAGAGTTTTCCTTTTAGCGTATCTTTAATTGCACGTGAGGAAACGTATAACGCCTGCTGGCCAGAACACACTTATCAGTGCTTACTCATCCGCAGTAAAAGTGTGGTGTCATCAGTAACTTTGTCTTGAGGAAAAAAGATGGTTCTAACGTAAGCACAGTGGTGCACAGTACAGACCCCACCTCAACTCAGATGCTGGTATCACACACACACACAAACACACCAAATATTAACGAAGCATTTTGTCAGCACTTCACGCCTACTGAATTGTTTTGAGTGCCGTTGTTCAAAGTTAATAACTTAAGTAAGTGTGTTTGTTAGTATAAATAAATCCGCACCTAAATAGCGCCTAAGCTAGTAATATAAAAATGTTTAATGTTACAGGTCACACTATATCATTTCGACTACCCGCAAACCCTGGAAGACAAATTTGGAGGCTGGCAAAGTCGGGAAATGGTATCTTCCTTCGAGAAGTACGCTCGAGTGGCCTTCCAGCATTTCGGCGAAAAGGTTTGTTAGGAAGTATTTAGTGCGTTTTAATCTGGTGGCCTCTATACAATATAGGGTAAATATTGTAAGCGTGTCATCCTAAAACCAAAAATCAAGCAAACAGACGAAAAACGAGGTTTTCCCTGATTTTCGCATTTTAAACGCCGATATCTCGAAAACCGCAGGAGTGTTTCTTTTTAAATTTTAGTCATAAAGGTTCCTACTTTGGCCACATTGACTGACCTTTTGATTTCTTGAATCTTCAAAAAACATAGATTTTGACTGTTCATAAGGGCACTTCGTGACCCCTGCGCGACCTCTAAATATTGTCCGACAGATTTTCGGTTTTGCACACATTTTTCTTAAAAGCGAAATGAAACTTTTGACGAGTCGACCCCTGATAATTTACCCCACTTTGCGGATTTGAATCACCCTACTGTAAGGGCGACGTTCACTTCGAGGCATTCCAGACGAAAAAAGCCACCCATTTTTCGACCCCTTCCGAATTTGATCCCACACGGTTTATGGGTTCCTTTCATGCAGAGGGACTGCCGAAAAGTCCCTATAGCAATTTCCGATCATTCCTATAAGATCTATAGGGGTCGCAAACCCCCAAAACAGCTGTTTTAGACCATTTGGGACTAGATGGGTTCTCGAAGACTGCCCACCAAAAAAAGTCCCAAATGGGTGTCGTCAGACCACAAAAGTACGCTCTATCGAATTCCGTTCCGTTAAAGGGTCTACGGTTCATGGTTTGGGCACCAGAGCCACGCAAACTTTCACCATATTAAACATTTTAGAAATTTTTTTTATAAAATTTTTTAAACTATTTTCCTAGGGTAAACACATCGAAATAGAGCCCTACGGGCGAAAATTTTAAGGAAAATGTCGTATCTCCAACCGTTTAGCCGCTATACTTTAAAATCTTTCCTTATTTATTCACTAAGAAAAGAAAAACTGTTGGTTATTTTTAAAGTATAGCGGCTAAACGGTTGGAGATACGACATTTTCCTTAAAATTTTCGCCCGTAGGGCTCTATTTCGATGTGTTTACCCTAGGAAAATAGTTTAAAATTTTTTATAAACAACATTACTAAAATGTTTAATATGGTGAAAGTTTGCGTGGCTCTGTGCCTTTAACGGAACGGAATTCGATAGAGCGTACTTTGTGGTCTGACGACACCCATTTGGGACTTTTTTTGGTCGGCAGTCTTCGAGAACCCATCTAGTCCCAAATGGTCTAAAACAGCTGTTTTGGGGGGTTTGCGACCTCTATAGATCTTATAGGAATGATCGGAAATTGCTATAGGGACTTTTCGGCAGTCCCTCTGCATGAAAGGAACCCATAAACCGTGTGGGATCAAAGTCGGAAGGGGTCGAAAAACGGGTGGCTTTTTTCGTTTGGAATGCCTCTTCACTAAGTGGGCGACAGACCTCGCGGACCCCGCTCTTCAGTTTAGATTGAAACCGTTACAAATATGTCGTATCCTGTTAAGTGCATTACATTTAGAAGGAACGTGCCGACGAGCCGCATAACCACATTGAGAATTAAACATTATGTTCAGTCGTATCCCATCAGGGTATTTCGCTCGATCCAAACCGGAAGCAAAGAGAACATAGTGACTGCCAAAACTGTATCCGGTTTGAAAAATCGGAGTGGCAGTGGAATGACTTCGGTCAGGTAACGTACGCCATGCTGGATTTCAATGTTAACAACACCGATGTATGATGAGTACACCCACATTCATGTCCCCCCAGAATACTTTTAATGTCTCGTGACACTTCCCCCTCGTATTTTGGTGATTATCACTGTCACTAAACTAAATACGGGAGGCTAACATTGCAGAGAGACGCCGGCGCGAGGGCGTTCCACGTCCTCGATTTGTCACATCCGATGCAGTTTGCGGCGCCATGATGTTCTTCTTTAGTTTCGGTTTCGATACAGTGAAAATACCCTACTGGAAGGAGTTATCTGAAACGAGACGTGCAATTGAATCTCCAGTTACTATGGTCTTTTGATTTGCAGGTGAAGTTTTGGGCAACGCTCAATGAGCCGCATATCAACTGTATGTTGGTGTACGGCAGGGCCATTCTTCCACCCGCAACACTCAACCCCGGCGCAGGCGAATATACGTGCGGACACCACATGATCCTCGCCCATGCGAGCGCCCACCGCCTGTACAAGACCGAATTCAGACATCTGTCAGGTATTCGATTTCCACCTATTCCACTTAACGCGTGTCTCCGCGTGATTCGCGCGGCACTCTAAAAAATGAATGCTTGATTCAAGGTGATTTAGATGCGACTTTGTCCTGTAAGAGAGCGCCTTCTCAGAGACGTTACAAATTAGCGGGGACAAGACGTTTAGTAATCTCAAGAAATCGGCGGCATGAGGTTCCAGCGCCCAAAATGACCCACAACCTCGAAAGTGGGGTACAAATAGAATGCGGCCGAGAGCAAAAAATCCACATATATGCCCCCACCCCTTCGGCCCCAGAGACGCTACATAAGCACCATTGTACCCTATATAAAATAAACACTAAACTCTCTGAGGGTCACTCGTCTTGTCCCCGGTTATTTGGAACGTCTCACTATCGCGTACGCTTACCCCCGGCAGGTCAGGTTGGCATCATCCTGGAGAGCTATTTCGCGCGCCCGAAAACCAACCGCTACGAGGACGTTGCGGCCGCCGAACGCTACAACACATTCGAGTTCGCGTGGTTCGCCGACCCGCTACTGAAAGGGAGCTACCCTCAGCTCATGGTTGACAGAGTGAATGAAAACAGCCGGCGGGAGGGCAGAAACTCATCTCGCATGCCACAGTTCACCATCTCCGAGAGAGAATTGATTCGTGGTATGCGCCACCTAGATAAACCTTCTGGGACCAACCAGAGCCCTGGAATAATCCTTGATTCAAGGCGAATTTTATTTTCATCATTTTGATTATTGCTCTTTATATTTCTAGGGAGCGTCGATTTCCTTGGCGTTAACGTGTATTACGGATTTTTCGCTGCGCCGGGTGTTCCTGACGGTGCTCTCAATCCTTCGCTCGAGAGTGACATGGGCGTGGCCACGTATGATGCCCTTAACGAACGCCTGTGGGTTGGCGAAGTTGACGAAAGTGCAGGACGGGTGAGTTCCAAGCAAACCATTTCCAAGCAAAATTTTAAGGTCATCGCAAAATTTTGGGGCGAACATTGTGTAATACTTTGAGATGATCATCGCAACATTTTATCATGATCGTTGTCGTCACAACAAATTGTGTGGATCGTCAACAACATTATCTTTGTGTTGCCTAAAATATTGTTGAAATGAAAATCACAATACCTTGTGACGAACATCACAATATTTTGTGCGCGGGTAAAGCTTCTGGGCATTTTGTCCACAACTATTGTCGGTGCTGTACACCAATAGGGCAATAGCAAAATTATGCATCTAGACGAACAATATTGTTACCACAATGAACACAAATTTTTATTTTCCCACACTGGGTATGTAGTACGTCTGGCGTCACAGGTTGGTCACTGGCTTATTGAGGCACAGAAATGTGCCAGAGTTCACTCCGGTCCTATGAAAGAAGAATATGGTTCAAATGCGAATCCGTTCGTGACCGTGCGGACATTCAGCGGCGTAGCACTCTGCCTTTTCGGTCGCTGACAGAACAAATGTGTAGAGGGTAATTATCTATTTTAGCGGCTCCACACTCTCAAAATTGAATGCACGATTTAAGCATAAAATGCTTAAAGTCAAGCATATTTCATGCTTGAAACGCCAATAATCCCACACGCATATTATGCTTGATTGAAGCATATTATGCTTAATTGATGGATACTATATGCTTGTCCCAAGAATACAATACGTGCCTCAAGCATCATATGCTAGTGCCAAGCATACAGACGGTTGATGTACGCAGATGATTCTTAAATCAACAAAATCCCACAAGAATACAAGATTCGCATCAAAATCGCTTTGAATCAAGCATTCATTTTTGAGAGTGCACTGAGTTCAGACACATGTCAGGTATAGTAATACGCGGGATTGCACCACCATACCCGAACGGTGATTCATTCTTAGTGCTCAGTACTCGTTTCTGATCAATTTTCCTGAAAGCCATGCACTATTTTTCGCCGTGGAACTATACACGCGGCAACTTCAGTTCGCCAGGCGGGCATAGTGAAGGGTGGCACAAGTACCCTGTTGCTGAATTGGGGAAAGTTACCCAGGATTTCAAGGTCGGCATCAAAGTTGCGCTGATTCAAGCATACTTTTTTGAGAGTGCACACCTCCCTGACCTCACAATTTTAGAGGGGTTTCTCCGTCTTTCGGGATGCGTAGGTATGGCCCCCACCCAGAAGGATACGCTGACTGGAAATTTGCCAACCTCCCTCCCCCTCCCCTCATTTCAAATGGGTTCTAAGGCCCTGCTTCGTTGTGATTTGATTCTCGACATCGTTCTAGTTCTAGTTGGAGGGTTTTAACCCTTTAGAGTGAAACAATCAAGTTGACATTTTTGGACCATGGCGAATCTTGAAGCGCACAGCCTCTAAATATCAGATTACTATGTCCATTGACAGGACCAAACAGCTAACATACTAAAAGGAGTTGGATGAGGGGGGGGGGGCGCTAAACGTCGCGAGCTGTGTAATCTTATCAAGCTACTTTTGACCCTGCAGATTGAAATGCCGTGGAGCATTCGCTACTCCTTGATGTGGATCCGTGATCGATACGACAACTTTCCAGTGTTCATCACAGAAAACGGTGTAGCCGATGCCGCAGGAACTGGGGACGATGGAAGGATTGCCTTTTATAGCGTGAGTACAAATTCTTGTGTTCATGTTACTACTCAAATCACATCTCAATGGAATTTCCAGTGTCACCTGCTCTGTAAAAATTTTAGTCTACAGTTAACGACATTCCTCAGCCTAAATCTGAGAAATGGTTATGTTGTCACGGACCATGTGAGGAGTTTGCAAGGTTTGCTTTGGGTGTGCCAGTTCATTGATCACAGAATATTCAGTCCCGTGACGCATAACGTCGTGAAGTGACGAGTGATGACTTATTCAGGTGATCAGTTAATCGTCTCAGTTGTTTAGTCAAGGACAAACAATTTTTACAGTGCACGGCATACCGTGGCACCACGCACGACGGCGATCGATCGACGTGAAGAAATTCTTCGATCCGCATATCCTTACTCAGATCGGTTCATGTGATTTCAGAGCTACATTCGGTCCATGCTGTATGCCATCAATGTCGGGAAATGCAATGTCATTGGTTACATCACCTGGAGCCTACTTGACTCCTTTGAGTGGTCAACGTACGAGTACGTATGAATCATTTAGCCACTAACTAGTCAGCCATAAATACACTCAAAAAAGTACAATTTCAGCGAGAAACGTAAAAGCAAAGTATCTTTGCTTAATCAAGAAATGAAGCACTTGATTTCAAAAAAAAAAGGATTTCTTATAAATTAAGATCCCTCTGATTTGTAAACGTTTAGATACCTCCCTTTTTACATGTATATTTCCTGTGCAATCCACTTTGATCTGGTTCATTGTTCTTATCGGAAACACAACCAGGAATATTGCGCCTCATACATGCGCGCTTGATGACCAACTGTCATACCGTGGGGGACAGTACTCTACAGCTGGGGGTTGGTATGACCGATCGTGAAAATTTTGACGTCAGCTTGTCAAAGGCCGTCATTTAGCCCTCACCAAAAATTTTGAAATTCCAGCAAATTTAAAGGTGTTTTTGGGACCTTTTTCGGTCGAAATTTCCACCCCGCCGCAGTCGAACAGCCAACCCCCTCCGAAAGGGGTAGCTCCCGGATCTGGCACTTTGAGACCTTCAAGTACAACCATGGGGGCAACTGCATGGAAAACGGCATCTTCCTAGCTCGAAAAACGTGGAAATGGCAAGCATCGGAAAAAGTGGGGCGCTAATTTTGACCGGCAGTGTATATTCACGATCAGTGTTTGCGATAGTATTTGAATACACTCGTTACCCAAATTAGCGGTCCACTTTTTGGCATGCTCGCCGCGTATGGAAACACGCCCTACGGGCGATTCACCCCGAAAATCGGTGTACAGGGTACTAGCTGTAGTAGTTTGTGGTATGTACTTCAGGGTATAAAAGCTTATCATTTCGAAAATTTCTTTGTTTTTGGATGTCTTAGGCCCAAAAAAGTCTGAATTTGCGGTGCACGGAGGTCCCATAGAATAAAAAATGTAGACCCAGGATGTCTGCAATGTCTTCAGCGGAGACATTCTTGAGACTTAGTGGTGTCTTTTTGGAGATATTCTGGAGCCAGCCTGGAGAACTCTCCTCGGCTCTCGAGACAGTGTGTCTCCAGGCTGTCTTCAGTGTGTCTGTGAACTGTCTCCCAGTTGCCTGCAGGATGTCTTCAGCGGAGGCATTATGGATCTGCTCGTTTTGGTTCGGGGCATCAGGGGAGCATTACAAAGTACTAGGACACTTACAGGTTACTGCAGGAGTAAAGCGGTCCTTTGCACACGGCCCTCCGGCCTTTTGGAGGGTAGGTGAGTCTTGTATACATACTCGAAGATCCGCAAATGCGAGTTTTGCGCCACCGCTGTCCGACTTAACATCCTTAGAGTGCAGAGGGCCGTAGAAACTTCGCCTTGCAAAAGGCGTGTTCCCATCTCCAACAAAAAGCTGCCAAAATGAGGACCGACAACGTTGTTGACGAGTGTATTGCGTTTTTTTAATACTGTTACATTTTATAATCGTGCTTGTATTGTATTCTTAGTTAACTGGTGGTAATTTCGCTGGTGGTTGCGGTACTGATGGTATATTTCTGAACATACCTTACTCTGGATTACTGCTAGGAATCGGGAAACACGATCAAAATTGTTCGCGGAATATCTATTTACGTTTACCCTTTATATTTACCCTCTCTAAATTTGACGACAGGTAAAATAACTTTTCAAACAATTTACACAAGAAACATTCTTCTGGAAAGAGTTTCGTGTGGAACAAGTTTGACATACAAAGGGAGCAATAGTACATTATCCGCAATGTCTTTCCGGTGCGTTGTCCTTTTCTCCCGGAAGTCCTTCGAACCCTAAAGCTAGAGAAAAATCGGAGACTTACATTTCGCGCACTTCCATTGAGAGCGCTTGAGAGTTGGCTGCAGGGGCAGGGCACTCTGGCAAGTAAGGCAGCAAATGGGAGGATCAAACACAGGAACACGGTCTTTTTAATTGGGGGGGGGGGGGGGGGGGGGGCATTCCATCAGGTTTGGGGTTAGGGCGTCCTCAGGGCGGTATGCAATAAGCCACGCAAAATTTACGTCCTCCCCGTCAGCCGACCCGAAACCGTCCCTATGACAAACAGTCTCCAAAATCCTTACTATCCGACTAACGATGTCAATTCGCCTTTGTATTTAGGAAGAAGATGGGCCTCGTCCACGTTGACTACACTTCGCCCAACAGGACGAGAACTCCAAAAAGTTCTGTTAGTTTCATCCGGCAGATTGTCTCCGAAAGGGTGGTGCCTGCAGTTTCCGCTAACTCCTCACTGTCTCATCACGGAGTGCACAATGTGCTATGCGTAATAATAGCGTTTCTTTTTTCGATGGGCGCTGTAAGTACATACAGAGTTTCTTAACATTTGAATGAAGTCGAACGTACTCCACTAAAATTAAGTCTTAGCCTTGAAATGTCCAAGATTAATGTACTTTATTCGAGCAAATATTCATGCGTACTTCAGTATAGCTTGGGCCAAGTCTAAGACATGGATTTTGAAATAATTTTAATCTTGATCGAAGAGAACATTTTTCTGGGTCGATATGTCAAATGTACCCGAGATGTGCTCGAGGTACGAAGGGCGGATAACATAAGTTTTCGTAATACGAAGCCACTCTTCTTAGAAACATAACTGTGCAGTAACGAAGTTCGTACGCATAGTGGTTCCTGTGATTCATTAGATTCCATACTTACGTAATTATTTATAACATTGTATTACACGCAATTATTTATTACATTGTATTATACATTATTTATAACATTGTACGTGATGACCGTTAGAAAGTTACTAGTTGCCCGAACTACTTTGTTTCCTGATTTCGGGACAAGCAATTTTAATTACTAACACTGACATCAGCAAGAAGTTTGATACGTAAGCAAACGGCAATAACATGGTCTCCTGCTCCTGCAACGAACTCTATGCTGACTCGACGAAATGTCAGTTCTCGCAACTGCGAAATCATCGACGGCCCCATCATGGGGTTACCGACTGGCGTATTACTCTGTCCTCAACCTGTGTAATACTAGTTGTATTACTTGTAATTGGTCCATAGTACGTAATTCTTGAAATTTGGATGTGCCTAACCTGACCTTTTAGGCTTTTAGGAATTACATTCTGTATTACTCTGTCCTCGGTCGGCACACGGCAAAAACATCGCCTAGGAATCCTAGGGGATTTTGTCAAAATCGAGACAACTTGACCCAAACCTAGGGAGTCCCTAGGAAATGGATGCAGATTCCTAGGGACTCCCTTGGAACTGGTCACCTCGGTCTACCACTGGTTTCGAAATTGCAATACGAATAGTTATTGCAAAAGAATTGCAATAACTATTTGTATCGCAATTTAAAATACAGTGACATTCCTAGGAAGTCCCTAGGAGTCCATTTCCAGGGCCCCGGAATAGCGTATTCCGGAGAAGAGCCGAAAGGGAAAGAAGAAGTTATGCAGAATCACCAAAGCGGATCCAGTATGAGGGGATCCGCAGCAGAGAGTATCTCCGCCGCGGCGTCGGCCACGAGCCAACGCCAAAAATTTTAAGGCTTAGCTCTCGCTGACGATATGTCACGACCATTAGGTAGGGTCACACTGCGCAGAACGCCCACCGCGCGTCTCCTGAAAGCAATTCCTGAAGCCGCGCCGGTTCAATTCGGGGACACAGATTGCACAATGCATAGGACATAACAGCAATCTGGTCCACATGTGCCAACAATTGGTTTTCCTTAACCTGTAGGCTGTCGGCGGGCAGAAGCTGTGTTTATCATCACCTGCCGCTTAGCCTACTTCCGAAGTGCTGTCCGGCATCAGATTGGTAGGCGTGACTCCACACTGTTTCACCTGGGCTCCCCGTGAAGAAGCAGGACTAGCACCGGAGGTCAAGCTGAAATGAAAACGCCGAAGCGTTAGTTAGTACAGGGTAAAAGCAAGGGTACAGATGTCCCCGGTCAGAATAAGAAGACTTAGAGACTATAGTCACGCGAGAATAAACAAACCGAACCGAGTGGCCGGGGTCAAGTATTTGGAAACTTAACCAACTAAGACAGGAAATAGATTTCATAAGCTGAAGTGGGCTGTAAGTGGATGGGCTCAGAGTCCCCACGGAGACGCGCCGGGCTGACGCGAGCACCGTGACCGAAGCGGTAGCGCTAGCCGCTCCGGCCGCTGCGCGCGGCGCTGCCGAAGCGCTGTGCAGACGCTCACTATATTTATCATATTTCAGCCGCCAGTTGACGGATTGTCATGAAACTTTGGCCCCGAGGCCTTCAAACATGTAGCTCTATACCGATGAAAATAAATCGGTTAGAATCTATGTCTGCCTTCTATCGTTAAACGCAATCACGTAAACGTTACGTAACTAAAAGTTAGGTTTTCAGCGAAAAAATTAGAAAAATCGCTCTATCACGTAGATACACGTTTTATCTGAGCTTTGTCATACTCTTCAAAAATTTTCAACCAAGTGAACCACCCAAGATGTGGACGAGTGTTTGAAAGTAAGATTTATCAACGTTCTCATGCTTTGCCCCTGACGTTGAAAAGTAGTTAGTTCTCCTGTCATTCAATGTGAGCTGAGAATAAATATTTTCAAGTTCGTAGGATTGAGGTTCGGTCGGTAGTTCCGTGCCCAGCCGATAGAGCGCGCTATCGTCGACCACCAGAGACCGCTCTCGATCACACGATGACAGTGTTCACAATACGAACAAGCCGACCTTGTTGCCCCTTGTTCAAGCTCATAAGCTGCACAGGAACACTTCGTGCATTTTCCTCTCTCCACGCCTCGTAAGTCTTTCATTCTGAAAGCTGGGAGCAGAACAAGAACATAATCTTTAAAGCATGATAGACTGCATGAACACATAACACACAAATAAAGCACACCATAAAAAAAGCAGAAAGTTTGCAATTATTTCAAATTACTCATTTTAGTAAAAAAAAAACCTCACCCCACAAGGTATTTTTTTAGAATGAGTGTTGTGCTGCAATTACTGTCATATACCAAACATGCAATGTTAAGAATGCTACAGTACCAGCAAAGCCAAGGGGTGGAGGAGGCTGTTAGTGTCTACTAAAAGAAAGCATCTGCAGCACAAGTCTTCAGTGCCACATAAAAAGTACTTCCCACAACATGGGCACTCAATGCTGCAGGTATACACAACTCTGAAGGGCTGCAAACACAGAGGTCTGAAGTAACACAGACTTCATATGCTGCAAGATGGACACTTCTACGCAATGTTCTCACTTTGGCACATATAAAGTGGAGTTGAGGATAAATAATTACATTTAATACTTTTGCAAAGACTGGCAAGTGGTCCTCTACACCAATGCAAACAAAGCACCTTCCAGGCACTAACTTAATTCCTTCAAATATCAACCAGGTTGTTTCAATCACGTCTCCTGGTTTAACAGGACAGACAGTTCCATAGGAGGCTTCACTGACACTAACACTCTCGCAGGGCCCAGCAAGATTGGACTTCTTCAAACTATGGAGCCATTCAAAACTCTGCCTGAACTGGTGAGCTTCAGACAGCGATGCAGGGATATTTTTATAACACATCAGAGTCACTACAAGATGCTTAAAATATTTGTGTTTGGCCTCACACCTGAAACATAAATAGTTGACAACAGATCCCATTTGCAGTATGCCACTAGGGTAATGCACAAGGTGATGCTGTTTAGGTATTAAGTGGTTACTATACAGCTCTTTGAAGTATGACAGATAGGTTTCCATAGTATCTTCCATGTAAGTCAGCATCCATGGTGAGACTTCTGGTGTGAAGATTAAACGGCACACCAACAGGCAGTCAAGAAAATTCTAAAAATATTTGTCTTCTTTGTCAATGAGAGGACCAATAATGGGTGGGAGAATTGTTCCCAAGAACCAAGTTAGGCAGGCCGATTGATGCAAAGCAGTGTCATTTGATGTAACATAATCACTCTTCAATTCAGATGGCTTGTCAGTACTTTCCATGTACTCCAAGTCGAAGTCTCTGATTGCTTGATTCAACCACTGTAACGTAAACAAAGGAGTCTGGCCCTTGGGTACATACAAAAAGTGACACAACATTTACTTGATAGTGTAAGGCATGAACCCTTCTAGGACATCATGCATGACATCTGGTGGCAAGCCAGTGACAACATGAAAAGACTGCAGGTCATTCAAAATTGAATTTCTGTTGACTCCATTATACTCTTTTTTCTCATTTTCTCCTCGAACTGTCTGGACTTCAGAACATTGCTTTTCGTGGGTTTCTACATCTCGAAGAACTCCCTTGTCTTCTGATACCATTTGTTGCACCTGACTCATTGAGGCAAGGCAAAACCGACATGGTTTATTGGCCGTAAATCCTTCTTCGAAACCACCAATCCCATGCAGCCCCAGATTGTCACCAATGACTGCAATGAGGGTACCATGTATCATCTTTCCTCCAATCATCACACCCTGTTCAAATTGCTTCAATTCTTCCACAAATTTTTCAAGTGCAGCATCCTTGCCATAACTTTTACCTTTTAGTAAGTTGGCATTCACTAAAGCCACAAGGCAAATAACAGACAAATTTGAGCGATACTTGCAGGGAATATTATCAAGAAACAAGTAGAAAGCACCCAGCTTGTGCTTACCCGATCGGCTCTTGATAGGGCAGCACGCCTCTAGGTCATCATAATACAATGCGAACCTCAAGGCATCGGGATGATGTTTTAACACAGATTTTGTTTTTCACCTTTCACCTTTGATGTAGGCATCTAGATACTTTGAATTACCATGCAGTTTCCCTTCTTTAACAAAATTCCCGTAGTCCGGATGACTGATTAACTTTTCTACTACTCTCTCAAACGGAACATAATAAAGATACTGCGGCACTCTCTTGATATGCATTACATTACTTCCCTTCTTGTGCACTTTCCTAAATTCATGGCCTAGAGGAAGCGCCTGAGGAGTTACAACATTGAGCTCCTTCTCAAAATATTTATCTTGCTGTTTCTTTGTTTCTAATTTGATCAATATGTTTACTCTAGATTTTATCACTTCTTGTACATTCATCACTTCACTTAATGATATATTTGTAGACATTAGTTTCTGCTCTATTTCTGAAGAAAATTCACCAAGAAAAGTATTGATCAGGTTCTTAGTCATTTGCATCACTTCTTTCACTGCATGCATACTGTTACAAACACCTCTCAATTTTAAAACAAACTGTCCAGCCTTTAAACACATCATCTTCCACTTTCAGCAACAGTGAGGGTTCTGTGGTTCTGTGAAGAGCAACTCCAGTGTTAGCGTCTTCCTCACTGACGTCTTCCCACTCATCACTTGACGAATCACTTCTGATCTTCATCACTTTCAAGTTCATACCGTTCCCTGCTAATGGTACTGGACACTGACGAATCACTGGCTTTGCTTGGGGCTGTAGAACTTGTTTCAATGGTGGCTAGGAGTCCTGACACTTCACTGTCTTGAACACTTGCTAATCCCTTCCGAAGCACACAAATTAGAAACACGCTTTTCTTCTTCTGTTAGGCCAGGTGCATGGGCATAGGTAGTGGTTGGTTCTTGTAGGTCTTCACTCTCTGTGTGATGCTTTTTTGATGGTGGCTCATCACCAGAAACAGGTAAGTAGGTAACAACGGTTTCCTGACATGATGTTTCTTATACCAATGTTTCTGGAAAGACGGTCTTGTTTGGAAACGTTGCTTACAGCTGGGGCACGCACGCGCGGATCCAGGAGCGGCCCAAGGGAGGGGCAAAGTACCACTTTTTGCCTACTTACAGGCGGAGAGGTTTCGCAGGTTGCCCACCTTTCAGGCGCCCTTCGGGCGCCGATAGGCCTGAAGGGAGGGGGGCACTTTCCCCGTGGCCCCCCCCCCCCCCCCCCCCTGGATCCGCGCCTGGGGGCACGGCACATCCAGATCCGTTTCTCCTTCATGGAAATTTCTCAAATGAGAAATGATTTTGGATGCTGGAATGTTCTCTTGACATTTGCCACAAAAATCTGAAAATTTCCAAAATGAAAGGACAAACAAATTAACAGTTAGTCAACTACTGAGAGGTTAAGGGGGCCCCCATGTGTGGAACTATGGAACTGCTCTACATATACAATGAGAATGTCACCGATTGTTAGAATGAGATGGGGTTGCTAAATATCTATGGACTGAAACTGTTGATATAAGGTAAGGGAAGGGGTGACATGCTTGAGTAGCTTGAGTGAGCCCAGGTAGTAGGGGATCGGGAACAAATGTATAACACCTGATCTCGAGGACCACTACTAGTTATACCAAAGAGTACCAGTAAAAGTTTTATGCAGTCTCGGAATACTTACACTTTTGAAGGGTAGCCCGAGATTCCAGTCTCTAACCCAGTCTCAGTAGATCTGCGCCGCAAGGAAATGGCGGAGGGTAGGTTTGCAGAGCAACTAGTCTGCCACAACAGGAAACGTAAAACGTTGCTTCTTCTCGACTTCACTCTCTCTGAGCTGGTGACCTGCTACGCGCTGACCAGACTTTTTGAAACGAAAAATACAAATAAATGAGCTATTACACTTTGATAACTCACCAACACTCCATTCACGAAGGAAACGTACCGTGTACACCTCTTTCATGCGAAAGGCCCGAGAAATAGCGACGCGACACCGGATTCCGGGGCGACGCGCCGAAGGTGTGTGCGCACTCGCCCGATCGCATGGTGAGCCGACACAAAAGGGAAACGCCGCGACAGAACCAGGCTCCCGCCACCGTTATCCAGTTCATAAACGTAACGGAATAATTTACCTCTCGATTTCCGAGAAAGGTAGGCTCAATAGTGACCCGGATTCTGGGTTTTGGATTTACTGTGCGGTCCCCGCCACAATGCGTTTGTGGTGAGCCGAAGTGTTGGTGCTGGCATCTATGTTGTTCCATAAAGTTCTCCCATAATGTGATTCCTCTGTCACCACTAGATGGCAGGATTGCCAGGGGTTAGGTCACAAGGAGTACTTCCCTATAATTGTCCACCCATTATCATTGTGTTTCTATGCTTTCTAACGAGAAAGAAAGGGAAACTAATAACGTTGGCTCTGCTTGACCATGACGACAATCGAATCGAAGTCGGCGCTGTTTTAGGGCAAAACTCTATTGCTCTCTATCTTGTATTTTTCGGAAATATAATTTGTTGGTTAGGTACTCCTTTGCAAATATTGAACAAAATTTAACAGAAAGCTTCACAGTGCGCGCCCTGCCGGCAGCGGTAAGGACCCGTGGTTTGCAGCTTTCCTGCTGCAATTTCACGCGTCCAGCTGGGCTTTCAAATTGAAGCCCAAGGTCTAGCAGTGCGTCTGAAGTCTCTCCAGAAGTACTCGACAGCAGACGTATTTGTTGCGATTAAAATACTAGTTAACCTGAGCCCGTCTCGTGTTACTAAGCGCGCAGCAATCATGAGGCCTCTGCGGCGGCGGCCAATCCTAACCTGAAAAGACAGAAGAACAAATATTTCGATTACTCAAAATGCGATACAAATCGTAAATTGTTGCTACCGTACGAGAAAAAAAGGAGTCCATTCTCCAAATTTGAAGTGTTTTTTTTTTTTCTGTCAACCATAAGTCGCCGTAAACGCGTACAGAACGAACAGTCCGCATAAGACTGTAGCCTGGCGTTGACGTTGCTATCACTCTCTATTATCAAGGCGTGCCAAGGGCAGGGGCAGCTTTATCCAAAGTTATTCGCAGTCAAGAAAACTACGCCAACTTGGATTGTTAATCGTTAGTTAAGATAAGTTATCGACACCTCGGCGTAAGTTAACGTTGCTATCACTCTCTGTTATTAAGGGGTGCGAAGGGCGGGGCAGCTTCATCCAAAAGTTAGTCGCATTCAACAAAACTACGCCAACTTGGATTGTTAATCGTTAGTTAAGATAAGTTATCGACACCTCGGCGTAAGTTAACGTTGCTATCACTCTCTGTTATTAAGGGGTGCGAAGGGCGGGGCAGCTTCATCCAAAAGTTAGTCGCATTCAACAAAACTACGCCAACTTGGATTGTTTATCGTTAGTTAAGATAAGTTATCGTCACGTCGGCGTTAGTTAACGTTGCTATCACTCTCTGTTATTAAGGGGTGCGAAGGGCGGGGCAGCTTCATCCAAAAACTTAGTCGCAGTCAAGAAAAATACGCCAACTGGGATTGTTAATCGTTAGTTAAGATAAGTTATCAACACCTCGGCGTTAGTTAACGGAGCCATAACGCCCTATTATTAAGGCGTGCCAAGGGCAGGGAAGCCTTATCCAAAAGTTAGTGGCAGTAAAAAAAGACGCCAACTTGGATTGTCAATCGCTAGGTAAGATAAGTAAGATAATTCTAGAAATTTGACATAAAAACTGTACCCACTAATAACTGTTGATGTTGTAGTTCTTGTTATAAGGTTGAAGTCAGCTCAGCATTGTGAATCCCATAAGTATGCCTAGCTGACGTCAAAATAGAAAAAACAAGTCAAATCATTAATTATTACGACGAACACCCATCCATACACATTTTGGTAAACTTAACTTCGCCTAATAACATTTCAGAAAGCTACTATTCATATCGTATAAGTAAAAAATCACAGTTCAGGCGCATATGCAGACTTGGCTTATTTGAGGGGAGGGGGGAAGTATGTCGCACTTGTTGCCTACATTCCCAGGACTTACTCATGCGGGATGCCGACCCTATCTACCAGGTATGGGGTGGTTTGAGCCCCCCACTCCTTCGTAGCTACGCGCCTGTCAAAGTCGAAATCTTGGGAGAAAGGGTTGCAAATAACTTCTAGACAACACTACTCTGCCCTTCAATATGCCAGTCAAGAACCAGAAACAATTTCTGATTTCAGCGACGGTGAGGTGTAGATAACTTATCTTACCTAGCGATTGACAATCCAGGAGTTGGCGTCTTTTTACTGCCACTAACTTTTGGATAAGGACTTCCACCCTTGGCACGCCTTAATAATATGGCGTTATGGCTCCGTTAACTAACGCCGCGGTGTTGATAACTTATCTTAACTAACGATTAACAATCCCAGTTGGCGTATTTTTCTTGACTGCGACTAAGTTTTGGATGAAGCTGCCACGCCCTTCGCACCCGCCTTAATAACAGAGAGTGATAGCGAAGCGTTAACTAACGCCGACGTGACGATAACTTATCTTAACTAACGATTAACAATCCCAAGTTGGCGTAGTTTTGTTGAATGCGACTAACTTTTGGATGAAGCTGCCCCGCCCTTCGCACCCCTTAATAACGGAGAGTGATGCAAGCATTAACTAACGCCAACGTGACGATAACTTATCTTAACTAACGATTAACAATCCAACGTTGGCGTAGTTTTCTTGACTGCGAATAACGTTTGGATAAGCTGCCCCGCCCTTGGCACGCCTTGATAATAGAGAGTGATAGCAAGCGTTAGCTAACGCCGACGTGTCGATAACTTATCTTAACTAACGATTAACAATCCAGAGTTGGCAGAGTTTTCTTGACTGCGACTAACTTTTGGATGAAGCTGCCCCGCCCTTGGCGCGCCTTGATAATGTAGAGAGTGATAGCAACGTTAACTAACGCCGACGTGACGATAAGCTTATCTTAACTAACGATTAATAATCCAAGTTGCAGAGTTTTCTTGACTGCGACTAACTTTTGGATGAAGGACTGTAGCCTGGCTCCGGGCGTTTCTAAAGAAACTTGTCGGGACGAGCTAGAAAAGACGTGACGATTCCGTACATCATGGTTTGCCGATAAGCCCTGATAACGGTGTTGATATCTACATGAATCAGAACAACGTACATGGAAACAAAAAAAAAGGGTGAAGATGAATCGGCTTTCGCGCACTGTACAGTAGGGGCGGTCGTCGAGCACCTATTTTCGAAATCCGGTCGGCGCGTAAACTTTTTCCCGGCCACTTTTTATGTATTTTCCGAAAATATTTTTTTCAGAATTTTCCGAGGTCAACTGGAGCCCCCGCCACGCGCCCTCTTCTGTAAATGGCGTACATGTACATGGCGAAAAATTAATTTAAACACGACATTCCTTGCCGCTTTTATATACCCCCCGAGATGAAGACAGGAATAATCTCGTTCACATCCGCCGAAAGTAGCATGAATGGCGTTGATCCACTATGTTTAAAGCGGATCAATCACGTGAAATCAGCTGACACACGTCTGCCCAGCCAGTCAACATCAGAATATTAGCTCGATCGTGTGAGCAACGGTTAACTATACGTAAAGAACAACGTACGAAAAAAACCACGCTCCAAATAGATTAGTTGTCCTAGATTTTTTTTAAGTTGATTTCAAAATGTAGTTAGAACTAGCGTTTCGTCAGATTTTCTAAAATTGACATGTAAGTCAAACTTAAATTTAAGCTAGTCCGTATAAATTGACTTTGGTGGGTTAACGATAATAATAGTACGGGGTGTTTCGGGGCCACTTGCTAGCGAAATGTCGTAAATTTTGGTGGCAGACCCCTACACAAAAATCGCAGATTCGTAAAAAAATTACCACTTTTGGGGGTAAAAAAAAACAAGAAATAAAAAGAATCGCTGACTTCACAATTTTCCGAGTCAAAAAATTACGTTTTTGGTGAGTTTTGCCAAATCTATTATTTTTCACTAACAAAAAAGTACTGGAATTTTGAGTCTTCTGGTGAGTAAAATAAAACCTCTTATTCAGCCAAACAAAAGACGTACTATTTTGGACCTCGGTTGAATCTGGGTTAAAGTCAGCCAGCGCTCAATATATATCTAGTGACGCGGTTTGTTGGGGAGCCACTGTCTGTACTTTCTCGAAGGCACGTGGAAGTTATGCGTTTACTCGAACAGGTCTCAGAAGATAGGGTCGTTTGTTCAGGGACAAGTGAAATGTGTCTAGTTGAAATCAGAAGGCATATGTTCTTTCGAAAAGAAAAAAAAAAAAAAACGAATCCTCACTTCTGCTCATGCCAGCGTAACGCCTGTGGTCGGATCTGAAAAATTATTTCAGGCTATCTAGAGCCGTACGCAGCCCTAAATCTCAGTTCTATGCCCCCTGAGACGTTTGGGTACGTTTCGGATTCTGCCCCGATTTCGTCTTGGACCATTTGACCGGGGAGTTCCGTTAGGGCCTCCAGGTGTACCATCCCTCAGACCTTTACGATTGTTTTTGAGTCCCGAACTTACACGCAATACCACCGTAATGAAGAAATATCACATGTGCAGACGTCCATGGGATGCTGAACTAAATACTCGCATGTTACGATTTGGTCTTTTTCTTCCGGTGCTACAAAATCTCAGTGCGGTAGCCAAAGACTGACACTGATTGACGCACTTCACTCGACCGTCCGTTGAACATGGACAAAGGCAAATTGTTATTAACATACTGGTCTCGTGTGTAGTTGAAGGCCATGACGGCACGGCACGTTTATATCACGAGGTGCTTGCCCCGAGCGGTCTCAGGCTCCGTGATGTATGCAGTCTGCGTCTTGAACTGGAAGTGGGCACCCACCCACGCCACACCAGCGGTCGAACGCAGCTCGACATTAAATATGTTACGTGCCTTTGTATACTCGTCTGCGCCTAAATAAATGGGTCGCGCGAGCGTTGCAAAAAGCTGGGAAACCTTTCGGACATTGTTTTCGGGTAATAGATGGAAGACCTGGTTGCAAACGGTGGACTGTACAAAATATTGTAGTTTAAAAACAAAGCTTTTTTGATAAGGTGAGTAACTGAAGCACATGGTTTACTCATTGATAAAAGAACGGTTAGAAAAACGCAAGTAGCACACACCTGCGGATCAATTTGCGTGTCCTTAACCAAAAATACGAACTATCCTCATAGACCTCTCTTCAGAACGGCCAAGCAGCTCCCAGACAGAAGCAACTGGCAGGGACTACGGACCGCCTAGAAAACACAGGAAGAATTTCCTACATTTTTGGTATCCTGGTTAAACAATAAAGATTCCGGTATTTAAAAACAAATCCGTGTCAAAAAATACTACTTACGTGTTTTCTAAACTACTCCAAGCAATACATGCTGAAGCAAGTTAAATATTGCAGAAATAGTAAGATAACGATTGAACTGCATTTGAAATGATGCGCTATGAGATAACAATGCTTTTCATAACGTAAAAATACCCGGAAAAGTGGAACCCTCACAACATTTCCGCCTAGTAAAAAGGTCGGCCACCATGGCCCCCTTCTTCAGCTGATACGCCACTGCGTTGGCAGCACCAGTATCACCAAAGGCGCCGGCATTTTAGCACGTCTCGACACGTTCCTTAAGAAATGGCAGGAGCCGGGCTTATAGTCTGATACGTACTGTTCGTTCATTCGGACGTGTGTACGCCGACTTATCGTTGATAGAAAAACTTCAAATTTTGAGGATGGACTCCTTTTTTAGCGTAGAATCACGTGCGGGTGGCAACAACTTTCTATATACATCGTGAGTAATGAAAATATTTCTGTTTTTGTTTTGTGCGCCGCGCGCGCACCCATTACCATCGCGGCGCGTTCAATATCACGGGACGGGCTCAGGTTAACGATTTTAATCGTAACGAATACATCTGCTGTCGGGAACTTCTAGGGAGACTTGAGGCGGGAGCCGAAGGCCCCCACAAACGCCGCCGGCAGGCCAAGCTGGCCAAGTCCCCCACAGGGACGGGCCAGCTTGGTTTTTGTAAATGTAAATGTTAATGATTTAAATAATTATTGTCTTGATGTTGGATGTGGTGGTGGCAGTGAAAAAGTGGAGGAAATGATAAAACATTGTGAATCCAAGACTCAGTAAAGTTGTGAGTTATACATTAAGCCACAACTTACAAATTAATGCTGACAAATTACAGCCCATTATTATTGGAGCAAGGAGAATTGTTAAAAGGATCAATGAAGTAGATAGTGTACCTAAGATTATAGTTAACAATACTCATGTTTCTGATTGTCGGACTGTATGTAACCTGGGTGTTATTATGGACCAAACTCTTAGCTGGAATGAACATGAAAATAATGTAGCAACGAAGGCTTTAGCCACTTTAGTACAAATTAGAAGAAGCTCTGCGATGTTACCTGTGGTGATTAGGAAAAGGATTGTTCAGAGTTTAATCTTTCCTCAAATTGAATATGGTTCTGTGTTAATGAGTGGCATTAGTAATTAACTAAAAATAAGAATTCAAAGAATCCAAAATGCTTGTATTAGATTTATTTATAATGTGAGGAGAGATGTACATATAACATCTTTCTACAGTATGAGTAATTGATTGAAATGTGAAGAAAAAAGAACCCTGTACATTGCTGTTATGATTTACAAGATTATGAAGTACCAGAAACCACCATATATGACAACTTTCAGTTTGTCTGTGATACGGGCCAAAGACTGACAAGGACACACCCTAAATGCTTAGCAATTCCTAATTATAGAACTGATTTATATTCTAACTCTTTTTCTGTGACTGCCTCTAAAATCTGGAATATGTATAATATCTATCAATATAATGATAAGTCAGAAAATGTCCTTAAAAATAGAATCACACAGTTATTACTGAAAAAGTATTTGTAAAAATGCTGCCATCCTATCTATAATTATGTTTTATGATACTTTGTGGAGTTGTTGAGAGACATATTTTATGTTTATTATTTTTCTTTGAGTTTATCTTGAGCGGGTTATATGGCCTTAAAGGGTTTTTATTGTAAACCTACTGTATATAATCCTCAATAAAGTTTAAACCAAAATCAAATCTCTCTCTTTTTCTCCCCCCCCCCCCCCCCCCAACACACATACACTTTCCCCTGGTACGCACGAAACCTGCCGGACGAGGTAAACGCGGAGGGGTCGGCTGAAGTTTGAGCGGCTTATAAAAGCTCTGGGCGCCTCAGCACCGGACGTCTTACTGTCCAGTCAGTGTGGGAGAAGCAACTGCGATTCAAGATGCGCGTACTGGTGCTGTGCTTGGCAGTGGCTTCGGTCGCTGCTGCCCCTAAGAAATTGCGTGAGTACCTTAGTAACCGGGAAAATTATCACTTCAAAGACAAAAAATTTTGTGGTTTGCGGTTGCACTCGAATGTAACGCGAAGATGCCTCGGCTCACGCTGAACTCACTTTCAAATGCTACAATCCGTTCAAGCGGCGCTGCTTAACCAAAAACAGTATAGAATAATTATGCACCAGGTACTGAGTAACCAAAATGGTCTACACGAGGTAGCATCGACCACAATCATATGAGTGGACCAGTCTGGCACAGGTCAACGTTTCATGGTTTCGATCAAACTTTGGTTCACAACTTCAATAGTGTGAACTGTCCACTTGTCCACTTGTGCACCACGCCTCCTTGTGCATACAAAATCGGGACCCACCTACCACCTCTTCCGCGCTATTTCTGGATCACCGGGCCTTGATGGCTGAAATCGAACAAATAAATTAAAAGTACTTGACCAACTCTTCGCTGGTCTGTGTGACCTGTCTACACGAAAAAAAAAAAAAAAGATCGGTTGTTCCTATCGACTTGCCTTGGGGAGGATGAGTTTGTTATGGCGATCAAGCATGTTTGGCACCAAGAATCAAATTTTCGGTTCTCATGAGCAACTTCCGATTGTAGGTGGCAACTTGCTGGATCGCCACGACAAAACTCGGCTTCTCTGAGGAAGGCCCTGGAAGTTCGATGGCAACCACCGGAGCTTTTTTTCCGTGTTCAGTTCAAAGATGTCTATTGTAAATGTGCCGTGGCCGTTAGAATGCGTGTCATTCAATGACCTCCCCGACTCCCCAGTGGTGACTCACAGTTCACTTTCTTTGGCGATCGTGGCCGCGGGCGCCGTGGCCGGGGTCCACGCCTGCTGCTTCACCGCTCGCCCCTCGGCTCCCCGGCCAAAACACAAGCCCGCCTCTCCTCTAAATGCACGGTTGGCTGACGCTCGTGTGTCCAGACCGGCCAAATGGCCTTGGCCGTGACCGATGCCGGAAGTTGGCGAAGGGTCAATGTGGTACAGTCGGTGCGGCCCGAGTTCTGAGCACATCGGCTCGCTTCACTTTCAATTGCGATTTGATTGTAGGCGTGATATAGTGAGGATACGGCCACGGGTACCTGGCCTAACCCCTTCGACGCGGCCTCAACAATTTCCGACCTAATTGACGCCATGTGGGTGTGACGTCATGTGACGTGGTTTCGCGCTTTTCCGTGGCAATCACCGCGGGAGGTGGCAAGTTAGGCGACCAGTCGGAGTGTGGTACACCTTTAAAACCTTGCGCCCCATGTGCCCCATGCATAGTTCCGCTGCGCTCCACCGGCACCTCGGTTCGACAGGGGGACTTGGCCAGCTTGGCCTGCCGGCGGCGTTTGCGGGGCCTTCGGCCCCCGCCTCAAGTCTCCCTAAAGTGCCCGATAGCAATGTATTTGTTACGATTAAAATCGTTAACCTGAGCCCGTCCCAGTGCGCGCCGCGATGGTAATGGTGTGCGCGTGGCGGCCAACCCTAGCCTCAAAAAACAAAAACAGACAAATTTTAATTATTCATAAATGCGATAAAATTCGAAAATTGTTGCCACCCTACGTGCGTCTACGTTAGGAAAGCAGTTTATCCTCCAAATTTAAAGTTTTTCTGTGAACGATAAGTCGGCGTACACATTAGCGTACGAACGAACATCCGGCATAAGACTATAAGCCCGGCTCCTGCCGTTTCTAAAGAAACGTGTCGGGACGGACTAAAAAGACACCCGTGGGAAAATCCCCGATTGTTGGGACACCCTGAATGTATCGATGGCTGCGTCTATTTATGTTTTATAGCAGCTTCTTTTAAATTTGTTTTAGTTTACGACCATACACCTTTACCTTAGACCTGCTTTTGCTGGGGTTTGGAAGAGTTGCATTGTTCCTTTGGTGAAAGTGCGGAAACTTATCTCGGGAACCCGAACTCACTGTCAGGCCGGATACAAAACGCTGCATAACGTCGTTTTCATGTTGTGTCCAACTTTACTCGAATTCACATGAGTCCTACAAAGGGATACGATTGTGACTTTCGCTTTTGGTCCTGCATCAAACGGTGGCGGCAGGGGCTGGCAACACAGTGGGGATCGCCTGAAGCGATGCTTGCCGCACCCGTTCTTTTGTATTTGTTTAAATTCCAGTGCATTTCTACTCCATATCATTGTACAAACTGAAGGCCTGGCCTATCTAGGGTGTACTGTGACACATAGCATCCTTTAAAATTGTCAGCGTTCGACGTTCTGCCTTCGTGTTACTAGCTAAAATTGTCACATTTATGAGGCTTCGCCTGAAATTTTCGAACTGATCTTGTTATTACCAACAGTCATCTTAAATCCTAATCATTTTTTTAAATTTTAAACCCTTTACTAACCGACCTATAAGCAATGCAATTAATTTGGGCTTAAACGAATTGAGCAAAGGCGGTCCGAGCTGTGTAATACTATGAGAAGTGTTTTAACATCGGTAACTGATATCGTGAAGTGGAAATGAAAACTAAAAGCTGTACTGTACGCTACTTTTATGTTGGCGTTAATTACGTAGTCACTTATTCGCACTATGTTGTATTATCATTGTGTGCACTATGTATTATTCACCCTCATCGGGGTTAGTTTTGTCCATGTAGATGTTTGAATTACAATTCTGAGCTAGTCATCGAAAAGTCAAGTCAACTATTGTAATTGTGCTTTACGCTTACGCTTACACTAATTTTGCTAGGACTCTTGTTTACAACACAATTTGTTTATCCACCTCGCGCATTAAAACCCACATACATAGGTTGATGTCTTACGAAAAGCATCCTCTTTTAACCTCACCTACCCTACGCGAATTAAAACCTACATGCATGAAACCCACCCGCGTTAAGGCCCGCTGCTAATTTCGAAAAAAATTGAAATACAACTCCAACACGAAAGATATGCAAACAATTGCAAGTTCAACATCAGTAAAATTTTGAAGACCAAATAATGGCAAGCTTCAGCAGCAATGGACGGACATGATCGCCTCCAACAGCAACATAACACTAAATGAATGTCTTCTTAGAGATCAGTGCTTTTCGGAATATGTGGAAGTCCGTGGCAATCCCAATTTCTTCCCTTTGCTTCCCCAATTTTTGTTCGAATGTTTTTTTCTTGATCTTGAGTGAGTGACGCAAAATAAAACGATTTCTAGATCCCGGCTGGTCTTTCGTCTGCTACATCAGGATGGGAACTACGATGGGGCGTAAACAAAGTGAAGGTCCGTGGCAGTCCCAATTTCTTTCCTCTGCTTCCCCAATTTTTGTTCGAATGTTTTTTTTCTTGATCTTGAGTGAAAAACGCAAAATAAAACGATTTCTAAATACCGGCTCGTCTTTCGTCTGCTACATCAGGATGGGAAGTACGATGGGGCGTAAACAAACCGAACTTTCACAACTGCCAACATATGGTATATCATTGAACTTCATATATCCAATTTCTTTCCTTAATTTGGCTGAAAAACACAACAAAAATGACTCTTATTGAAATGAATTGAAACTGCAAAAGGCCTACAGGTCCATGCAATCAAAAAACACCTCCAACTAACACCAATTTTTCTCTGTCTATAAAGTTGGCTAAAGTGACAGAAGGAGGTTTCGGCGACGGGCGTGTCGCACGATCTCGCCTATTTGGCTTCGCCTCTTTTGTTTAGTATATTTTATTTTATTTTTTGCTCAGCCAACAAACCTACCAGATCATCTCCTAAGAATAGGGCAAAATTAACGAAATCGCAAACTTTGCCCCCATTCTTTTAGACCATACGTGTATTTCCGGGCGCCAACAGGTAGCCTAGTACACCGCATCAGTACTATAGTTAAAAATAATGCAAGCACTGAAGCTGTGCATAGTCTGGTTTGGACATGCTAGGGAAAGGCGATGGACACATTTCGACCCATATGCAGGCGGCAAGCATCGCTTCAGGCGATCCCCTCTGTGTTGCCAGCCCCTGGTGGCGGGTTGAAACACGTCCTTACGCACAGTTCACGCCAGAGCTGTAACCAAGTGAAAGATAGTTACATAATTCGGAATCTAATGCGACTGTTGATTTCTTTTACAGCTTCAGCCTGGAAAAAGTGCGCGAAAACTGATCCCAAGCTGGACGAATGCCTTCGCGATGCGGTCCATGTAGCCATCACGGAGCTTAGCGAGAAAGGTGAGAGAAGGGGTATTTCTGAGAAGGTTCAAACCGGAAATGAACTCCAAAAGAACACCAGCAGAAACAAAACGCGGGCATCATGGATGGTATCGCAGCAGAGCGTATCACGATCCAAGGTCAATTTTGGAGGCGTAGCTCGCGCTGATGATATGTCCCATATGGTAGGGCCAGGCAGCGCAAGCTTCCTCCGCGCGGCCCGAAGACACTTCAGGCTGCTCGTGGCTGACGTCTTGGAAGAGATACTCTACTCACTCTACTCTCTGGTGCGGTAACCCTCCCGATAACTGCGTAATGTTCTTCTTGACTTCTTCATTTCTGCGTTGGACCTGCTCCGAAATACGCTATTCCGTTACGACTTCTGAAGTCACCAAAAACGGCTTGAAAATACCACTAAAGATGAAAAAGTCATAATTCATCGCCCAATTTCGGGGGGTAAGAATCTGTTTTGATTTGAGACCCGAGTTGGAATTTCGTTTATTGGTACGCACAAACTTTGCTCTTCACTGTAGATGCAATTTTATTGTGCGGAGATGTGAAGATCGAAGAATGTCCCCTCACATTTAAGGAGTGTAAAGCCTACCTCGCACGACTAGCGTGTATGCAGCTACCTAGGTGAATATGCAAGACTGTATGCTACCAGCGGTACCCACCAGAACCTTCCGTCTTTCTCACTGACTAATTTGGATATGTTTTGCCTTCATCTGTGCAGGTGCAAAAGACTTCGGCGTGTTCCCCATCGACCCTCTGTTCATGTCGCAGGTCAACATTGAGCAGGGTCACGGGCCCGTCGCCATCGACCTTCGTTTCCGCGACATCAACATACACGGTCTCAAAAACACTAAACTGACAGATGTTGTCAAGTAAGTACAGCTTGGGCCGTGGCGTGTGACGCGTGGACAAACACAACACATGCCTGTCCGAATGTTGGAATTAATCGCTATCAACCGATGATCTAAATAGTCGTTATATGGTCGAATTTCGATGATTTGAATCGAAAATCAATATCAGAAACGATTAATCGATTCTCCTCGATCAATCGAAATGAACCAAATACTCGAAATGCCCGCATGAATCGAAATGAACTGATCACACTGTTTTTTGATTTGCAATACATATTGCAACAAACTGGCCCGTCCCTTCCGTCAACCTCGGTGCCAGTTCCGCTCCGCTCCACCGGCACCTCGGTTCGACAGGGGGACTTGGCCAGCTTGGCCTGCCGGCGGCGTTTGCGGGGGCCTTCGGCCCCCGCCTCTAGTCTCCCTAGGGGTGCCCGATAGCAGATGTATTTGTTACGATTTAAATCGTTAACCTGAGCCCGTCCCTGTGCGCGCCGCGATATGGTAATGGTGTGCGCGCGGCGGCCAACCCTAACCTCAAACAGCAAGAACAGAAATATTTTCATTACTCAAAAATGCGACACAAATCGAAAATTGTTGCCACCGCACGTCATTCTGCGTCAAAAAAGGAGTTTATCCTCCAAATTTGAAGTTTTTCTGTGAACGATAAGTCGGCGTACACATTAGCGTACGAACGAACATCCGGCATAAGACTATAAGCCCGGCTCCTGCCGTTTCTAAAGAAACGTGTCGGGACGGGCTAAAAAGTGCAAAAAGTACTGCAAAACTGCTGTATTGCAAACTGCTTGCAATAACGTGGTCCTTATTTCTCATGGGGGTGTAGCACTATTCCTTTGCAATAACGATTTATCGCAAATTTTAGTGATGTGTATTGCAATTCAAAATTCAGTGCGAGTGCTATTACCCCGTTTCTCATTTTAGAAACTCGGAAAATGTAGGGGAAAAGATGGATAGATGAAAATTAAGTGCGAGACGGTGCAGGGTGCAGGAACTGCATTCCTGCCTGGCTGGGAGCGGTGGCGGTGGATTGCGAGCCAGACACGCCCGATGATCGTGACCGGTGAGGTACGGGTTGGTTCACAACCAATAGTAGTTAAAAGTCACGTTCATCGAAAATCGGCTAGCAATCAAAAATCGAAATGAAGTCGGATATTGAAAAACAACAACAATCGCATTTGACTATTTCTGATTTTAATGATCGGGATAGGAATGCTAAAATAATCGTCGATTTTCGAGAGAATCGTTTATAATCGTTCAGGCACAGGCCTGACATATACACAGTAATACAGACGGCCAACACACTTTTGGCCCAGTGGGGTCCCTCGCTTCGCTCATCCACAACTTTTGTGCATAAAAGCGTCGCGAAGAAATAGCGAGGAGAAATACCGTACACAAATTTATAATAAATGTTGGGAAATCACGAAAGTACTGCGGCACCTTTATTTCCGGCGTTTTCTTCGTGGATTCGTATGCTTAATAAAAGTACGATGATTTCCATTGCACTGTTTTGAATATAACTACCGCAGTCATATTAAATACGAGCGCTTTCGGACGAATATTTCGCAAGTACACTGCCCATCAATATTAGCGCCCCACTTTTCCCGATGCCCGCCATTTCCACGTTTTTAAAGCTAGGAAGTTGGCGTTTCGCATGGAGTTGCCCCCATGGTTGTGCTTAAGGATAGTTCACACACTTAGCATATCCATAAGAATTTGATGAAATTCAGATCAGTTGGAGAGTTGCACTCGATACGCCATTTTCCAAATTTTCAGAGACATTGAGAGTTCGAGAGCCACGCTACGATGGTCTAAAGTGGCCGAATTTAGCCCGTCTTACGCATGGGGTAAGCGGGGCGACGGTTACCGCTCGGACTTTGGACTCCCTAAACTGACAGAAGGATCCATAAGATTTCAACCAAAAACTGAGGATGGCTTGTTAGATGTGTAAAGAGAGGGTGGGCAGAGTTTGGAGAAAGTTGTGAGTTTCGTTTGAGAGCTAGATGGCCTAGAACATGGCAAAATGCACTGAAACGGCGTGTCCGCCGGGGGCACCTCGGGTCAGTACGGCACCACTGCACCAGGTAGGGACCCCCCGCCCCGCCCCACTCGCCCCGCACGCACAGTGGCGGCGGGGCTGCTGCTGTTTGAATCTCGGGTGGGCTGTCTGCTGAGCTGCGCTGGAGCGGGGAGAGGTTAGGACGGCCGCCAATCCGTTTGCATCCACGGAATAACCAATATTCCCGTGAACATCTTGCAGCAGGAATGACGTTTCTTAGTGCAATGAAGATATAAGAATGTATATTTATTTGTAAAAATGCTCGGTTGATTTGATTTTCCAGTCTGAGTTGAAATATGGACGGAGCGCGCAGCCATGGAACAGCCAGTGCGGCCAACGCACTGCAACGAAATAATAACCACCTTTCAGGCGGTGTTGCGAAGTTTGAGGTGCTCACAAATCTGTTTGAATTAGTGATTTAACAAACGAAAATGAAATGAAAGTTCAATTACAGAGCAGCGTTAGCATTCTAGGTGAAGGGGACAAACTGTCAACACTCCTCAACAGTAAAAATCTTTCACTTTTCGCACTTTCTGGACAGTTCGCGGTGGCATTCAGAAGTTGGCTAAAAAATTCAAAAGTACATCCCGTGCTAAAACACACGCGGTTTTTAGCGGTTTTCGGGCATAATGAGATATTTTTTGGACATGGCAAGCTGCATATCCATGTTTTGATTGTCGCTGAATCGCATGGAATGATCCCGGAGCCTCTAAGTGCCTCGGTTCTAAAGCCATAAAATCGACTACCGGCGAAAACTTTTGTTCCGAGTAACTGTGTGAACTATCCTTAAAGGTCCCAAAGTGCCAGATCCGGGAGCCACCCCTTTCGGAGGGGGTGGCTGTTCGACTGCGGCGGGGTAGAAATTTCGACCGAAAAAGGTCCCAAAAACACCTTTAAATTTGCTGGAATTTCAAAAAAAATTTGTAAGCAAAAATTACGGCCCTTGACAAGCTGACGTAAAAATTTTCACGATCGGTCATACCCACCCCCAGCCCCACCTACCCCCACCCCTAAAGGGGTTGGTTTGGGGGGGGGGGGTGAAAAGAAATTGTCGCATTGCAAGACCCGTGGCCCCGGCCATCTGCACACCCAATTGCATCCCACCAACCCCTGCCGAGCAACCCCTAAAACACCAAACTCAATTTTTAAAAATTTGCTTTTTGGGGCATTTATCGGTATGCGAGGGGTCCAAAAATTTCGTCAGAGATGGACTAGGGGTGGAACATCAATCTCCCGTCAAGAAATCTGGCCCTTAAAATTTGCAGCCCTTAGCATGGGGGTAGCCACCCCCAGCCACCCCTTGCTACCCCCGGTAGGGGTGGAACTGATTTGGGGCTGCGAATCGTTGAGGGCACTTCTGATGCACCCCCCCCCCCTCAAATTTGCAACACGATTCGACCACCTGTTCGTGCTCCAGACCCGCAAAACCATAAAAAATGCTAAAACCCACCCCTTACTTCAACCCCCCATGTCGCCAATTGGAGTCACGTTTTGTGTCCAAACTAATATTGGGACATATTTGAAATACTTTCATAAACCTTTATTTTTAAGTTTTACGTTCACCGGTGGTCCCAAAAATCCCCCATCAAATCAAAAAAGTGTTTTTTCTTTACGTAACCGCACCCATAGCCGGTTGCGCCCGTCAACATTGCGAAAGTGAGAGAGGGGGGGGGGGAGGGTGATACGTCTAAGCTGTCTTCGCCTTCGCTTCGACAATAACTACCGGGATTTGAAGATCGAAGGTTCATGAATCATGATCCAGACATCAGTTATTAATAGTATGTGTGTCTGTTGCAGGTCCGATGTAGACAACTATATCTACAAGGCGGCTGTTCGCATAGAGGAAGGCATCACCCTCAAGGGGTATTACAACATCGACGGCAAGGTTTTGGTGCTGCCCATCAAGGGAGACGGCAAATGCGAACTGAGTTTAGGTGCGTGGAGATGTAGCTAAGGATCGAGCTTAGGGTCGAGATCTGTGGAGTCAAGAAAGTTTCGTGTTCTTCTTGCTCGAAAGAAAAAATCTTATACATCCAGAGATCAAACGGTTTTCTATCAATATTAACATTCTCTGCTACACAGAGGGACGCATTCTTGCTATAATGTAATTCTTGACCACAGACTATTCCTTGAGTTTATTCTAGGATAATCCTCATTCCAGAAAATATGTTCTCGAATGCTTTTAGGCTAAGAATTCAAACCTCTAACGCCAAGCCGATTATGGTGATGAGTTGGACCGGAAATTATTGTGGCCGCATCGAAGGGACTAAGCTAGGTACTACTCACTGTTACAGCTAACGTCACCGCCAACGTAGAGCTTTACGGCAAGGAGCTGATCAAGGATGGTCAGAAGTACGACCAAGTCGAGGAATTCAAGTTTTCATTCGACACCACCCGACTCAAACTGCAGCTTGACAACCTCTTTAACGGCAACAAAGAGCTCAGTGAGTATTAACAGTTCACATTCTTACAAGCTTTCAGACGACAAATCAATATTTCATAAAGCTAACAATACGAATGGTTCATAAGACAGTCATGTAGAATTCTTCACAGGCTACAAACAAGGAGTTGTTAATTCAAACGCTCTCTTTGCAAGGGTTTAGATGTTCACCAATAGCATATATTTCCGGCTTTTAAGTTAAAGAAACACCTCGACTGTTGTTGCATACTCTAAAATGCTTGTAAAGGAAACTCCAGCTTCGTTATGCAGACTGTCTGACGAGTTATTTTATTCGTATCTCAGTATTGACATGAAAGATAAGTTCCACTTGCTCATGAACTATATTCGTTGTTCATTACGTACCAATTCTGCCCTTTACCACCTTTACGATCTTCGGGCTAGTGTATTGACACAACAGTGACGATCTGAAATTCACTTTATTAAACATCTTCTGTCATCTTCTATCGCGCTCTAAACTGTTGACTTCACCGTTCGTCATCGAACTTTAATGTTACCATCTCCTTCCAGGCACAGAAATGAACAGGTTCCTCAACGATAACTGGATGGAAATCCTTCAAGAACTGAAACCGGCCATTCAAGACGCCTTTGGTTCAGCGTTCCTTGAAATCACAAATCGCATTTTCATGAGAGTTCCTTATGATCATTTGTTCCTGTGAATTCACGTTCATGTAGTCGGGTCTCTTTTTTTCCTGACCAGGAATACGGGGAGTAAACATAACCTCAAACGTCACCGTATTTCACATTTTGTTATTTTGATATTTGGTGTTTAAGAAGGGTGCTAAACGTTTTTAAAAAATATAATGAACCACTCTGACACGATATTTCGGTATGAAAACGCTTATTTGATCGTTTTAACGATTTTCGCAACGGGTCGTTCTGAAACGCTTCTAGAAGGCGGCCATCCTCGGACCCGAGGCCGGCCGAATCCAGGCGGCGAAGCGAAAAGCGCGCGGGATTCGAAGAAGGACAGCACTGACCGAAGTGGCCATACATTCAACCTTCCTCTTTCGAACGGTATCTCGGTTTTTCCGGAATTTTGAGTCGTTTAAGAGAAAATGGGCCGCATATTACGGCATGTAGCTCTGGGAGGCGGGCTCGTTGCACTACAGGGGCCCATTTGTCAAAAGTGCTCTGAAACACTCAAAATTAATAAATTATTTTTAAAACGTTCAACTTCGTTATTTCTTAACCCGAACTCAGAAACGGTGCCAGGTAGAGCAAAACGGACGAAATTTGCGTCCCAATGGATGTTAATGTGGGGTTTTATACTAAATAAAATTATTGTTTATGAGTGATCGGAATTTTTTTAAATTCCGGGTAGGGCGTAACATTGAAACTTCCGGCGCGTTACGCGACCCCTTCCGGTGGTCGCACAAAGTTCACCGAGGTGTCAAAATTTAGGGTTTTGAATGACGAAACCGAACTCGCCCCAACACATTTCCACACTTCATGGCTAATGGGCCCCTTTATCGTTGTCCTTCCATAGCCACTCATACTCGCATGCTACTTCCAAAGTCCCCTGACCCGTCGATATCGAAACAGGGGATTCTTGTCGCGTTACGGAGCGCACTAAGCTCTACTTTCGTATCATCCCAGAACGATGATTTGTGATCACCGAAACGGTGAATTCCTTTTCACAGTGTACCTATACTAGAATTACCGTCGCCTGGAACAGACAGGGTTTCAATCGTGCGATCTGAAATTTGGAAGTAGAAAGGAAATTTATGCACAAGGTAATCACTGGAAATGATGCAGGCACGGCCATCAAGACCACGCCTGCGAGACACCTAGTTTTTTGAAAGATTGTGGAGACGGGAGTTGAGTTTGCAATCATAATCAACATGATTGCCGGAGAGATAGCTGCAAGGCAGTGACCACCGGGGAGGCATATGACTATAGCGTCATCACGACGCCTGATACCTCAGCACGAGCCCTGTAACTGGGCTTGGTGAGCGTGGTTTTGCGACCACGGAAAGATGAGTCACGTGACGGGCTGCGATTGTCATTGTCATCATAGTACGGCCAGAGCTAAGAGAAAACGAGCGGGAAGGGCCATAGAAAGGACGGCGATTATTATTAGTAAGAATTTCCTCTAAATCAATTCTCGCTCGCTTCGCTCGCGACGATTTCTATTGCAACCCCTACAAGGTAAGCAACCATGCGCACATTATGGGATTTGGAAAACCTTGATATACACTTGGGGCGGTCGTCGAGCACCTATTTTCGAAATCCAGTCGGTGGGTTAACTTTTCCCGGCCATTTTTGATGTATTTTCCAAAAATATTTTTTCAGAATTGTTCCGAGGTCATTTGGAGCCCCCGCCACGGGCCCTATTTTGTAAATCGCCCCTCTACATGGCAAAAAAATAAAGTTTCTCAAAAATAAAAATTGTAACGCTTCAGTAGCGCTTCAGAGGTCTTAAATTTAAAGGAAAACGTCATATCTCTTACGGTTTTGGAGATATCGGCATTGAAAATGCAAAAATCAAACAAAACCGAGCAAAACCGCGGTACACGCGATTTTTGCACTTTCAATGCCGATATCTCCGAAACCGTAAAAGATACGTGAATTTTAGTCCTTCGAAAAGCTACTTTAATCGAATTGGCATTAGAAATGTTTTCCAAATGTTTTTCGCCCAGTAGAGGGGCTATTTACAGAATAAGGCCCGTGGCGGGGGCTTCGCTCCAGATGACCTCAGAAAATTCTAAAAAAAAAGTGTTTTTGGAAACTACATCATAAATGGCCGGGATAAAGTTCACGCGCCGACCGGATTTCTAAAATAGGTGCTCGACGACCGCCATTAACACCAGTCAACAAAATTAGCCACGCACGTTTCTCGGCCTCTGCTGAGACTACGTTTTTCAAGCCAGAAACGTCAAATTTGGCAATAAGTTGCCCCCATGTGTGTTCTTGAAGGTCTTGAAGTGCCATTTTTCAATATCAACCTCTACGCTAAGTCCGTAAAACCACCCTTAACTCCAACTCGTGGAAACGCCGAACTGGGTAGGGTTGGGGACCGGTTTTGCTGGATAAGAGGAAGAGGTAGGCTTATCCTTCCTCTCATAGGAGCTAAGCGAAGAAGGTGCTCTGATTAACGGTGCGGCCCCCATGAGCGCCCCAGTAAGGGTCGCCAATGATTTGTCGACGCCAGGGCCAGCCGCAGGCGGTGCGCAGCGCCGAGTAGGCAGGCAACCCATCCGGCACCCTGAATTAGGAGGCGCCCTGGCACTGGCCATTCCATGGGTTTACGTTGCGATTTGATTTCATTTTTGGCTCAGCAGCACACTGCGACAACAGACCTTCAGTGTGCTGCGACAATAATGAAACCAAATCGCTACGGAAACTCGTGAAATTCGATGCCTCCTACGAAGAACAGCTCAGTCTCCTGAGGGCGCTCGACAAGAACTCAGTCGTCGGTGGGCATCCAACAACAGCTCCGTCATTTTGGCGCATTTTGAGGTTAGGAAATCCTCGTACGTTTATCTTCAATACCATCTATGTTAGAGGGGTATAGTATGCGAGCCAATTGTAGATCTGTGTATTATCTGTAATTGGATGCTCATTATAAGGCTCTGGAGTTAGCGTTATGGAAGCTATAGCCGGAAAATGTTCGAAGACTGAGCTGTTGTTGGATGCCCTCCTCTGACGACTGAGCTGTTGTCGGACGAGCTCTGGAGACTGAGCTGTTGTCGGCTGCCCTCTGACGACTGAGCTGTTCTTCGTAGGAGGTATCGTAAATGGCCAGAGCCAAGGCGCCGCCTTATTCGGGGTCCCGGCACCGAGAATAAGGACTTCTTGATTTAAGACGCGAAATCCTTTATGTAATACTAATTTCTTTGATTCAATCCATATTTGTCTTGAATCAAGTTTTATCGCTTTGAATCAAGTCTAATTTAACCTAGGCTGGATCATTAGAGATCGAAAATTTCGGAAATTTAAATTTTTAAATTTCAGATGGAAATATTTCCGTAATAAATGGAAATTTATGGAAATTTTGGAAATATTAGGAAATTTTTAATTAATTGTTCGTTTTTTAATGATTGACGTGGATTCCAGACGCTTACAGTAAGTAATGAATCTATCTAATAAATTTAGTATCCCATCATTTGCTTCGCCGCAACGAAACTGAACTATACCATAACTAATTCTATAACAGGCGGAGCCGACGAATCGAGTGGCGTGGGCGTGGACCAGTGAAAGTGCGGATTTTTACGGAGGATGCAACATTGGATTAATTGAAACGCTCCCGTTTGTTTGTATGCTTTGCGGGTTGCTGTTCTTTTAAAAAGTAGACCCCCCCCCCCCCCCCCCCATAAATTACTACTTCACAAAAAAAAGTTTTATCTTTTTTACCCCTCTTTCGACATCTAGCAGACCGCATCAGGAGAGCAGAGTGGGTTGTGATGGAGCACAGGAGCACACGCTCGGTTTGAGAGGATCTGAACTTAAATTCGCTTTTGTTTCGTTTCTATGACATGTTCAAAATTCCGAAAACACAGTGGAGAAGAGAAATTGCTGACTTCGGGTTTTCAGAGTTTCGTTCCCTGGTTTTGCGTGAACTTTGCTTGGTCTAAATAAAACGGAGCACGGATTCTGTAGCAGACGATGTTCACGAAATGGAATCATTTGAACAGTACTGATTTAATGCGTACATGTTCAGATGGCTGTGAGAAAACTGCGTAAATCTTATATTTCAATGCCTTACTCATCCTTTTTAAAAGATTTTGAGCAAAAATTTCCATAAATTTCCAAAAAGTAAAAGTTTTCTGGAAATTTATGAATTTAAATTTCGGAAATTTTGGAAATATTTCCGGAAATCTATTCAGCTGGAAAATGATATTCCACCCCTAAATCCACTGCTGGTGAAATTTTGGCGACCCTTGTGCACCAGAAAGGGTTAAAAATTAGCAATTTTCCAAAAATGGCTATCGTGTTTTAGGGGTAGCACACAGGGGGTTGGTGCCAGGGGATTGAAATTTCATTTCCAGGTACCCAGTGCAGGGGTACGTACATTGTAGAGATGCCTAGCTAAACAAGAAATATCGATATTCGTAAGATCAATATTAACATCTTTCGATAAATTTGATATCGATATATCGACCTAAAATGTCGATGATGCGATATATCGACCACATATCGATAATTTGAAGAGGAAACTTAAAACACCGAGATACGAGGCAGTATTAACAGTTTTTTTTTATTTCCATAAAAGAATCAAATAAAACAAAGTGTACGCGATGCGACAACGTATGTAATCAAAACAGGCGCGGCGCGGGCCGGGCCTGAGCTGGGTTCAGCCTGCTTCTTGCAGCTCTGCCTGACGGCAGACGACACGGACATTACGAATGTGACGCCTGACGGTAGTTTCACAGGTGCATGAATTCATTTTTAAGCGAATACGTTTAATTTACCCAGGGGCCGATATATCGACCGATATTATCGATACATCCACATATCGAAAAATTCGAATATCGATAAAAATATCAATATATCGGGCTTAAAATATCGACATTTCGATATATCGATATCATAACGGCCGTCTCTAGTTCATTGCAATCATTTTTTTCAACCCCTAAAATCCATCCCGGTGTGGGGGTGGGAAAAATGAGAGGAGGGGTGGGTTTGCTCTAAGGAAAAAAATTCGAGCGTCGGCGTGTCAAGAGCGACAAAAGGGGCCTATGCTCTAAAAATTTCTTCAATCCGACAACTGAAAGTGTGTTTCAGGGACCTTTTTTTTTTTTATTGACGAAATTTCCACCCCTCGGCACTCAAGCAATGACCCACGCCGTAGGGGTTGATATTGAAAAATGGCACTTTAAGACCTTCAAGTACATAAATGGGGGCAACTTCATGCCAAATTTGACGTTCCTGGCTTGAGAAACGTAGTCTCAGCGGAGGCCGAAAAAAATGCGGCGCTGATTTTGTTGGACAAGTGTAAGGTATTTGTATGACGTTATGCCCATTTGAATCTGAAGATAATTGCCTTTTCTCCAGATGTTGTCTGAAACTCAGTTCGTTTTCATTCTCAATTTCCTGTTTTTTTTTGGCACTCATTAAAATGATTGATAGCGTATGTTCTTCTTGTTTGGTCTTTGAAAAGATCCACGAAGCATTCAGCTAAGAAAAAAAAAGCAGAGTTATTGATGCTGCTGTGAGTGCAGAGGAAACCTGAAAATTAAAGTGAGTCTTTCCACTGCGTTTTGCAAGAAATGTTTTGTTTGTTTATTTGTATATTGCCTGTTTGAGCTGAGCTTTTACCGAAGTTGTTTTTAGCATCGCTTTACGGCATGCAGATAAGATTTGTAAAGCTCAACCACACCCAGTCAGATAAGGCATGCCCGCTAGGATGCCATATAGCAGCAACGACGTTTTCCTCATGACTTCCGCAGTTTGTGTTATGCTGATAAAGCCGCTGTGAATTAACAAGCTGCGTGTTGTCAATTCAGTACTACATTTGGTTTTATTGTATGCAGGAGTTTCTTTTGAAGCCTGTGGTCGAATTAAATGGTAGTACGTGAACAGTGAGCAGTTTGTTTATTTTTTATTATTTTTATCTTTTGGACCCCAGAAAATGCATGCATTTATTTTTAGAACTGGGTCCCAGACACACCAGGACTTCCCTTGGACCGAGCTACTTAAAGAAAGATGGTGTTTGTCCTTAAAAAACAAAATTGGAACTTTTTTGGAATCTCTTCACTTTTTGTTATTAAGGAGAAAATGACCGTAAAATTGTTGAACGATCTTGTCGTAAAAAAACAAGGTACTGCTTAAAAATTTACTCGTCACTTTCTCCTGCACAGAGCCCAGGGATCGCCAGGGATGCGGTAAATCTCGAGTTCGGATACGAAATTTTCCCCGGGAACCGACCGGCCTAAAATAAGCCAAGAGGTCCGGGGCACTAGTCGAAATGTTCTCAAAGTTCTGTTGCAGGTGTCGGTGAGCAAAACCGGGCCTTCTGAGCTGAAATTGGATTTTTCGCGACAACTCGCCAACGGAGCAGCGAATGCCAGCTGGCTGAATGGCAGCCAAAATCGATCAGGCGTGATTTTGGGACACCCTGTATCGCCAGCAGGCACGGCATGACCACAGCCGATCCCTCTCAACACTTTTCTGTTAGGTTATAACGCTAAGCGCGCTCTAGGTATTGATCCGAAAAAAAAAATTGAATGGAAGCAGATGGTACCAACTCTCAATGTTTCCTAGTTTTTTTTTACGGTTTTAGAACGTTACGAAAATAAAGTCTTACTTGTGTGTCTGTAAGCAGAACTTATAGTTAGTTGAGTTTTTAGTTTGTGCACATTGTAAGAGACCCGAACGTATTCGAAAGGAGAGAACATCTTCCTGAGGCAAGTTTTGAGCGGCGAGGCGGTCGTAGGAGGAGGGGGTGCCTTCCCTTTTTCCACCCAGGATAGCCCGCATGGCCCGCGAGAGCGACAATGCGCCGGGCCGACAATGTGATGCGGACGGTGGAATCGTGGAATCCAATCCCCCCCCCCCCCGGGAAGTATGATACTTCTGCGTCTTCTCGCCTGCCTCCACATGAGAGTACAAGCCGCTGATACATTATCTTTATATTATTGTTTCTTTTAAGGCTCTGGGTGATGATATGTATCATCTGCTAAAAATAGGAGAGCGGGGGCCCAGCTACTGCCCCGCAGGATCGTGGGGACGCTAGTGGCACAAAACCGGCCTAAACGTGGATTGAAGAACAAGGACGATTTTTTGACCGAAACACGCTCTTTTCAACCAGATGAGAAGCCACGCGAAATTTTTAGGTCTTCCTGCCTTTTTGCCGAATGGGGGTTGCATGTCTCAGGGGCAATTCAAATCTCGGGAACTAGATGAGATATCGTACCCGAATAGACGGCATTGTAATAGGTATACTCAGATAGTAAGCACCAACGTTCAACTTTCTATCTGAAATATTGCAAAGGATTTCCACAATATAGTCCCAACATGAGATACCGTTTTAATTATATTAGGAGATGCGCTATTTCATTGTCTTCCTGGTGATGCCTTCGGATTAGCTCTGATTGCATTGGTTCTCGAGTTACATCGATCTGAGTGGTGCGGGGCGTCTGCAGATCGGGCCGGGCGGTGTGGCCGCTGGGCCCCGACAGCGCCCGGTCTACAGCATAGGCGGCGGGGTGTTCCGCGCGCAGTTCCAAGCCCACTCCTGGGCTGGGAAAACGATTTACAAAGATGGGTGGGAAAAGGCTTAATAGAAAGTGGAAAGCGTCCCCCTCAATCGGAGATAAGAAGCCAAGCCAAATTAATAGGCGTTCGTATACAATACCGCTTAGTGAAATTTTACGTATTGAAAACATGACCTGAAGCATTAGATTGTTGTTTTTCGAGTAAAAACTTTGTTCAACTTCATTATTTTGACACATCTCTGTGTATTTGATCTTCAGGTTTGATTTTTAGGTTCCATTTCCGGACATAATTTTTTAAAGAGAAATTGTCCAGGATTGTTCGGACAATCAGGTGGAAGGATTTGTCGTTGAATTGTGTACTCCAAATATACTCTTGCTTTCGACTGTTAAGTGTAGGTAAACTGCGCCGTCAATAGATTCCATGCTCAGAAAAACAGTACAATAATCTATGTTTGCAGTTACACATACAGGTGTTGTCAAACTACACTTCTCAAAGTGACATTGAAGTGCAATAATAACTGAAGACATATGCAGACGGACTGCAAGAAAACTGCAGATACCTGCAGTTTATCTACAGAATTTTGATCGTCGCGATAATTAGGTTGCAATTATGAAGGCACTTTGCTGCAGTTTTAAGTACACTTCATCCTGCACTTTGGCTTAACCCTTCTAACACTATTTCGGTTAACCCTCCCAACTTCCGTTTAGCTGTAGTTTTAACTGTAGTTTTACCTGCACTCAATATTGAATTTAAAATGCATATAGAAGAAAAATTTCCTTTTAATCCTTTCCTTCCCTTAACCCTTTCTTTTTCGCCTCACTCCCACTGTACTGACATTATTTACATAGTGGAAACATAGGAATACTGTATGGAACTCACCTGATGACTGATGTAGTGCTGGATTGGAACCCACGACCTTGGGTTCTCAGAGCGGAGACGCTGTCCACTTCTTTTTTTTTTTTTTTTTACTGGACTGCCACGCCTGCGTGAGGGCCGTGAGTAGGTTTCCTGCTTCCAAAGCGGAGCGGAGGTACGTCAGTGTAGAACTGCAGTTTGTGTTCAGTCTATTTGTTTTCAAACATTATACAGCACTTTGTGTATCTCAGGGTGTAATAATATGAATTTTTTGAACAGATTGAGTCTGCCTCTATGACTGTACTCGAAAAATGCCGCTATACTTTAAAATCTTTCCTTATTTATTCATTAAGAAAAAAAAAACTGTTGGTTATTTTTAAAGTATAGCGGCCAAACGGTTGGAGATACGACATTTTCCTTACAATTTTCGCCCATAGGGCTCTATTTCGATGTGTTTACCCTTGGAGAATATTTTAAAAATTAAAAAAAAAAATAACTAAAATGTTTAATTTGGTGAAAGTTTGCGTGGCTCTGGTGCCCAAACCATGAACCGTAGACCCTTTAACGGAACGGAATTCGATAGAGCGTACTTTTGTGGTCTGACGACACCCATTTGGGACTTTTTTTGGTCGACAGTCTTCGAGAACCCATCTAGTCCCAAATGGTCTAAAACAGCTGTTTTGGGGGTTTCTTAAGGCCGTCCCTGTTGAAATTTGACTTCGAGCTAGGATGATGAAATTTGGTATACCCAGAGATTCCGCTCCAAATAGGAGTCCTGTAAAACCGCAGGTCGCTGGACCAATTTTGAACGGAGATACGGTGGTCCAAAGTGGCCAATTCGGGCTATTGCAGGGCTTTTTTCTGGAAGCTTTGGGGCCTAAACTATCCATCGCACAATGACGTGAGACATATCAACGTGTCGGGGAAAGACTCTTGTACGGGGGATACAGGGTCTAAAGTTCGGAATTCCGTTCACAAAAGTATGATTTTGCCGGTCAAAGTTTGGCCTTTTCCGTGCTTTTTGATGACCACACGCGGACACCGTTTATGAGCTCAAGGAATTTTCGGATCCTACACTTGACCCCTTATCCCCCGTAGGGCAGCCTTTCCCCTACTCAAAGATACCATGGGTTTTTCTGTGCGACCCATAGTTTAGGCCTCAAAGATTCCAGAAAAATATGCTGTTTTGGGTGCGTTTTGCCTCTTTTGAATTTGCCGGGCTCCAAAACGCTGTCTGCACAGTGGCGCTGGCGACGTATGGAGGAACTGCGTCGGGAGTAATGGGATGCAGGAGTCTTAGCGTCAATTGTGTGCATAGGATGGCACAGACAAAGAGAGCAGTAAACGCGGACCCGCCGGACCCCGCCCGGGCTCGAGCCGGAGGACGGAGGAGGCCCGCCTGGCGATGCGACTTTGGCTCTCCAGCTCTTTCCTCCCGCGCACGGGCAGAGCGGCAAAGCCGGCAGAGCGGCACGCGTTGACTTTCGTCGGTCTCCGACGCCTCCCCTGTTCATTTTAGACGAAGCACTCTAGGAAGAGCGATTTTAGAATAAAGTCTGAGCTTTCGAATGGTGTGTCTGTCGCATCGATTAGACCACCCTAGCGCAAACTACAGCCTTATCAATATGTGAAAGCTGCATCACCGGCGCCTTGCAGGCCGTGCGCGTCGACCTTGTCGCGTCCCCAGCTCCTTGGCTATTGACTTTAGAGGAAGAATGTCAGCGAGCGGGGTGTAGCAAAATGAGTAAGCTTTCAGACGCTGTGCCGGCCATGCGGATCCGACGATTCTAACGCTTACTAGAGCCTCCAGAAGTAGGAACCCTTGTGTCGCCGGCGACCGGCGGGGCGGGCTCAGACAAGATCTAAGTTTCGAACGGATAGAGCTACAAATTTCTGCAAAACACCAATTTGTTCGTAAAAACGTGCTCTAAGTATTGGACCGATCATTGAACACATCCAAACGCATGATTAAAAATATTGAAAACGGACTAGCATGCTATTGACGCGAGAACAATACCGAACCGAATGTGCGTGCCCGGAGACCCGGCGGAGGCTGTTGACACTGCATCAATGGGGATGCGTATAATTACTTTATGGCCTACTACCTGGAGGGAGGGCAGCGGGGGCCCGGTCACTGCCCCGTAGGGGCATGAAAATAGGTCCAGTAGCTTACATCGAACTTTTACGCAGATAGGTGGTTATGTTTCTAAAATTCACAACGACGGTGGCGCTATCCTACGGAAAATGGCTGAACAAAAACTGTCAGGGGGTATCCCCAAAGCTACTTTTGCGGATACACTTTATAAGTGACTCTAGCCGTGCTCGGAGTCAGATCCAACAGGGACCACCTTAATTTCAACAGTTATTGAGTCGGCATTTCTCCCCTAAATAAGTAGTGGGAGATATGAACATAACTTCAAAGACACGCTGGTTCCCGTGCTTGAGCCTATCAACCTTCACTTCGTCCGTGGTCGCCTCCCCTCCTCCCCTCGCTTCGTCGGAGCCCGGTGCCCGGTCCGGTCGGTGCAGTCTGGGAGGAAGGAGGCCGAGTTGAAGCGCGGGCCGCACGTGGTCGCAACTGACCAGCAGTAAAAAATATATTATAATGTCGAAATGAAGTCGAGCCCTGCTCAACCTTGCGTTGGAGAAACGATAAAAGCACTCCGCACCTTAGCGATCGAAACCTGAACGGAAAATCAATGTTTGCAATCAATAACAAGGTTAGGAAAGTGTGCTACCGTTTTTCTTTACAATTTCCAGGTTAGAGAAATTTGCTGGACACTAACCGACACCCTTCTTTATTGAGTTAATTTTTCCTTGAGTGCATGATAAATAGATGCACAGCAATGTTTTGTGGAAACTAACCTATCGAGAAGCTTATTATTATTGATCACACTGGAGTGTACAAACTGCTTACCGTGTGGGAAGTCAGACCTCACAGTTTTCACACAGAACAACAATTTTTGCTTACCTAACCGCACGTTGAGCTGGACAGGCCGTCGTATTTTCCGTTCTTGTGCGCATTACAAGCTTTAATCTGGCAATATGAGTAAGCATTTCTGACCCTAACTCGTGCGGAGGGATGATGCAGGGAAATTAATACACCACTCCTGCATTTATTTCTCAGCTTAAACTTTCTTTTCTGTTTTTCTCGAAAAGTGCTAGTTGCCAGGGTTTGAGCCATGCATTGCAATAGCGACTGTTCAGAGCGAGTCATGCAATAACGATGGTTTGGAACTGCGGGAGAGCCGGAAAGGGTTTTAATTCAAGCAAAAAAAAGTATGTGTGTTTGGCCAGAAAGGGTTTTAATCCAAGCAAAAAATTATGTGTGTTAGGATAGGAGCCGTCAATACCAAAGTTCAAGCGAAATTTCACAAAACTTAACTAGAAATGGCTGCCTGAAATCCTGATCGTTTTTAAGTCTGATCGTCCCACATAGAAAAAAGACGTCTATACACATTGGTAGACGGTCTACCTCACATCTATCACATCTATAAACGTCTATAGACAGCTATAGATGGTCTACATAGTATCTACTAGATCTACATCTATTAGTAGATACATTCTAGACGTATATAGATCAACTGTTTTATATCTACTAGATCTATGTCTGTACGTAGATGCTTTCTAGAAAAAGACGTCTATACACGTTGGTAGACGGTCTACCTCACATCTATCACATCTATAAACGGCTATAGACAGCTGTAGATGGTCTACATAGTATCTACTAGATCTACATCTATTAGTAGATACATTCTAGACGTCTATAGATCAACTATTTTGTATCTACTAGATCTATGTCTATACGTAGATGCTTTCTAGACGTCTATAGATGGTCACACACCAATCTATTGTGTCTACGGCTTAACGTCTTATGCCGATAGACGTCTATAGATGGTCGCACTCGAGTCTATTGTGTCTACGGCTAAACGTCTTATAACAACAGATGTCTATAGACAGTTAACGTAATATCTATTAGATCTTTGACTAAACGTGGATACACTCTAGACGTCTATAGATGGTCGCACTCGAATCTATTGTGTCTTCGGCTCAACGTCTTATAACAACAGACGTCTATAGACAGTTTACGTAATATCTATTAGATCTTTGACTAAACGTGGATACACTCTAGACGTCTATATATGGTCTACGTTATATCTATTAGATCAATGACTATGCTTAGATACTTTCTAAACGTTAATAGATGCCCGCACTCGAATCTATTGTGTCTACGGCTAAACGCGTTATGACAACAGACGTCTACGTAATATCTTTAAGATCTATGACGTTGCGTCGATACTTTCTAGACGTCTATAGATGGTCGCACTCGAGGTGTAAAATCAGTGTTCAAATTTCAGGAAAAATATAAAAATTTAATGCCCATTTATTGACGAACACACCTTTGAATGTTTCCGTTCGTAAAATATGATCTATATCAATGGTAGAGTGATTCTGAACATTATGCCGCTAGATGGCGCCAGTGTCGGATGTTTCTGTGCTTTTTCGTATTTCCTATGTTTTGGACGTGCTATTGGGATTCTGAGTCTTGTAAGCATCTCGTCGGATAGTATGTGGACTCCTTAAACAGTTGCTATCATTTTCCCCATCCGATATGAGCAGTGTAGTATGGTTTAAGTGCATCACATAATCCCACACACGGCTGATATACATACGCGCACTACCCTAGTCTCCGAAGCTTGCTCCGTCTGTCTGTCCTGTGAGGTTGATCCGAGGACGTCCGCACTCAGGCACTTGATCGCTCTGTTGTGCAGACGAAAGGTGCTTGACTACTGGTCTAACTTTTTACAACTAGGGTACACTACATGTAGTGGACGACTTTACAGATATCAGAAACACGCCCACTGCACAGACGGCAAGGTGTGGACTAAACAAGACGTCCAAAGACGTCGCTTACTAGACGCGCCCTTGCCGTCTAAAGACGTTCCCACGCCGTCTAGAAGACGTCTAAAGTCGTTCACTAATTCGTCTAATTAAGAGATTTTCAACGTCTAGTAGACGTGTAGTGGTAGACGTCTAGGAGACGTCTGCCACTTGACGTCTACTAGACGTTGAAAATCTCTTAATTAGACTAACTTAGATGATCTACGAATAGACCAAAAAGGACGTCTAATAGACCCGTTTTTATCTACGAATAGACGTTTAGTGGACTTCTATAAGATGTCTATATTCTATGTGATGTTTTGAACGTTTACTTTACTGGTAGTGTTTTTCTGATCGCATTTTAGGAATAAGTTCAGGAATGTGAAACGGTCAGGGTAGTCCTGATCGTCTTAGGAACGGCAAGGAAAATCCTGATCGTTTTTGTGTACGACCAGAAAATTCCTGATCGTTTCTGTGTACGATGAAGACATTCCTGATCGTTTTTGTTTACGATTAGGTAATTACTGATCGCTTCTGTAATTTACGATCAGTATTTGCTAAATACGATCTGTATTACCAAAATACGGTTAAGAAACCGTGATCACATTAACACCCGTGGGTACAATATTGATTCGACATCCATCTGCGTGGTGAACTTGACATTACGCAGCGTGCTGTGCGAAATGCAACGTGCCTTACAAACAATGTTATCACATTGACGCCGTTGCAGTTCGCGAACGACGCGTTCACTGCCCCTCCGGCGTGTTCTTTAAAAACAGGAGCTGTCCATACGACAGGCACTCGGCAGCATGAGTCCGGACATGACGGTGGTGGCGCTGTTCGTCGTGTGCATCGTCGCAGGGTGCCAAGCTCGAATAATCGAAGATGGCTTCGAGTCCCGCGTCGATCTCCGCGATGGATCAGGTAATGTACTGGCAACGTGTTTTCCCACTATGGGGTGCTTAAATCTGGTGGGTAGGATTGTTCTACACGAAATCACAAATTAACCGGGCTTCCATGCCAAAACGGGGCAAAAGAGTGGGTTGCCAATCAGCGTCTTGTGTATGAGGTTAAACACACAGGTGAACAGACTTGAGATTTCAGATTTGATCTAAACCTAAGCTATTCCGTCTGACAGGGGCCTTCCCTAACTGTCACCCCCAGATTTTGATGAAACCTTTTTGGCTTCATCTACTAGTTATCAGACTCCCGTAAACCAAATTATATCTGCTCAGGCGAGTTTCCGAGATATGTTTTTTTTTACTCTTAAATTTCTACATGTTGCGAACTCTCTTATTCGAACATTTTTCTACTTTTTCTTGTTCCTTTATCTTGTTCTTGGTATGCCATATGCCAATTTTTCAAAAGTTACAAGGAGAAAAATTGTGATTCTGCCAGACGTTGGACACATTATATGATTCAACATGTATCTCATAGTGAGCAACAATTTAAAATTTGCCAGGATTTGTTGTTGATTTCCTAATCCCCATTTTGTGGAAAATATCGATATTTGAATTTGTTTCATCTCCATTGTTTACGCAATTAGTCCGCAAGTTATGAAATTTATCTTTTAGTATAGCCCCTTGTAAATTTATTTAGGTCTTTTTTGGTGTGCAATGCACCAATTTTTCAATAATTACAATAACAGCGGCAATTTTATACTGGTAAGATGAAGAGATGAATCATTCTAATGATTTTAATAATGACTGTTGTGGGAGTGATATCTGTGTTAACATAAGATTCTTATCTTCTACCAGTCATTGTTTTGTTTGTAAATACTTTAGTTTACATTCTGTGATTTCTATAAACGTCAAACTACAAAATTTGATTTTAAAAGAAAACAAACTATAAACCTCTTTAGAATTAGGTCTATTTGTTCCTTCTCTAGTAACAGCCTTTGCAAAATTACATGCAATATGCAGGTTCAGGTACTGGAGCACCCAGATGGTAGATTTGATCCGTGAAGCGGTAGGAGATAACAATCATCCTTCAGGAGAACTAATTGAGGAGAACCGAACTCCAGCTAAAGTTGTTTCAAATAAACCAAACCCAACACGAGTCAAAACTTTCGATTGAGACGATCGAACACACATGCACGCCGTGCACTAGTAATGATAAGGTTTTTATTTAACATTTCAAAACGAGCGATCTCTTTCTAAATGTGAAACAAGCAATTGGTACAAACGTATATCGCAGGAGAGAAAATGCCGAGGCATCTTATTTCATTAGTTCGTTAAGTGGTATGGTAGTCAATGCGCTCGAAAATAAAATCGTACTGCCTTAAATGTAACTAAACTTCGAATGACCCAAACATTCGCCGGAATTTAAAACCTGGCCGTACAAACATTCTTCGTTCGAGATCGTTCATGATATAAAACAGGAACGTTTACACACTCCTCTCCTTCCCCACTCATATTCAACATCCTCGACCCTTATATATCAGAATCATATATTCCATTTCACTAACCATTCTTTTCATTCTCCGCCGACAGGAGAAGACACCTCGTGTCACAAGCATGAGTTCAACTGCAACAACGGAATGTGCATAGATAAAACAAAATTATGTGACGGCCACGATGATTGCACAAACGGTTTAGACGAATGTGAAAAAATGTGTTGCACCAGTTCACAATACAGATGTAGCAACAGCCAGTGCATTGACCGCAGCAAGCTCTGCGATGGTCGCAATGATTGCCCCGACGGTGCTGACGAAAGGAATTGCGGGTGTACCAGTTCACAATACAGATGTAGCAACGGCCAGTGCATTGACCGCAGCAAGATTTGTGATGGACGAAACGATTGCCCCGACGGTGCTGACGAAAGAAATTGCGGCTGCAGCAGTTCTCAATACAGATGCAGCAACGGCCAATGCATTGACCGCAGCAAGATTTGTGATGGACGAAACGATTGCCCCGATGGTGCTGACGAAAGAAATTGCGGCTGCAGCAGCAACCAATATAAATGCAGCAACAGCCAGTGTATTGACCGCAGCAAGCTCTGCGATGGTCGCAATGACTGTCCCGACGGTGCCGACGAAAGAAATTGCGGCTGCACCAGTTCTCAATACAGATGCAGCAATGGTCAGTGCATTGACCGCAGCAAGATCTGTGACGGACGAAACGATTGCCCCGACGGTGCAGACGAAAGAAATTGCGGCTGCAGCAGTTCTCAATACAGATGCAGCAACGGCCAATGCATTGACCGCATCAAGATTTGTGATGGACGAAACGATTGCCCCGACGGTGCTGACGAAAAAAATTGCGGCTGCAGCAGCAACCAATATAAATGCAGCAACAGCCAGTGTATTGACCGCAGCAAGCTTTGCGATGGTCGCAATGACTGTCCCGACGGTGCAGACGAAGGAAATTGCGGCTGCACCAGTTCTCAATACGCATGCAGCAACGGCCAGTGCATTGACCGCAGCAAGATCTGTGATGGACGAAACGATTGCCCCGACGGTGCTGACGAAAGGAATTGCGGCTGTACCAGTTCACAATACAGATGTAGCAACGGCCAGTGCATAGATCGCAGCAAGATTTGTGATGGACGAAACGATTGCCCCGACGGGGCTGACGAAAGAAATTGCGGCTGCACCAGTTCTCAATTCAGATGCAGCGACGGCCAATGCATTGACCGCAGCAAGATTTGTGATGGACGAAACGATTGCCCCGACAGTGCTGACGAAAGAAATTGCGGCTGCAGCAGTTCTCAATACAGATGCAGCAACGGCCAATGCATTGACCGCAGCAAGATTTGTGACGGACGAAACGATTGCCCCGACGGTGCTGACGAAAGAAATTGCGGCTGCAGCAGCTCTCAATACAGATGCAGCAACGGCCAATGCATTGACCGTAGCAAGATTTGTGATGGACAAAATGATTGCCCCAACAGTGCCGACGAAAGAAATTGCGGCTGCAGCAGTTCTCAATACAGATGCAGCAACGGCCAATGCATTGACCGTAGCAAGATTTGTGATGGTCGCAATGATTGCCCCAACGGTTCCGACGAAAGGAATTGCAACTGCAACGGTGACCAATACAAATGCAGCAACAGCCAGTGTATTGATTGCAGCAAGCTCTGCGATGGTCGCAATGACTGTCCCGACGGTGCCGACGAAAGAAATTGCGGATGCACAAGTTCTCAATACACATGCAGCAACGGCCAATGCATTGACCGCAGCAAGCTCTGCGATGGACGAAGTGATTGCCCCGACGGTGCAGACGAAAGAAATTGCGGATGCAGCAGTACTCAATACACGTGCACCAATGGCCAGTGCATTGACCGCAGCAAGCTCTGTGATGGTCGCAATGATTGCCCCGACGGTGCCGACGAAAGAAATTGCGGCTGCACCAGTTCTCAATACACATGCAGCAACGGCCAGTGCATTGACCGCAGCAAGATCTGTGATAGTCACAACGATTGCCCCGACGGTGCAGACGAAAGAAATTGCGGCTGCACCAGTTCTCAATACACGTGCAGCAACGGCCTGTGCATTGACCGCAGCAAGCTCTGCGATGGTCACAATGATTGCCCCGACGGTGCAGACGAAAGTAATTGCGGCTGCACCAGTTCTCAATACACATGCAGCAACGGCCAGTGCATTGACCGCAGCAAGCTCTGCGATGGTCACAACGATTGCCCCGACGGTGCCGACGAAAGAAATTGCGGCTGCAGCAGTTCTCAATACAGATGCAGCAACGGCCAGTGCATTGACCGCAGCAAGCTCTGCGATGGTCACAACGATTGCCCGGACGGTGCCGACGAAAGAAATTGCGGCTGCACCAGTTCTCAATACACATGCAGCAACGGCCAGTGCATTGACCGCAGCAAGCTCTGCGATGGTCGCAATGATTGCCCCGACGGTGCTGACGAAAGAAATTGCGGCTGCACCAGTTCTCAATACACATGTAGCAACGGCCAGTGCATTGACCGCAGCAAGCTCTGCGATGGTCACAACGATTGCCCCGACGGTGCGGACGAAAGTAATTGCGGCTGCACAAGTTCTCAATACACATGCAGCAACGGCCAGTGCATTGACCGCAGCAAGCTCTGCGATGGTCACAATGATTGCCCCGACGGTGCTGACGAAAGTAATTGCGGCTGCACTAGTTCTCAATACACATGCAGCAACGGCCAGTGCATTGACCGCAGCAAGCTCTGCGATGGACATAATGATTGCCCTGACGGTGCAGACGAAAGAAATTGCGGCTGCAGCAGTAGTCAATACACGTGCAGCAACGGCCAATGCATTGACCGCAGCAAGCTCTGCGATGGTCACAATGATTGCCCCGACGGTGCTGACGAAAGAAATTGCGGCTGCACTAGTTCTCAATACACATGCAGCAACGGCCAGTGCATTGACCGCAGCAAGCTCTGCGATGGTCACAATGATTGCCCCGACGGTGCAGACGAAAGTAATTGCGGCTGCACCACTTCTCAATACAGATGCAGCAACGGCCAGTGCATTGACCGCAGCAAGCTCTGCGATGGTCACAATGATTGCCCCTGACGGTGCAGACGAAAGTAATTGCGGCTGCACCACTTCTCAATATACATGCAGCAACGGCCAGTGCATTGACCGCAGCAAGCTCTGCGATGGTCACAATGATTGCCCCGACGGTGCAGACGAAAGTAATTGCGGCTGCACCACTTCTCAATACAGATGCAGCAACGGCCAGTGCATTGACCGCAGCAAGCTCTGCGATGGTCACAATGATTGCCCCGACGGTGCAGACGAAAGTAATTGCGGCTGCACCACTTCTCAATACAGATGCAGCAACGGCCAGTGCATTGACCGCAGCAAGCTCTGCGATGGTCACAATGATTGCCCCGACGGTGCAGACGAAAGTAATTGTGGCTGCACCACTTCTCAATACAGATGCAGCAACGGCCAGTGCATTGACCGCAGCAAGCTCTGCGATGGTCACAATGATTGCCCTGACGGTGCAGACGAAAGTAATTGCGGCTGCAGTAGCACTCAGTTCCAGTGTACCAACGGAAATTGCATACCTAGAAGCAATATTTGCAACGGCGTGGATAACTGCGGTGATGGATCGGACGAGTCCCAGACTACTTGTCAAGGTAAGTGTCAAGCGCTTTGTTCGCAAGCGTGATGTCCTGTTTCGCGCAGATGCTCAAAGTTTTACTTTAGTTTCCGTTTTAGTTTATTTTTAGGCACGGAGTGAAACGGAGTTGCCTCATAGTTTTGTCAGATTGGACTGTTTTTTTTCTTGGAAGCATAGCCTTATATGGCCCTCTGGCAGAAGTTTTGCAAACTCTCCATATTATCAAAGGGCACTCGCACAGGACACGGTGACGTGTTTTTGCACTTCAAAAATATCACACACCGTTTGAAAACGAGTTTTAAAGTCGTCTTTCTCACTCCTTGCAATGGGGAAAGTAAGAGACAGAGCACCTCGTCAACAGGTACCACAAGTCCAAAATCAAAACGATCTAAAAAAATCAAAAATCTGTCTAACAGAATTACGGACAATAGTCGTATTAAATAGTCTAGCGTGTTGTTACATTCAAAAAATATCATAGTGATCAGAAAAACCACTTCAAACTTCAGCTTGCTCTCTCCATCCAATGGTGATAGCAAGAGACAGAGCTATTGTTACAACCTCTCTAGAAGAGCTATGCTCGACTCGTCAGCAGGCTGTATCAGCAACCTCTGCCTGACTCAGTATCATTCTGTCCTTCTCCAGACCACAGCCAAATCGGACGTCCTCCTTTTTTGTTGCGTTGCCTTTGCCGGGTACCCATTGTCGATGTGGCGAGCCGAGCCGAGGCAAGCCGTGGCCCCGCTAAAAGGGAGGCGACTCAAGAGTCAGGACCGTTCGGGACCGGTGGTGGGGACAACAGTAGGAGAGCCTTCCAGGAGGCTAGCGCTAGGCGGCCCGCGTATGAGAATGCAAGCGTTGCACTGACCGCTACCTAGACGCCTAGCTCTTTAACTACTCCCTCTCGAAGGAGATACAAACCACCCCGAATCACCCCGAAACTGAAACAAGGCTCAAGCAAAATCCTCATTTCATGAATTAAAAAAAAAAAAAGAAAGCAAACAAAACCAAAGAGAACAAAATATAAACTTAACGTCTGTTTTAACCAAACCCCCGTAAAACTCCGGGCCTACCAGAACCTCAGTGGGATAGTATTTTTCTTAATTTATTGTGATTGAGTATGATGTTCAGTTTTGCAGCGATCACTGTCGGTATTCTGGTATTAGTATTCTGAAATGGCTGGTTATAATAATAGCAGGCAACTTTACAGAACCTTTTTTAGTTTCGCCTCGACTTACGACAGGGTTCTTTTTACACTTGCATACTTACGTGGCGGTTTAAGAATTGATTCCTTACATGGACTGCACGTAGATAAAAAAACCACTGAGGTCATGTTTTAAATGCGGCCGGTGTTGTCATGTACGACCCTTAATGAGTCAATGCATGCGTTTTCACCTCCCGAAAATTATTTCCTGTCCGAGGTTGAGAGTGTGTGCGGACAATGTGATGCGTCTATTTGTAAGACTTACTTTTTGAACAGTGTTAATACTAGGTTTTAATGATCTTTGAATTTCGTCCACAGGCCCTCCTGGCTGCCAAAGTCGGTGTGGAAGACAATGCTGCTCTCCAGGCTTGTGTCTTGTCAATGCTCTCGACGGCCTCTTGTCAATTTGTCTGGGCTGCACCAGTTCTCAATACACATGCAGCAACGGCCAGTGCATTAGCCGCAGCAAGCTCTGCGATGGTCACAATGATTGCCCCGACGGTGCAGACGAAAGTAATTGCGGCTGCACCACTTCCCAATATACATGCAGCAACGGCCAGTGCATTGACCGCAGCAAGCTCTGCGATGGTCACAATGATTGCCCCGACGGTGCAGACGAAAGTAATTGCGGCTGCACCACTTCTCAATACAGATGCAGCAACGGCCAGTGCATTGACCGCAGCAAGCTCTGCGATGGTCACAATGATTGCCCCGACGGTGCAGACGAAAGTAATTGCGGCTGCACCACTTCTCAATACAGATGCAGCAACGGCCAGTGCATTGACCGCAGCAAGCTCTGCGATGGTCACAATGATTGCCCCGACGGTGCAGACGAAAGTAATTGTGGCTGCACCACTTCTCAATACAGATGCAGCAACGGCCAGTGCATTGACCGCAGCAAGCTCTGCGATGGTCACAATGATTGCCCCGACGGTGCAGACGAAAGTAATTGCGGCTGCACCACTTCTCAATACAGATGCAGCAACGGCCAGTGCATTGACCGCAGCAAGCTCTGCGATGGTCACAATGATTGCCCCGACGGTGCAGACGAAAGTAATTGTGGCTGCACCACTTCTCAATACAGATGCAGCAACGGCCAGTGCATTGACCGCAGCAAGCTCTGCGATGGTCACAATGATTGCCCTGACGGTGCAGACGAAAGTAATTGCGGCTGCAGTAGCACTCAGTTCCAGTGTACCAACGGAAATTGCATACCTAGAAGCAATATTTGCAACGGCGTGGATAACTGCGGTGATGGATCGGACGAGTCCCAGACTACTTGTCAAGGTAAGTGTCAAGCGCTTTGTTCGCAAGCGTGATGTCCTGTTTCGCGCAGATGCTCAAAGTTTTACTTTAGTTTCCGTTTTAGTTTATTTTTGCAGCAACGGCCAGTGCATTAGCCGCAGCAAGCTCTGCGATGGTCACAATGATTGCCCCGACGGTGCAGACGAAAGTAACTGCGGCTGCACCACTTCTCAATATACATGCAGCAACGGCCAGTGCATTGACCGCAGCAAGATCTGCGATGGTCACAATGATTGCCCCCAGACGGTGCAGACGAAAGTCGGCTGCACCACTTCTCAATATAGATGCGTAGCAACGGCCATTGTGCATTGACCGCAGCAAGATCTGCGATGGTCACAATGATTGCCCCGACGGTGGAGACGAAAGTAATTGCGGCTGCACTACTTCTCAATACAGATGCAGCAACGGCCAGTGCATTGACCGCAGCAAGCTCTGCGATGGTCACAATGATTGCCCCGACGGTGCAGACGAAAGTGCAAGCGTTGCGGCTGACCGCTACCTACAGATGCAGCAACGGCCAGTGCATTGACCGCAGCAAGCTCTGCGATGGTCACAATGATTGCCCCGACGGTGATTTTTCTTAATTTATTGTGATTGAGTATGATGTTCAGTTTTGCAGCGATCACTGTCGGTATTCTGGTATTAGTATTCTGAAATGGCTGGTTATAATAATAGCAGGCAACTTTACAGAACCTTTTTTAGTTTTGCCTCGACTTACGACAGGGTTCTTTTTACACTTGCATACTTACGGGGCGGTTTAAGAATTGATTCCTTACATGGACTGCACGTAGATAAAAAAACCACTGAGGTCATGTTTTAAATGCGGCCGTTGTTGTCATGTACGACCCTTAATGAGTCAATGCATGCATTTTTACCTCCCCGAAAATTATTTCCTGTCCGAGATTGAGAGTGTGTGCGGACAATGTGATGCGTCTATTTGTAAGACTTACTTTTTGAACAGTGTTAATACTAGGTTTTAATGATCTTTGAATTTCGTCCACAGGCCCTCCTGGCTGCCAAAGTCGGTGTGGAAGACAATGCTGCTCTCCAGGCTTGTGTCTTGTCAATGCTCTCGACGGCCTCTTGTCAATTTGTCTGGGCTGCACCAGTTCTCAATACACATGCAGCAACGGCCAGTGCATTAGCCGCAGCAAGCTCTGCGATGGTCACAATGATTGCCCCGACGGTGCAGACGAAAGTAATTGCGGCTGCACCACTTCTCAATACAGATGCAGCAACGGCCAGTGCATTGACCGCAGCAAGCTCTGCGATGGTCACAATGATTGCCCCGACGGTGCAGACGAAAGTAATTGCGGCTGCACCACTTCTCAATACAGATGCAGCAACGGCCAGTGCATTGACCGCAGCAAGCTCTGCGATGGTCACAATGATTGCCCCGACGGTGCAGACGAAAGTAATTGCGGCTGCACCACTTCTCAATACAGATGCAGCAACGGCCAGTGCATTGACCGCAGCAAGCTCTGCGATGGTCACAATGATTGCCCCGACGGTGCAGACGAAAGTAATTGTGGCTGCACCACTTCTCAATACAGATGCAGCAACGGCCAGTGCATTGACCGCAGCAAGCTCTGCGATGGTCACAATGATTGCCCCGACGGTGCAGACGAAAGTAATTGCGGCTGCACCACTTCTCAATACAGATGCAGCAACGGCCAGTGCATTGACCGCAGCAAGCTCTGCGATGGTCACAATGATTGCCCCGACGGTGCAGACGAAAGTAATTGTGGCTGCACCACTTCTCAATACAGATGCAGCAACGGCCAGTGCATTGACCGCAGCAAGCTCTGCGATGGTCACAATGATTGCCCTGACGGTGCAGACGAAAGTAATTGCGGCTGCAGTAGCACTCAGTTCCAGTGTACCAACGGAAATTGCATACCTAGAAGCAATATTTGCAACGGCGTGGATAACTGCGGTGATGGATCGGACGAGTCCCAGACTACTTGTCAAGGTAAGTGTCAAGCGCTTTGTTCGCAAGCGTGATGTCCTGTTTCGCGCAGATGCTCAAAGTTTTACTTTAGTTTCCGTTTTAGTTTATTTTTAGGCACGGAGTGAAACGGAGTTGCCTCATAGTTTTGTCAGATTGGACTGTTTTTTTTCTTGGAAGCATAGCCCCATATGGCCCTCTGGCAGAAGTTTTGCAAACTCTCCATATTATCAAAGGGCACTCGCACAGGACACGGTGACGTGTTTTTGCACTTCAAAAATATCACACACCGTTTGAAAACGAGTTTTAAAGTCGTCTTTCTCACTCCTTGCAATGGGGAAAGTAAGAGACAGAGCACCTCGTCAACAGGTACCACAAGTCCAAAATCAAAACGATCTAAAAAAATCAAAAATCTGTCTAACAGAATTACGGACAATAGTCGTATTAAATAGTCTAGCGTGTTGTTACATTCAAAAAATATCATAGTGATCAGAAAAACCACTTCAAACTTCAGCTTGCTCTCTCCATCCAATGGTGATAGCAAGAGACAGAGCTATTGTTACAACCTCTCTAGAAGAGCTATGCTCGACTCGTCAGCAGGCTGTATCAGCAACCTCTGCCTGACTCAGTATCATTCTGTCCTTCTCCAGACCACAGCCAAATCGGACGTCCTCCTTTTTTGTTGCGTTGCCTTTGCCGGGTACCCATTGTCGATGTGGCGAGCCGAGCCGAGGCAAGCCGTGGCCCCGCTAAAAGGGAGGCGACTCAAGAGTCAGGACCGTTCGGGACCGGTGGTGGGGACAACAGTAGGAGAGCCTTCCAGGAGGCTAGCGCTAGGCGGCCCGCGTATGAGAATGCAAGCGTTGCACTGACGGCTACCTAGACGCCCTAGCTCTTTAACTACTCCCTCTCGAAGGAGATACAAACCACCCCGAATCACCCCGAAACTGAAACAAGGCTCAAGCAAAATCCTCATTTCATGAATTAAAAATAAAAGAAAGCAAACAAAACCAAAGAGAACAAAATATAAACTTAACGTCTGTTTTAACCAAACCCCCGTAAAACTCCGGGCCTACCAGAACCTCAGTGGGATAGTATTTTTCTTAATTTATTGTGATTGAGTATGATGTTCAGTTTTGCAGCGATCACTGTCGGTATTCTGGTATTAGTATTCTGAAATGGCTGGTTATAATAATAGCAGGCAACTTTACAGAACCTTTTTTAGTTTCGCCTCGACTTACGACAGGGTTCTTTTTACACTTGCATACTTACGTGGCGGTTTAAGAATTGATTCCTTACATGGACTGCACGTGGATAAAAAACCACTGAGGTCATGTTTTAAATGCGGCCGTTGTTGTCATGTACGACCCTTAATGAGTCAATGCATGCGTTTTCACCTCCCCGAAAATTATTTCCTGTCCGAGGTTAAGAGTGTGTGCGGACAAAGTGATGCGTCTATTTGTTAGACTTACTTTTTGAACAGTGTTAATACTAGGTTTTAATGATCTTTGAATTTCGTCCACAGGCCCTCCTGGCTGCCAAAGTCGGTGTGGAAGACAATGCTGCTCTCCAGGCTTGTGTCTTGTCAATGCTCTCGACGGCCTCTTGTCAATTTGTCTGGGCTGCACCAGTTCTCAATACACATGCAGCAACGGCCAGTGCATTAGCCGCAGCAAGCTCTGCGATGGTCACAATGATTGCCCCGACGGTGCAGACGAAAGTAATTGCGGCTGCACCACTTCTCAATACAGATGCAGCAACGGCCAGTGCATTGACCGCAGCAAGCTCTGCGATGGTCACAATGATTGCCCCGACGGTGCAGACGAAAGTAATTGCGGCTGCACCACTTCCCAATATACATGCAGCAACGGCCAGTGCATTGACCGCAGCAAGCTCTGCGATGGTCACAATGATTGCCCCGACGGTGCAGACGAAAGTAATTGCGGCTGCACCACTTCTCAATACAGATGCAGCAACGGCCAGTGCATTGACCGCAGCAAGCTCTGCGATGGTCACAATGATTGCCCCGACGGTGCAGACGAAAGTAATTGCGGCTGCAGTAGCACTCAGTTCCAGTGTACCAACGGAAATTGCATACCTAGAAGCAATATTTGCAACGGCGTGGATAACTGCGGTGATGGATCGGACGAGTCCCAGACTACTTGTCAAGGTAAGTGTCAAGCGCTTTGTTCGCAAGCGTGATGTCCTGTTTCGCGCAGATGCTCAAAGTTTTACTTTAGTTCCCGTTTCAGTTCATTTTTCTTAATTTATTGTAATTGGGTATGATGTTAAGTTTTGCAGCGATCACTGTCGGTATTCTGGTATTAGTATTCTAAAATGGCTGGTTATAATAATAGCAGGCAACTTTACAGAACTTTTTTTAGTTTCGCCTCGACTTACGACAGGGTTCTTTTTACACTTGCATACTTACGTGGCGGTTTAAGAATTGATTCCTTACATGGACTGCACGTGGATAAAAAACCACTGAGGTCATGTTTTAAATGCGGCCGTTGTTGTCATGTACGACCCTTAATGAGTCAATGCATGCGTTTTCACCTCCCCGAAAATTATTTCCTGTCCGAGGTTGAGAGTGTGTGCGGACAATGTGATGCGTCTATTTGTTAGACTTACTTTTTGAACAGTGTTAATACTAGGTTTTAATGATCTTTGAATTTCGTCCACAGGCCCTCCTGGCTGCCAAAGTCGGTGTGGAAGACAATGCTGCTCTCCAGGCTTGTGTCTTGTCAATGCTCTCGACGGCCTCTTGTCAATTTGTCTGGGCTGCACCAGTTCTCAATACACATGCAGCAACGGCCAGTGCATTAGCCGCAGCAAGCTCTGCGATGGTCACAATGATTGCCCCGACGGTGCAGACGAAAGTAATTGCGGCTGCACCACTTCTCAATACAGATGCAGCAACGGCCAGTGCATTGACCGCAGCAAGCTCTGCGATGGTCACAATGATTGCCCCGACGGTGCAGACGAAAGTAATTGCGGCTGCACCACTTCTCAATATACATGCAGCAACGGCCAGTGCATTGACCGCAGCAAGCTCTGCGATGGTCACAATGATTGCCCCGACGGTGCAGACGAAAGTAATTGCGGCTGCAGTAGCACTCAGTTCCAGTGTACCAACGGAAATTGCATACCTAGGAGCAATATTTGCAACGGCGTGGATAACTGCGGTGATGGATCGGACGAGTCCCAGACTACTTGTCAAGGTAGTGTCAAGCGCTTTGTTCGCAAGCGTGATGCCCTGTTTCGCGCAGATGCTCAAAGTTTTCCTTAAGTTCCCGTTTCAGTTCATGTCTCTAAATTTATTGTGATTGAGTACGATGTTGAGTTTTGCAGCGATCACTGTCGGTATTCTGGTATTAGTATTCTGAAATGGCTGGTTATAATAATAGCAGGCAACTTTACAGAACTTTTTTTAGTTTCGCCTCGACTTACGACAGGGTTCTTTTTACACTTGCATACTTACGTGGCGGTTTAAGAATTGATTCCTTACATGGACTGCACGTGGATAAAAAACCACTGAGGTCATGTTTTAAATGCGGCCGTTGTTGTCATGTACGACCCTTAATGAGTCAATGCATGCATTTTTACCTCCCCGAAAATTATTTACTGTCCGAGATTGAGAGTGTGTGCGGACAATGTGATGCGTCTATTTGTTAGACTTACTTTTTGAACAGTACTAGGTTTTAATGATCTTTGAATTTCGTCCACAGGCCCTCCTGGCTGCCAAAATCGGTGTGGAAGACAGTGCTGCCCTCGGTCCTTGTGTCTTGTCAATGCCCTCGACGGCCTCTTGTCAATTTGCCTGGGTATTAACCTTCGGACCAACCCACAAATCTCATCTGATGCAGCGCGAACTGCATGGAATGGTCCATCGGCGTTGGCGCATGCTCGACAGGGCGAGAATCCTTCAGCAGTTTCATGGGGGTTCCGACTTCCATCTTTCTTCTGAAGCCGAATGTGATGTGATAGCCTTATCCATGTCCCGATGATGTAATAAACAGCGGATTGACATCTAATCTGTTTATCTTTGACATCTCAGTTCACGACATGATAATCATTGACCACAAAGTGCATGCCGCGTACTTCACGAACCGTTGGATCGGATGCCCTGGGCCCTCCTTCACTAGGAATCTTATTTAGCGGTCCTCTTTTTGCTGAAACTGTCATTTTGTTCCTACTTCACATCGAGTTCAAATTTAAGTATCGAATGCCTAAAAGAAGAACATTCCTGATTGATTCTAAGGGAATGACCCACGACCCACCCCCCTTGTGCGGGAATATATGACGGGAAACTCAGCGGCATGGAGAAAGTGGGCAACATTACAGTCAGTGTGGCATTGTGGGTCACTAGAACTGCCAAATCTCAAATTTCAACCCTCTCCGACCAATTTTGAAAGGAGTGGGGATTATTTTTGAGTCACAGGTAGAACGGTTCCAGAATTGATCGGCAGCGGTACCCGAAGAAAAGAGATTCGCGTACTGGTGGCTGAAGAAATACGTAGTCGTGCGCGATTTTTGAGCGACCATAAAGACGGACGTTAAGTTGGCCAAAACGTTTTGGCCAAAACGAGCTCAGCTTATCCCCGCGCGATAGACCCAGACAAAGTAATAGAGCAATATCTTCCGTAAATGTGATGCTTCAGGTAAAGGCCCACCCAGCACAAGTCGTTGCAGAATTTTATTCACCCGAATACGGAAGCGGTGGCGTAGCCAAGTGGTAAAACACACCCAAATCGGACTAATGTGGAGTTCGCTCTCTCAAATAGGCGAATAAAATTCTGAAACTTGGTCAAGCGGTGCTCTAGGGAAAGAACTTTGAATCAAACCTGGCCTCAGAATTTTATTGACCCAAACACGGGAGCGGTGGCGTAGCTAAGTCGTAAAAACCCAGAAAATGACACTCTTCTTGAGTTCGCTCTCTCAAATATTCGAATGAAATTCTGAAACTTTAGGAAGCGGCCTCGAGGGCAGGACCTTTGAATCAAACCTGGCTGCAGAATTTTATTCACCTAAACACGGAAGCAGTGGCGGAGCTAAGTCGCAAAATCCCGAAAAATGGCAAAGTTTCAGAATTTTATTCGCCTATTTGAGAGAGCGAAGTCCACGTGAGTCCGATTTGGGTGTGTTTCAGCACTTAGCTACGCTACCGCTCCCGTGTTTGGGTGAATAAAATTCTGCAACCAGGTTTGATTCAAAGGTCCTTCCTTGGAGCACCGCGTAACAAAGTTTCAGAATTTTATTCACCTATATGAGATAGCGAATTCAAGAAGAGAGCCATTTTTGGGGATATTACGACTTAGCTACGCCACCACTTCCGTGTTTGGGTGAATAAGATTCTGCAACCAGGTTTTGTTCAAAGGTCCTTCTCCAGAGCACCGCTTGACAAAGTTTCAGAATTTTATTCGCCAATTTAAGAGAGCGAAGTCCACATGAGTCCCATTTGGCTGTGTTTTACCACTTAGCTACGCCACCGTGTTAGGGTGAATAAAATTCTGCAACGAGGTTTAATTCAAAGGTCCTTCTCCAGAGCGTCGCTTGACAAAGTTTCAGAATTTTATTCGCCTATTTGAGAGAGCGAAGTCCACATGAGTCCAATTTGGGTGTAGTATAGCACTTAGCTACGCCACTACTCCCGTGTTTGGTTGAATAAAATTCTGCAATGAGTTTTGATTCAAAGGTCCTTCTCTAGAGCATCGCTTGACAAAGTTTCAGAATTTTATTCGCCAATTTAAGAGAGCGAAGTCCACATGAGTCCGATTTGGCTGTTTTACCACTTAGCTACGCCACCGTTTCCGTATTTGGGTGAATAAAATTCTGCAACGACCTCTGCTGGATGGGCCTTTACCTAAAGCATCACTGACCTGAATTTCAGAATTTTATTGGCTTATTTACGAAAGATATTGCTCTTTCACTTTGTCTGGGCCTATCTATAGCATGCGGAAGCTAAGCTCGTTTTGGCCAAAATTTTTTGGCCAACTTAACGTCCGTCTTAAAGCGCGTAGCAGAGGCTTAGCACGAGACTGGTTACGCGAATAGTACGCGTTTTTGAAAAGGAGGGACCAGGGGCCGTTCGCGCACGGGAGGATGACTATTCAGCAAGCGCTACGCTGTTCCTGGTCAGTTTTCGCGTAGCGCTGGCTGACAGGTTATCCCGCCTCACGCGAGGCGACCGCGCAGGCTTCAGAAAGTTGGTGAAAGGTGGTTTCTATTCGGTTTGTGTTCTGTGCTAAAGTGTGTCGGTTGCCATGTGGCGTCTTCTTTTGGGTCTCATCCCGTGTCTTGGTAACCTTCCTTGAGCGGAGGGAAAGGTGTTGGGAAGTAGCTTGCTCCTAGGTTTGCACCGCCGGGCGGTGTAGGGTGTTTCAGCTCACTCAGGACAGTAGAATGGGTGGCCTACCCCGCCGTTGGCAGGCGCTGCCTCGGCGCAGCGGCCGCCTGGCCTGCCAAGCCGTGCCGTGACGAGCCGGAGTGGAGTAGGGAGCGGGGAGCGCCGAGGCGGGGAGGGGAAGGCTCGCTGCGACCCGGAGAGGGAACGGTGACGGAGAGGGGGCGTTCGGGCGGGGGAGGGGCGGGGACGACAGCGCTGCCGTGCGCTGACGCTAGCAGACGACAAACGTTTGCGTCAAATCGCCGCGATGGAGGACCGCCACGTGTTCACCAACGAGGAGATGACAGACATGATTCTGATTTTTGGCGAAGCGCGGGAGAACTCTCGAAGGGCTGCCCAGCTCTTCTAACAGAGGTTTCCGGACAGAGTCGTTCCCCTACACCAAGTGTTCCCTGTTTATAGAGAAAGGCTCAGAAACACCGGCACGTTTGCTCCTGCACAGCGTGGTGAGTTTTCAGTCGCGGTATTATTAATCAAAACACATCCAAAACCCAAAACATTTAATATTTGTGCTCCTGACACGTAGGACCCCGACCACGACCAGCCCGTGGCCCGGAGGCGGTCGCGCTTGTCCAGCAGGCACTGGAAGCCGACCCCAACAGCACCCGGTAAATAGGGCGGGCCCTGGAAATGGACCACATATTGCAGTGAAGTTTGGGAAATGACAGGCTTGTATTTGGGGAGCAGTTTATTGGTCGGATAAGATCACAGTGAGCGGGCTATGCAGACGCGTCTGGACGGTCCGGAGGAAGGCAGCGAAGTGAAGTCGGAGCGCGGGAGGCGAGGGCGGAACGCGGAGCAACGATTGTTGGCGGAAGAACGCTGGGAAGGGGGGGAAGGAGAGAGAGAGAGAGAGAGAGAGAGAGAGAGAGAGAGAGAGAGAGAGAGAGAGAGAGAGAGAGAGAGAGAGAACAGGGATTGTTAGACGGAGACAGAATGCGGTTTACAACATTGCCCCTTTTCCCGGTAGAATTGGGGGTAACGGAGGTCCGAAAACGACGACAGGAATTTAGATGGAATTTAGGCATTTAGTCACGGAAATTTAGGCATTCAGTAATAGTAAGGGTAATAGTGCGGGGTGTAAGCTGGTGCAGGTGGCGGCGGCGGGTATGGTGACGGCGGCGGCGGGGACGGCCACTGGCCGCCGTGATGGTGGGGGCCGGCCTGGTAGTGGCGGCGCGGCTGGTGATGCTGCTGCTGCTGGGGACGGCGCTGATGGCCGTGATGGCCGCCGCGCCCATGGCCCCGGCGGGGCTCCGGATAGCGCCGCTGCCCAGAGCCACTGGCCCGGCGGCGGGGCGAGCCCCGGCGGGGGTTGCGGCTTTTGCCTTGGCCGCGGTTGCGGCCGCGCCCTCGCTCAGCTGCGCCCCTGTGCACGGCGGGAGCGTCGGCGGGCTGTGCGGGTGGCGCCGAGGGTGGCCGCGCCAACAGTGCCTGGAGCCGCTGGAACTGGGTGACGGACAACTGTAGATTGACAGTTGGCTCAGACATTGTCGGGACAGCCGTCCTCGGGGCGGGGGTTGGAGGGGCGCGGGCCGGGGTTGGTCTTGGCGCCGGCGGGAGCGGCGGAGGTGGCGGCGGGGTTTTTTCACGGCCCTTGCGGCTCCCTTTCTTTCGGTGCGGGGTGGCCGGCGCAGGGACAAGCGGAGGGGAGGCGGCGGACGGGGCCGGGCAAGGGGTAAACAACTCGAGATAATCATTGTACGTCCATGTGGTAATCTTTGGTAATCAGTGAAATCACAATACTCAAAATAATCTTGATAATCGCAATAATCTCAATTAATCAGAAAAATCATAAATAATCACAAAAATCGCATTAATCACATGTAATCAGAGCAGATTTTCGATAATCAGTGATAATCAGTGAAAAACGGTGGTGATCAGATGAAATAATCACTGATAATCAAAATAATCACCGATAATCAATATAAACTCTGATAACCAATATAATCAGTGATAATCAACATAATCACTGACCATCAGAATAATCTCTGTGGTCGAATCTAATCAAAATATTCACTACAATCAGTGATAATCAGTGGAAAACAGTGGTAATGGGACACATATAATCACTGATAATCAAAATAATCACCGATAATCAAAATAATCTCTCATAATGAATATAATCAGTGATAATCAACATAATCAGTGATAATCACTGACAATAAGAATAATCTCTATAATCAAATATAATCAAAATATTCACTATAATCTCCATAATATGATAATCATTGTACACGAAAATCTCGAGTTGTTTACCCCTTGGGGCCAGGGGGCTCAGGAGCCGGTCCAGCTCCGCCATGTCCTCGTCCTGGTCGGCCAGGCTCATGAGAGCCACGAACGCACGGCACCAGGCCGTCGGCGTGCTGGGCAGCCAGGGGAGCGCCTGAAACAGGGCAGGGTGGGGAGGCCAGGGTCAGCGGCGGGGCTGTTTGCATTTTAGGAGGCGGTCGGAGTGACAAATGTGGAAACGCTTCCTAGCACCCTTGCGGAGAACCTCTGGACGGACACAACAAGTCGCGTCGTTAACCCAGCGAACGAATGTGCAACGTTCCCAGGGGCGTTGCAATTTTGGGTTACGCCCTTTTTTCCGGTGGGGGTTCAGAAACCACACGGCGTCTCCCGGTTTGAGATCAGGTTTAGTGGCCCGGATGTCATAGTCACGCTTCATTTTTAAGGACGCCTCTCGGTTGGACGCGCGGGCCAAATCCTGAACCTGACGGAGGCGATCCTGTAAGTCCAGGACGTAGCGTGCGGGGGTTGGACGAGATTCACTGTCAGGCAGGGCGCCTATTAAGAGGTCAGCTGGCACGTGTAACTCCCGACCAAACATCATTTGCCCGGGACTGGAGCCTGTAACCGAGTGTCGAGCAGTGTTGTAATTCAACATCAGGTAGTCGACGAACTCGTCCCAATCCGTTTGGTCCTCGCGGGTCAACAAGGACAGCTTGGCTACAATCGTGCCGATCATTTTCTCGACGAGACCGTTGGAATGCGGTGCAGCGGACTCGCTGTGGATCGGACGGACTCTAGAAGTCGCATCGCGTCGGAGAACTTTTTACCACGGCCTAGTTCTGACGCGTTGTCGGAATGGATTTCAAGGGGCATGCCAAATTTGCTGAAAAGTACTCTGATCATCGCATCGACCACGACTGTGGTTTCCTTGGAGGGCAGCGGGATGCCGACGGCGTACTTTGTGAACGCGTCCTGTACCACCAAGAGTTGAACATTCCCGTTCCTGGACTCCGGGAAAGAACCAGTGAAATCGATGTGCAACCTTTCCCACGGGACCCCGGCGTCGCGGGGGTTCAAGGGGGCACATTTGCGGCGGGCGCCAGCTTGCTTACTGCCGCATACGAGGCATGCGTTCACCCAATTTTTTACGTCCTCGCTGTATCCTACCCAGTACAACTTCGCCGTACGGATTTTGTCCATGGTCCTGTTGATACCAAAATGGCCTCCAGAATGATGCGAGTCATGGTACAGGTCGAGGATCTCCGGGACGCGTCTGCGTGGGACAAGAAATCGAAACTGACTGGAAAAGTTAAATGCTACTAAAAAAGCAAGACTGTCGCTCAAAGTAAGTGCAAATATATACACATATGAATTTAATGAGAACAGAGATTTTATGTATGTGAATTTTCTCCACTTGAAAATGTAACCTGCTCTTTACTGGGAAGAGTTTCAAGTTCCCAGCCCCCCCAGGTGTGCATTTCATGAAGTTAGTTGGCATCCTATGATTCAGCTGTTTATTTACATTCATTCTCAAGTCTGATCTAATGTAATTTCATTCCTTCCAGATCCGAGATCATTGCTCTCAATAAAAAAAAAGATATATTGATGACGACAGTGATGATTAGGCTTGAGAACAGGGAATCTTCAAATATTTTTGAGTTTCTATGCACCACATAACTATTTTGACGATTATTGTATATACAACTTACTTTTTTGTCATTACTTTAAGTATTCTGAATAATATTTTTAAATTGTTACGTTCATTATTAATGGCATATCTCCTTCTAACCTGGCATTCATGACATGTCAACCCAGGAATAAATGTAAATTCCAAAGGAAGGTTGCTATTAGTTTAATTAAAATTCAGTACAATTCATGGATCAATATAAAAAACCATAAATATAGCATAGTTTAAAAACATACTACTTGAGATAATAAAAAAAAATTGCAATAAATTTAAAGCACTGTAATTCAATCAAATTCAGGAAAACAATCACATATATCTTTACTTTGGTAAAGCAATGCGCATGGCTGTAACATGGGAAAGGGAATGAGGTGCACCAACTCTAGTGCGCTTCTTAGGAGGCTGGATCCAAGAAATAGGAGCATCTGTACGCTTTCCAGATTTCAGTGGAGTTCTGACAAAGTGGCGAAAGTCCATGAGGTTCTATTTCCCACTACGAGGAAAACAAGGTTTATTTTGGACCTGCAAGATAGAGGTTCAGACCTAGAGTAGCAAAGTTTTTATCAAATATTCCTTGTTTAATGTGAAATAGTATGCTTCAGGTCCCATGTCTTTATCATAGTTAGATTAAAAGAGAAGGGACATTCGCCACTCTAAATCAGCTTGATTTTCTGACAGAAAGGCGAATGTCCACAGCTAATCTGACAAAAAGGCGAATGTCCCAAGCTGACCTGACAAAACGGCGAACATCCCATTCTGATCTGACAAAAAGGCGAACGTCCATTAATGGTCTGAAAAAGTGGCGACTGGCGAATGTCCATAATTAAGATGGCATAATGACGAAAGTCCCAGATAGGTTTGTTAGAATGACTTATGTTCACTTTCAACCTTTACAGACCATGGTCTGGTAAAAAAGTGAAAGTCAATGGACTGTATGACAACAAGTAAAGCTTCCTAAGTGTATAAATCTACAACATATTACACTAAAATTCTGAGCACTCAAGTTTTGTCAGCATTACATCATGACAGAGTTCATGTTATTAATAATGATCTTCAAATCATGTTAAGTGCCTCCAAATATACTTCACTATTTCTCCTTCACTGATAATCTGACAAAGGGACGTAAGTCCAAAAAGGAAAAAAATTGAGAGGCATGTTTTAATTGTTCCTGCAGTGCAAATGAATTTATATTTGAAATTGAAAGATATATTCTGAATCGTTATTGTGCCATAAATTCATGTGTGGTTTAAGACACTCGATATATCTAATAGTTTGGAAGATAGCTGGACTTGCGTCTTTTGGAGTAGGTCATAAACAACGCAAGTCCACAGTTTTCTGAGACATTCAACGTAAGTCCACACAAGTCCATCTGCTTTCTGAGACTTTTATGTAAGTCCACCAGTTTTCTGAACAATCAACGCAAGTCCTCTCCCAGCTGGACTTGCGTTGTATAATCAGAAAACAATGTGACTTGCGTCAAAGCACTCAGACATTGACAGGACTTGCGTTGATCTGCTAGAAGCAAATGGATATTAATGTGTCACACAAAATATCACTGACATGTAAATAAGGTGCCTACTACAACACCACATCAAATTGAATTTTCTACTCATAGTGAACCATCCCTGATCACTGAACATGAGTTGTCTGATGTTCTGACCAACCCCACCAGCTGTGTTAGCCATTATATTCATAATATTGAATGGCACTTTTATTTATTGAGGCAGTATGCCAGCTGTATTAATTCTGATTTTCCAGGCTGCTACCGGATGCATACTCATCAATTATTCTGTGGTAAAGCAGCAGAAGCAAATGCCTGTATTTTTAAACTTTCATGCAGCTTTTGCTTCTGACCCTGTTTACTTCCTTCCTCCCATTCGCTTGAACTCATACCACAGCGTCCTCACCTCAATTCCCAACTTCCAGGTTTCCAGCAGTACACTGTGTACTGTTGTTTATTCTAGCAAAGCGTCTGCCAATAACAACACAAAATAGTATTCACTGCGTACAGTTTATCCACTTCCATGTTGAAAATGCACCCGACTTCCTGAAACTTTCCTGCTTATAGCAAACTCGACTGCATATAGCCGATAGGAACCAATTTATTTTACGAAGATGGGTTGGCAGCCCCAACAACATGAGAGTCGGGGAGTGGGGTTATGTAGCAGAAGAACGCCAGATGTCAGCCTCAACAAGAAGAGATTTATTGAATGAATTATGGTAAGTTTCAAATGTGAACTTTTCCAAAATCTGCATTTCAAGATGAATTTAGCTGAATTTATCAGTATTTGGTAAAAAAAAAAAGGCTGAAAACTATAGTGAAAGTATCCAGGTAAAGTAAACTTTACCAGTCACCCTTAACACACACATTACCACACAGTTTAACCTTTTGGAATCTTATCTAGCACCATTAAAATAATTTTTGGTCAACAAAAATCATTAGTTACTATCTTTTTTCCCCCATTCATCATTATTGGGCAATCTTTAAAGAACTGAAAATACTGACATTAACATCATCCAAGAGACCAGTGTCCATAAGCACTGGTCTATTGCATCATCTATATACACAAGCATATGCACCAATTGGCAATGTACATTAGAAATATCTAAAAAAATCAAATGAACAGTATGGTCTACAAGTATAGTACAAGAAATAGAATTATATTACACACGAGTAGAAATTAACTCACACTAAATTGAGGAGCGATAAGAAAACATATTTCAAAGCATATAACAACTTCTGACTTGAGAACTTATAAATAACAAAGAAAGTTGAAATGAATAATGAATGATCATTCATGTTCTTCATCACAGCAGGGTAAATCTGGATCGGTGTCCTCGACCAGTTGACCATCAATCTTCAGATTCCTGTAGAAATCATGGTGAGACTCGGGTATGTATGGCAGCAATGTTAACAGATTGTCATATTTGGCTTGCGAGATAGCACTTCCTGCAGGTTTAGTTTTCAAACATGCAAACCAATTGTCATTTAGCTTCCTATTTTTTCCAGTTCCCCTTATCATGTTGTACTGCACAAAAGGAGCATCTTCAGCAAAGGTAGGTTTCACTTTTATTGTGCCTGGGCTTGAAGCTTCATATCTGAACCAATGTGTTTTGGTCCAGTACATTTTACCACCATCATTGCTCTTTTCCCTCATAATCAAGGGACCAGTAGGCTTCAACAATTCAGGGAAATCCCAAAAATTGGCAGCCATTTCAATAACCTGATATGTTGTTCCTACACTTTTTACCAGGTCATACCACTCTGATGGCACACTGATGAGACCAGCCTTGTCCTTCTTCTTCTCAATATGTGAGTGTCTGTTGTCACACTCCAAGCGAGTGTGACCTGGAATAAGGAATATATGGTCTATCCTTTTGAGAGACGCATGAAGTGCCAGCACAGTTTGCAACATGCCCGAAACAATGCTATTGCGGTTTTGACCCGAACAGCAATCACTGAAGAGGTAAACGTGAGAGACCGTGTCAGGAACCTCATCCATCATGTGTTTGAAAATGCATGAAGCAATTTCAGTCGCTCCTCTCCCAGCCTCACCTTCATGCCACATGTAGTTGTAGGTCTGGTTGGTTTTGCTGTCAACAACAGTTAAGTTGTAAGTACTAAGTTGGCGCAGATAATATGCCTTCCCACAAGTGACATTTGGAGTAGAAAAAACTTGTTCCAGGTCAAAGATCAGAGTTCGAATGTGGTCATTGTCCTGTGCATCTTTTTTCATCTTCCTCTTGAGTGCATAGGCTGCATCTGCTTTACGGAGATGAAGTTCATGATCCATTTGTATCTTTCTCTTCTCCTCCTCAGTTTTTACACATTTCAACTTTATTGCGAACTCATCACATCTTGCACAGGTGTCTGATGAAGGTTTCTTGAATTTAAGGTTGCATTTTTGGAATATTCTATAGTAAGTAGAATAAGACACTTTGATGTCTTCAGCCTTATACTTTTCATTGAACATGTTAACCATTTGTTGTATGTCCAGATTTGATGCCAGGTACTTCTGTTTTGTCTGTTTCCTGCAATAGTGAGACACATAAGCTGGAAAAGATGAAATGTGCTCCTGGATCTTCTCTTTTACCTCATCTGAGAGAGCGTGCTTCACTTTAGCCTTTCCCCTGCGCTCCTCAGGGCCAATTGCTGAAGTTGTTTCTCTCATCTTCTTGGCACAAACCCGCAAAAATGTGTCAGTCTCCCCGAGGGTGTTTAAAAAGGTTTCCTTACAAACTTGTTGTCTTGTGCCATTAATGTTGAAGAAGTACTTATACGCCATTTCCTTGCACTTTTCAGAATCAGGGTCCCTTTTCCTGGACCGTTCAATACGCGCCCCTTCAACTCTGGAGCAGACATAATTGACTCTCTTCTCATAACATCCCTGATTCCAATACTCTTGGAATATGGCATCCCCAATGTCATCTGAGATGATAAACTGGCATTTCCTTCTCACACATTCATGAACAGGTTTTCTCTTTCTTCCTGGTACTGTCACACCTTGAAGTGAGACATACTCTTCACCCCGGTTACGCTTGGATTGAGCTTCAGATCTTCTTTGCTTCTTGGTTTTGTTTACAGGTTCAACATCGTCTGGCTCTTGATCATCATCATCATTTTCTGCAAACTCAAGTAGTGGAGGTGATTGTGGAGGGGTCTGAACTTGCCCCGCAGCAGAATCTGAAGAACCACCAGTATGGGCAAATGAGCCGGTAGCTGGCAAAAGAAAAGTGAGATTGTCAGTATGTCAGGTATGTAATATTAAAATAAACTTGGACTAGATCAGTACGAAATACTCACATTTAGTGGATGACTCTTTAAGTTTGGACTTGCTTCTTGGCTCCCCTGTTTTTAATTTTTTTGATGAAGAAGCAGTTCTTATGCTAGACTGATGTTGGCTTGTCTCTGCAAAAGAGATGGAATAAACATATGTTAAATCAAAAGCCCAATAAGTTACTGGGAGAATACCAGATGAATATCAAACACTACTTTTACCAAAAAAAAAATTCAAAAAAATAAATACACACCTTCCTCTTTGGTAGGTTTTTGTTTTCCCTGTCCTGGTTGTGAGATTTTAGTCCTGAGACGTGCTGTATGTTCTGGTATGACCAAATCTTGACCAGAATCGGATTCGGAGGAAACCTCGTCATTATCAGAGTGAATAGGTTTCCAGGCGGGGTCACTATAGTCATCATCAAAACCTCCAAACTGACTAAATAGAACGTCATCTTCTGCAGAATCATCATTATGCTCATCGTTCTGCTTCACCACTTGCTTTTTAACTCTTGAAGGTCTCCCTATAAAATATAAATAAAATACCATATGTGACTTGATACTTTTTATGATATACATCATCAAATCTCCAGCTATACAGGCTGGAGGTTGGCTCCAGCATCACGTACCAATGACACTAACAGGTTTCCTTGGCTGTAGCTTAATTTCAGGCAGTGCAGCACCAGAACCTAAAAAGGAAAAGTACGCTGTCAGTATAAGCGTGAATACAACATAGGCATCAACCGTAAGGTCAGACAAGATTATACTCAAAGAAAAACTAGGAGCACAAGGATGTGGATAGTACATAAGGTAAACAAATGACAATATCTTAACAGTTGTAATAAAGAAGGGTAAAATATTGGGCATACCATTTTGATCTGAAAAATGTTCCTTCTCCTCTGACTTTGACTCACAACTGGAGGACGGCTTTTCAGAACTAATGTGGGCACGTTTCCTTTTTCTGGACAAGTCATTTGACCCACAATCTGTCCCAGTGGATTGTTGATTTTTATTTATTTCTATAAGTCAAAGGTTCGAATTGTAAATTAACCATGTATGAAAGATGAGATAAAGGCATTTCTGTTTTTCTTTAAGACAAAAATTTCATTCAGTAACAAATTCCTTGTTAAACATTAATTTTATACTAATCAATATGAAATATTTTCTCCACCTAGGCCACTATTCTACTAAAGTTCTGCAACCAAGAAACTAAGGAGAGAAGACCCAAACACCTACCTTTAGTATTTATTCTACTGCAACTTATGCAGACACGCTCCTGACCAAAGCCCTCTTCACTGCCTAGGGCTGGTTGAGAGCAACCCAGGAGAGCATGTACTGCTTTGGAGCAAATGATACACTTGTGTCCACCACTTGGATTCATTCCAAAGCTGCATGCTGGACAAACATTTTCCAAAAGAACACCTGAAAAAATTAAAATATGTCCTTTAGGAAGAAAAACTAGGGGCACAAGGATGTGGATAGTCTATAAGGTAAACAAATGACAATATCTTAACAGTTGTATTAAAGAGGGTAAAATATTGGGCATACCATTTTGATCTGAAAGATTTTCCTTCTCCTCTGACTTTGCAGCCCTCAAGGTAGCAGGGACATCTGGTAAAAAAAAGTGGAATTGTCAGTACTGGTTTGTAACATTAAAGTAAATTTGGACTGGGTCAGTATGAAACACCCAACGCTGTCAGTAAGAGTGAATACAACATAGGCATCAACCGTAAGGTCAGACAAGATTATACACAAAGAAAAACTAAGAGCACAAGGATGTGGATAGTACATGAGGTAAACAAATGACAGTATCTTAACAGTTGTAATAAAGAAGGGTAAAATATTGGGCATACCATTTTGATCTGAAAGATTTTCCTTCTCCTCTGACTTTGCAGCCCTCAAGGTAGCAGCAACATCTGCCAAAAAAAAAAAAGTGGGATTGTCAGTACTGGTATGTAATATTAAAGTAAATTTGGACTAGATCAGCATGAAACACCCACATTCAGCATCTTTAGCAGAAGGAAGGGGGGTCTTCAAGCAAGAAGCAGTAGCAGCACCTAGAAAGAAAAAAATAACAGGTTAGTCAGTACATCAATTGAACGCACAGAATGGGAAAATCTCCTGTGTCTGAAAAAGACAGTTCATTACAGTTTCTGTTACATAGTGAAAGTATTACCTTTACTTCTACTTTCTATGCTGCGAAACATAAGGCGTTTGCGTGTAGAGATTGGGCTCTGCTGCTGCTTCAGAGGAGTTCGACCTTGCTCTGTACTGACACCTGTTAAAATTAAAATATATCAGACCCTCCTTCATTTGTAACTAGATGTATTTGAAACGAGTACTCACGGCTTGATGCAGAAGTGAGACTTGGAGAATAATCAACCAAGCGTGGAAGAGCTGTTGCTCCTCGACTTCGGTCCACTTCAATTGGATGTGTCGTGACCCACTTCAAGCACTTCTCTTCAGATGTCAGCTGTTTATTTGGAAGGACGTGCTTCTTTGTGGACAGAATATCTACAAAACAGAGCCATGATATATGATAAGGGAAATTTTTCTGGAGAAACAACTAAAAAAGCTTGCGGAGATGGAGATGAAATAATAATTAAATCAGAAGTGTCAGTAGAAGATTTTGCTTATTCTGAGGCTGAACTTCATAAGTACTAAGTAATGTAAATACTTATTATTTTGTTATGGAATATGGAACTGAACTGTTCAATGCTGTGATAATTTCGCAACTTTAAACCTATATAACGAACAAAATCCTACCAAGTTGCGGGCATGACCTATGGCTGGTCATGTACTTGGTTGCTGGCACTAACTAAGCCTCCACAAGCCTCCACAAGTAATGCAAATGCAAAGCATGGAAATAATCCTAATCTGACTCAGTCCGTCGTAGTACAAGACATAGCATACTGACCTTGCATTATCGCCATGTCAGATTGGGTAACTGATGGTGGTGACGAGGATCCATCATCATCATGAGGCCGGTCATCGACGACATTGGTACCTAAAATAACACTAGTAGTGTTAATTTTAATTAACGCTTCAGACACCTGTCAGACTAAGGTGACTGGCCAGAAGACACTTACCATTCTCTGCTTGCAAAGCCAAACACAGCAGGGTTTTGGACCGTTTTGATGCCATTTCACTAGGTAACGAAATACAGGTTCACTCACTCCCGCGCACAAGGACAACGGCCACCTTGGAGGAGTTCGCGGGTTCGCCTGTCAGCCGATTGTTGCGAAGGGGGTGTGTCGGGGGGTGTGTCAGTGGGCGTGGCAGTGGTTTCGCGGTTCCGTGCTTTTCGCGGGTTTTCAGGCTGGGCACCATTTGAAATCGCGAAGGCCTTCCCCTAGTACGTGCGATATTCGTAGTAACCGGAATCGTTAGCCAAACTAGAAAAGCAACCGGTGAAATCGTGTGATAAATGTATGAGTACTTGTGTAATAATCAAAATATTTTTCGTCTCCACCGATAGATGAAGAGACTTCAACAGGGCAGGTTGTCAGCATTGCTGTGTGGCCGTTGATGGCGGCTAGTGCTAGGTCGTTGACCTTTGTGTTATTGTTGTTGTTTGGCGGCTAAGGTCGTTCACCTCTGTGTTACTGTTTACGTTTTAAGACTAGGTTAAGTGGACTTCTGGCGTTTCTACTCAGACAAGTGCCAAACACCATGTCAGAGTCAGAGATCCTTAAGGAAAAGCTCCAGTGCCAACTGCAATTTCTGAAGTGCAGAGAAGAGAGGTCAGTGAATCATTATTTAACATCTTTGTCTTGAAAAGCTAGCTGGTAAATAACACACATTGGATGTCAAACACCAGACCATGCCATTCTGAAAAATTACTGGTAGACACAAATAAGCATGGATTAATTTTTATTAAATCATTAATTAAAAAATAGAACTGGTTTGCCTCTACCTTCAAAGGATGGGATTTGAAACCAATCTATTAGCAGCTCCCTCTATATTCAGCTGTGATATTTTAGCCTGTCCATGTCTCATTTAACTGATACATATGTTATGGTAGACAGCAGCATTTTGATATTCCCTTTATTTTCTTCCCCCCCCCCCTTTTTTTTTTTTGGTAGTGTGAGAGCATTGTTAGGCTCTGCTGAAGACTACCAGATGGTTTCAGTTCCGAAGAACGGCATCAATGAGGAGTGCAGGGCTCTGGTGGAGCAGATACAAGGAATGCTCCGGGCTGAGCAAGGGTGAGCGTAGCATCTCAGAGAGAGATTTACTTCCTGTTTGTCATGAAGTTTCTAAAGTATTGTGAGAATTCTTATTATTGATATTTTGTTCCCTCTGCAGCATGCGAGCAGCTCTCGGTAACAACCCTGACAAAAGGAAGATAGATTCTTTAAACACGACAACCAAAGAACGGGGCGATGTTAAAGGGTACTGCATTCTTCTGCTAGTCCCTCATATTTAACGAGAGGTATGATTTTTACTTCCGTCTGTTCATGTCTAATTTGAGAACTATCTGCTCTATCTTCCAGTCATTCAGCTGAACCCTTAACTACTGTGGAAAATGCCACCCCTGCGCCAAGGCTTGTGGCTGTCCCTCCATACCCCTACGTAGGGGAGACAGTACGAGGGAAAGCCAGAAAACACCTGGAAGGGTTTCCTTGCACTAAATGTGATAAAGTGAGTGAACTTCATTAGTCTGTCAGCCTCACTTTCCTTATCAGACTTTCAGTCTTAATTATTCATTTCAGTTCTTCAAAATGTGTGGCCTCAGTGTAGAGGAGGGGAAGAAAATTTGCCGCCACAAAGCACTTTACTCACCTGTGAGGTCCCCCAAAGGTACTTTTAACAGTTAGAACTGATCTAAACTTTGTCAGTCTCTCTTCGATTATTGTAATTTTACTCCTACCATTTATTCCAGGATTCTGGAGTCTTAATTTCCCGTCCACACCTGAAATGCGAGCGAGGCAAACTGCCCCTGTTGACTATGAAGTACTTAGCCCTCCTCGGAAAAGCAGTAAGAGAACAATCCTGAAAGATTTGTGAGGTCATGTTTTCCAGTTTAATTTTAAAGTTTAATTTCCACCATGTACAGCTTTTGTATAGCTTTTGTATTTGTTATCTAACAAATGATTATTTATATGTTATCTAGCCAATATTAACATTTTATTTACATTTGACAGTCCCTTTGTCCAGTTCTTTCTTAAACGTGATGTGTCCTGTTCAGGTAGTTTGTTTTATATTTTGACTATCACATCATCTGGAGCATTTGCATCTCAATGAGATAAATGTAGTTGTTTTCAGTTTCTGGTATTGTACTGATGTACCTATTAATTTGTGTTTTCCTTGAAATATTTAAAAGCATATATTGATGCCAGCAGGATAAAAATTGAAGTTACTGGAAGTGTGCTCAATTTCTTAAAGTCTCTACATGTTTGTCTTTTCCATGGTTTGCCATATTCCAAAATCCTTATTGCCCTTTTTTGTTTCCCAAAGATATCCTAAATTTTGGCTTAACATAGTCCATTTACCCATAATAGTTTTCTATGACTAAGTTGTGAATGAAAGAGAGCATGATAAACTGTAGTAAAATCTGATCTATGGAGTGTTTGTACAATTTGTGTCATAATAAAATGATTAGTTTAATTTTTTTTCCAATTTGTTTGTCCCATTTTGAATTATCTTGCAGTTCAATTTCTAGGAAGGTGATAGTTCTGATTTCTTTTATAACTTCACTGTCAAAGACTAGATTAAAAATTGTTTCACATTGTTGTAAGAATTCACTTTGTCTGAATTCTTTAAGTAGATGGTGATGGATAATTCAGGATTCAGGGAGAGCGAAATGAGGTACGTCTAGACACAGTTGTGGCTCGAGCGGAAGTGAGTTTATTTGTTGCACAGGACATGGCTCCAGGACATGGCGGTAGAGTACAGAGTACTGTGAGCAGGTGGTGAGTCGAGTTTTTGACTGTGGTTTAATTTATCATACTTCAACTGTTGCATAAGAGGAGGGAACTCAGAATGTAAAAGGTTACAAATATACAACACACATTTATCAAACAACATTTTTACTGTTTTGTCCCAGTTAAGCTCCAGATTTAGAGATGCAAAGAACTCTTTTCGCTTGATTAGTATTTGAGTGGCATAACATTAAGGTCTTCAAAATTATCAGCTGTTACAAAAACTGTAGTATCATCCACATAGATAATAGAGTCTGTAAACAAAGATAATAGTCTGTGTACGATAAATAAATAATACAATAAACAAATAAGGTCCAATTATAGATACCTGAGGCACTGCACATAAAATTTGAAACATTTTTGGTTTATTATCAACAGATGTTGTTTGAACACATTGAGCTGTATCAGATAGAGTTGGTAGCACACATAGGTAGCACCGTTTTACATTAGGGGGAAACTATGATTGACGCAATCAAAGGCCTTACGTAAATCCAAAAAGCTATTTTTTGTCTGCTTGCGCAGCACAGATTTTGATACTAAAATTTGTTTTTGCATCTGTTGTCGATCTAGCTTTTCAGGATCCGAATTGTTTTTTTAAATATAACTTCGTGTTTATTGAAGGAGCTACCTAACCTTGTCAAGAGCATTTATACAAATACGTTACACAGCAGTTGCTAGTAAATGAAAAAGAAAATAATGGCAGCCTTTCATGGTTTTAGCTGGATATCACACCACAACTAAAGAGTTTGTGGAATCACATGGGGGACTTCCCAGCGAGCTATCACAGCAGTTTAAAGCACTTTGAGGTAGATGAAACATGCCAGCCAGGGCGGCTATGGCACAAATGTATGGAAATCCTTTTCCGCATAATCTTGAAGAAGATGGAGCTGTACTCACAAACAAAAGCAAACCCAGAGTAAAATTGGCGGAAGAAATAGAATGTAACCATTACATGACGAGGAACGCACCTGACAGGTGGGATGGAAAGAGGGAGCAAACAAGACATTTTGATGAGGTCCAGGGGTAAAAAAGAGAGGATAAAACGCGATAGGCGATTGCTTCAAGGGGCCGGATATTTAAACGTCACCCACGTTTACCCAAAATTTCCTAACACTACATGGACTTTCGTCTGCTCAGCGTCGTCTGCATCAGGGAAGGTACAGTCGCGCCGTTTGCGCACGTTTGCAAAGAGGGTTGGTGCGAGGCTGGAACGGTATGAGAAACACAAGGGTGTGCAAAGAGGTGGGAGGTCTCTCTAGAGGTGGGTCGGGGTGGACATGTACGTGGAGTAGGGCGAAATGATTCGTAAACAATTATTCAATTCAGACATTTTCTTCAGGTGTGGTGCACATGTGTGTGGTGAAAGTGTTGTTTATGAGACAACGAACGCATCGATGTTTGGAAGACCGAATGACAGGATGAGTAACTATTCAGGAATTACCTCAACAAATATTATAACCCTATCTTGAATGCATGTTGTTATAGTCTTCCAACCGAAAGAACAGCACAGTTGAAAGTGGTGGGGGTATGGGAACCACCTGAGTGCGAGAGAGAAACTCGTATCGTTCTTTCGCTGGGACGACTATATCTGTTTTCTGCATTTGTATGACTTTCCATTTTATTGTCTACTTCGCTGATGATTTTAAAAAAAATTAAAATAATGTTTGGACAGAGGTTTACCGATTATTGACTTGTCAGTGTCGTGGGAAGAAACAAGTGATCTTAATCACAAACCTCCATTTATCTAATAATTACACAAGTAATGGAAGACCAAATGCAAGAAAATCACATTTGACAGAAAATACATTCACTAAAATGAACTAGTATCTGCTATGATGAAGGAGAAAGGGAGTGTGCTGCAACATTGGAAAACCAACGCAAGTCCCATCAGTGTCAGAGTGTTTGACACAAGTCCCACAGTTTTCTGATAATACAACGCAAGTCCAGCTGGGAGAGGACTTGCGTTGATTGTTCAGAAGGCCAGTGGACTTGTGTCAGAGTCTCAGAAAACAGATGGACTTGAGTGGACTTACGTTGAAAGTCTCAGAAAACTATGGACTTGCGTTGTTTGGTCAGAAATCATCTGGACATGCGTTATTTTCGTCAGCCTATATCTCCACCACTAGGGGGAATTTTGACAAAAGGAAAAGATTTTCTGAAAGGCCATGCTGCACCAAATCTCAGAAAACAGGAACCTCAAAATTGAAAAACTGTGGACTTACGTCAAAATTGAAAAACCCCTTCGTCAGATTATCAGTGAATGTGAATGGCCCCATGCGGAGTTTGGCGTGCAAGAAATCTGGCGCAGTTGGCATGCATATCCGTATTCCGATGCTGCCCGCAGATTTTCATTTCTGACGGTCTCCTGGCGGCTAAGCTCTAAGCGGGAGTCAAGTACCACCGGTACGAAGAAAAACCCGGAGGCAGAAGCGTCAGTGTGACTCGTTACGCGCACGAAGCGTCGTCAGTCGGCGAAAAATTTTGGCGGTATTGCACCAACATTTTTGAGCCGCCGTACATTTACAGACGCCCTGGTAAAAATAAGGCGTATCGTTACGCCTGTTTGAAGCGTACTCACAGCTACTGCCGGTTTGAAGCGGGGCAGTTTCATGTGAATGCATGAGAGATTACCCATCGTATGCTTAAAGAAGATCGTAACGTTACGCTTCAAGCTGATATGCTTCAAAACGGCCGTCACATACTGTGTCCGGAAACGGACAGTGGCGGACCAGGGAAAAAGGGGGGGGGGGCTTATCGGACATCCTGTTTTTAGTTGCAAAAGAAGAGCGCAAGGCGAACAGAGAAAGCCATTATCAAACTTTTTTTTCTAATTTCGGGTTTGGGGTTCTAGTTTGGTAAAAATGGACGTCCAAGGGATAGGGGGGGGGGGGCCTTCAAAATAGACAGAAGCGCACGAAGGAGGAGGGAGGGTCTACACTGCATTGGGCGGTCATGATGAGCGGACGTACTTTATGGATGATTCCTTGGCTATGAGTTTGCGTTGAGTTGGCTGTGAAATAGCATTGAGTTGGCGATGAGTTGGCCGTGAGTTGGCGCTGAATTGACTGAGTTGGCATTGAGCTGGCGCTAAGTTGGCTGAGTTGGAATTGAGTTGGCTGAGTTTTGCTTGAGTTTCCCGGAGATGGCTGAGATGTTAAGTTTCTGGTGTACACATAGAATTGAAGTTATTTGTCCCTCGGTGATCGTACAATCATTGGTCCTAAAGTCGGACTTGCGCCCTAAAGTCGGACATTACGCTGTCTTTAACTAAGGTTGGCTTTAAATCGACAACCTGTAGACGAAATTTAACTTTCTTGGGTTCGATGGATAGGTAAGACGTTGGCGGTTCTGACTCTGAGAACATTTTTCAAGTATTAGTTATAACACACCCGTCAGAATGCTTTGAACTTTGCAGTTTGGAGTCGACGAAATACGTCATTTTTCTAACTGCTTTTCGAGAATGTGGGGCTTTCAGTGACCGATGCTCGCTGAATTTATTATTCCCCCCCCCCCCTCTCTCCTTCCCACCCGTGGTGCTTCCACTTACCCATGGCAACTCCTACACTGACCTTACGTCTCACCAAACGATTAAATATGATCCTCTGTCATTTTTACTGCAAACTCATTGTAAATAAAGCATTTGTCCGACTTTAGGGCACCTTGTCCGACTTTAAGGCACTTTGGTTCCCAAAGTCAGACGCTATTTAGGCAGTCCTCACCAGAAGACCGTTCATTAAAAAAAATATTTTTTCTTGCGTAAGGTGCTTTTTGACATAACACGCCTAGATCCCGAACCAATTTTTCGTACTATCAAAATTGCAGGAATTACAGGCTTTATTTTCTTTCAGAAAGCGTCCGACTTTAGGGCCAATGATTGTATTCGAAAAAGAAGGCGAGATTGAGGAGGCATGTTGTCATCTGGGTTTACCCTTTCATTCTTTTCGCGCTTTCACTGCATTTTTGTCGGTTTGGCTAGCCCTCCCTTTTGCCTTGAAGTGTGCATTCAAAATCCTGAAACCGTTGTGTTCATGGGTAGCGTAGCGCCCCTTTTCGGAAAAAGGGTAAGAATCTAAGAGCCCCCCCCCCCCCCCGGGTGTACATTGCACAAAGCTATTTCATCGGATGTAAGTGACACACAAGATTTCTAGGAAGGCTGCCGTTCTTCTCGTTTTGAGGACTCACCTGTACCGTGCTGAGAACAGGCACTACAAGAGCCACCAGCATCAGGAAGGCAAACGCTCGGGCCATACCAGCATTCACAACCAGCGAGGACTCGAGCAAGATGGACTGCTGAACTGCCTTCTGCGTTGTGCAGCGCTCAGTCTGGAACAGCACAAATCATAGGCAAATAACCGTTCGTAAACAGTTTTCAGAAACTATAGAACATTGGGCTCCCTGCCATCCTCACTGCCATCCCGTGGGTCTACCCCTACCCCATTCTGACGGGCGGCTGCCGCTGGCCTTCACTGGTGTAGATTCTGTAAGGAAATCAGAAATGCTATCAGAAATTCCTAATAGGATTTCTGATTAACTTATAGCTTCCCAGATAACCTCATGGTTTTTCTGATTGACTGATAGCTATTGTGATTATCTGCTTGCTTTCCTGAAAGTCTGAAAACTTTTCTAAGTTCCTGAAAGCATTTTCTGAAAGCTATTCTGATCTTTGATGGTGCAACGGTCGCAAGGTTTCGCCACTGTCGCAACCGCTACCCACTCGGGCAACGCCAGGCGCGCACCCGCCCCACATTCTTAAATGCAGCCCTTGCAATTTCGGGCAACACCAGAGGCAACCGACTGCCGGGCTCACCCAGAGCTCGTCAGTCAGTGTGTGTAGATTTCTATTTCCATCACTTTCGAAAGTTTGATGGGCGCAGTGGGCAATCGGCGCAGTTAGGTAAAAAAGGCATTCTTAGAATTTTGGGGGATTTTTCGGACCACCGGAAGCGGCCCGGCAACGCCCTTGAAGTTATGACCCTCGAGGGCTTTGCTGACCTTACTGGTTAATTTTTTTAAATCGGTAAATATGCCTGGCCCCTGGCCTGTTAGAGGACCCTGTGCACTGTGAATCTAAAACCCAGAATCCGGTGTGGATGTCCCCGGAATAATTTACCACTATGTTTAAGGCAGAAAGAGTAGTATTTTGTGACAATTCGACATCGAGTTAAATTGTTCAACCGAAAAACAAAAATTTTTAGGGCTGTAATGCCATTAATTTCGAGGGGCTAGTAAACTATTCCGAGGTATCCACACCGGATTCAGGGTACACACGCTGGATTCTGGGTGGCCCGGCAGGGCGAACTAATTTATCCATGTTATCATGCAACTCTGAATCTGATGTAGAGGCCCCTTAACTCTTGCGTTTGTAGAGTTCATCACCTCCAGCGTGCGTCCGATCGCCCCGTGCAACTCGGCCGACGTTGCGGCCACGGCTAGGACGAAGGGCAGGAAGGCGTCGTAGACGCCGGCGAGAGAAGCCGTTAGCCCGAAGTCAAAGAGCACAGTCAAGACGGCGTACAGACCGGGGAGGCCGCCTCCCAGCCAGTAGTACTTGGCCTGGCTCAGCACGTCATACATGACGGCCATGTGCACGACCACCGCCAGCACACGATACGCCCGGCAACGTAGGCGCTCATGCTCCGCCACGCGCTGTAGGCGGCGCTGTCCAACCGGAGCAGTATACGCAAGTTATCGGCGTGTGCTTCAGGAGGTCTATCATAGGCCCACACCCAAATAAAATGATGATATAGCACACACTGTAATAACTTAAATTCCCAACAAATTGATAGAAAAATTTGGAGCATAAAATGATTCGGATTTTCTAAAACTCTAAGTGAAAATTTATAAACCTGAAATCCTTACGTTGTAGATTGTCCTACGAGAAAACAGTGAATTAAGAGACTACACTGTACAACATGATGTCGTGCGGATTTCACGACAGTAATGACGTGAATTCGTTGCCGCAGCCCTTAATTAAATCACGAAGGACTTCGTTTTCTTAACTTCATAGTACCCTGAATGATAAGCTAAAGCGATCTACGAATACCTGTTGGCGTTTGAAGTCATGAGATACCTTACAAAACTTTTCTCTTCGATAATTGTCATTTGTGACAGAATCTAGAGGGTTTCTGAACCGCATGACAATGATTGTTGTGATTTCACAGTTCCTTCGTTTGGAGCTACCGTCGTAAAATCCGAAAACACGGGATTTACAGTTCAGTTGAAGCATAGGCATACCAGAGCGCACTCGTCGGCACTTTGTTCTACGCTGGCGGTGACACGAATAAGGTGTCGCAGGCATCTAAGCGCGACTTCCGTGTGTCGCCTAAAAAACAACTGTAACCCGATGCAGCAGGTTGGACCCAGCACGTGCGGAATGGCTGATTGCTGCTCCGTTTTATATGTTGAGCAGACGATATCGACCGCGGACACCATGATGATGAACATTTGGCAGAACACGGCCACCTGGGCGAGACGAGACTTAATTAGGGTACATCGCGTCCTTCTACCCGCATTCCAGAACTGTATATACTGGGACTGGGCTGCTCGAAGAGACGTGAAAGTGAAGTTCATTCTGCAGTCAGGATTCAATCCGGCGTCTTAAAAATAGGAATGGAGTTCTTTCAGGCTGAGCAACAGCGAAGCCCTCACTGGGTTGGGGCCGAGAAGAGAGTTCAAAACGATATCTCGAGAACGGTTTGACGCACATCGGGGAGATTCAAAATCGCCTTTTCTCTGATGACGACTAAGAAAACCGCCCGCTCTGGGATTTTTTTTGTAGCTCTAGTAGTTTGTAAGTTATTTTTTGACCTGGGCCTCATGGCCCATTTTTAAAAAAAATGTTCGAGCCGTCTCCTACGAGTTGATTCAGTCCAGAACCAAGAAGATCAGAAAACGGGAGATTTGGGTCAGAAACGACCAGCTTTAAATTCCATACGGAAAAATGCTGTGCAAAATTGGTATTCGGGATTTTGGATCTTTAGAGTGTCGAAAATTCATTTGGGAATTGGAACATTTTCCCGTATGGATTTTGAAAAATCTGTGTGGAAAATTCCTGTCTGGGATTCGAAAGACTCATCTGGGAAATGGAGTGGTCCATATGGAAATTAGAATTGCCCAATATGCTTTGTCTTTATTGAAAATTTGCCTGTTGCCTTCATCTGTAGCACTGCCCAGGATTCTGCCGTTTTGATGTAAGCATTATTTGCAGAGTAGATCCAACCCAGTTGCTGGGTCACAATTACATTGCAAAGCAAGTGAACTAGCCAACCAAGTGAACTAGCCAACCAAGTTAACTTGATAACACAGTAAACTAGCAAACCCAGTTAACTTGCAAACGTACTCTGACTTACTCAGTTACTGAGACACCCCGTAAACCACGCACCCAGTAAACCACACGCACCCAGTTAACTTGGTCAAAACTGGTTCCAGTTTACCAGGATTTTACTGCCAGTAAACTACGTTGTAAGGGGCCATGAATAATCTACGTCGACACCAACAGACGGGGTAGGGGTCCTTCGATTGTGAACGTTAGTTAACGTTGGGGGGTGGGGGTGTAGGCGGTCTGTCAACGTTGACAGAACTACAACACGGATGAAAGCATGGCGTGCGCGCATAGTTCGTTACGTTAGCATCAGTGCCGTCCACGCTGCTGCAGCATATGACAAAGACTTAAATTGACAAATAATAAAACTGGCATATACAGTTGAACTATATTAAACAATGGTATTGGCAGAAATAAATAGATGCCATTTTCATCTACCACTGTCCAAATTTCCTCACTCAAAATCTGCCTTTATCTTCGCGACCAAATACTCAACATACGTGAATATTGCAATTGTTATTGTTTTCGAAGGATGACGGTAATAGTAGACGTCGATAAGGGAGGGAGGACCAAAGTCGACGAGGTCGACGATGGGGGGTTGGGGGTCAAAATGTGGCCTATTTCTGTTGAAGAAGATTATGGATGGCCCCTACCCCAGTCCGTAAAACCTCAGTTCTCACCCAGTTACTGGGTTACGATTTTCTTGGGGGAACACCCTAAGGAGTGTAAGTAGTCTGCCTGGGAAGGTGTTGTGGAGGGTCCTCCCCCCCCCCCCCCCTCCCCGAATCACACCGGTGCGCAGTGTAATTTTTATGCGCCACAAAAGGTTGAAAATTGTTTCGCCTGAAGGGCGAGTACTGCCACCTTAAAGGCTCCGATATTTTTACACCCTGAAAGGTACACCGTAAAACATTCCCCTGCGGGTGTGAAACATCTCACCCGACCCCCCATAACACGCCCCTATGGGTGAGAGAAAGGGTGTGAGCGCACTATTCTCACCCTTACTTACCCCTAAGGTGACACCCCAAAACTAGGAAGTGATTCAAAATGTACCACTCTAACTTGTTAGAGTGTAAAGTGCAAATTCGAACGATCTCGCTAAGCGCCTACCGTTTCGAAATATTCTTGCACGTTGAAATGCTACTTCGAGTTAGTTTAAGCCACTACAATGCTTCGCACGTTTGATTGCACTGCCAAGTGCAAGATATCGAGTGGAACTTTCAAATGAGTAGTTGTGTGTCGCACCAGCACTGAACTGCCATAACTACCTTGCTTTCGCGGAGGAGCGCTCTAAAAGCATGCAGATAGCCCGCATGCCTCTCCCACGGCGTTAGATGTATCAGGAGGTGGGTTAAGTACGAAGACAATGTACGTTGTTGGCTTTCACCACTCACGTTTTTGGTCCGCATTTCCTAGCTGTTAAAATGAAAGACAAACTTTAGAAAAAAATCGACTTTAATTATCTACGAGATGGTCGTGCGCGTGTGTGTCTGTGTTTCGTAAAATATTTCAATTTTCCAAATATCTTATTTTCTTTCAAAAGTCTTCCCCAGAAATTTGAGTTTCAAACGCGAGGACCAAAAATTCAGTTTTCAGTACAGTAATCTGCCGCCCAGTATCCCAGAAAATTTGTCTAACAGAATTAGGGACTGTAGTCGTATTAAATAGTCTAGCGTGTTGTTACATTCAAAAAATATCATAGTGGTCAGAAAAACCACTTCAAACTTCAGCTTGCTCTCTCCATCCAATGGTGACAGCAAGAGACTGAGCTACTGTTACAACGCCTCTTGACGAGCTATGCTCAGCAGGCTGCATTAGCAACCTCTGCCTGACTCAGTATCATTCTGTCCCTCTTCAGAGCACAGCCAAATCGGACGTCCTTCTTTTTTGTGGCGTAGCCTTTGCCGGGTACCCATTGTCGATGTGGCGAGCCGAGGCCCCGCTAAAAGGGAGGCGACTCAAGAGTCAGGACCGTTTGGGACCGGTGGTGGGGACAACAGTGCGAGAGCCTTGCAGGAGGCTAGCGCTAGGCGGCTCGCGTATGAGAATACAAGCGTTACACTGGCCGCTACCAAGACGCCCTAACTCTTCAACTACTCCCTCTCCCTCTCCAAGGAGATACAAACCACCCCGAACCACCCCCAAACTGCAGGCTCAACCAAAATCCTCATTCCATGAATTAAAAAAAAAGAAAGCAAACAAAACCAGAAAAAAAACTGAACTTCTATAACCACCCCCAAGCCACCCCAAAACTGAAACAAGGCTCAAGAAAAATCCTTACTCCATGAATCAAAAAAAAAAGAAAGCAAACAAAACCAAAAAGAACAAAATATAAATTTAACGTCTATTTTAACCAAACCCCCGTGAAACTCCGGTCCTACCAGTAACTCACAAGGTATGATAGTATTTTTTCGTTTCGTTCCAGCTCCTCTCTCTCTCTCTCTCTCTCTCTCTCTCTCTCTCTCTCTCTCTCTCTCTCTCTCTCGCTCTCTCTCTCTCTCTCTCGCTCTCTTTCTCTCGCTCTCTTTCCTCATTCCATGTGCTGCGTCACATCTATATATTTCTTAATAGACATGGTAATTTTAATTAGCACAAGCACCTTTAATGCATATTGTTAAACTGAACTGATTTCTTTTTTTGTAAGCTACTTTATACTGGTACTCCCGTAGGACTTTTAAGTCTTTTTGTGCCTTTACTGTCTATAAACAAATTCAAATTCAGATTCAAATTCACTCTCTCTCTCTCTCTCTCTCTCTCTCTCCTCTCCCTCTCTCTTTCTTTCCCGATTTTTCTGCCTTTGTGCGCTCCGTGTTTTTTAAATCATGGCTCAAAATATGTGGGAAGATGACAGCGGCATGGTCTGGGACAACTTATTTTATCGGATCCGTGGAGATGGATGACGTGGAGATTTATGCTTCCCCCATGTGGTTCTCCCCGAGCTCCGCCGCGAACACCCCCGAGCTATTTAGACCCCCTGTAACTTTAACCCAGCAGGAACCCGAGTTGATCGTTTTAGATGAGTCACCTCGAAGCGATTCAGGGGCCGACACCTTGAGTCCCATCATGGACGAGGGTGTCGCAGCCCTCGCTGAGGCTGCTGCTGCGGTGCACGACTCCTCGAGTGAAACTGTGGTCGGTGGCCAGGACCGTAACCGCATGCGAATCGATAGCTCGTTTAGTGACGAGGACGAAGAGGACGATGGTGATGATGATGATGATGAAAATGATAATGATGATGATGATATTGATGACGGCAATGATGGTGTTGGGGAACGCTCCGACTCGGGTGTCGAGGATGGCTCTGATTCTGCAGGCAGTGGTGAGGAAGAGGTCCAAGAGGAGGAGGAGGATGTCGTGCAGCAGGGCGGTGGTGATCTGGTTGTACCCCCTCTTGTTCAACTGGTTGGGGTAACAGAGCGGCACGTGCAACGCTTCAATCATCGATTCAACGAGCTCACCTTTGACATTCTTCCCGGGCCAGATCATATCCCGGCGTTAGATTGGGTCTATCAGGTTGTTGAACAGATACTCGCGCAGTCATGGGTAGGCGCTGATGATGACGATCACGTGGGGCTCGAGCGGTACTTGGATGCCAGCGCCATCATGAACAGGATTTCTGCTCTAAGCCAGAGCAACCAAAACCTGTTCATGACGGGTCAAATCCGCGTGACCTTCCTTCATCAGCGCCTCCCCCGGGGTGGGCGTCATAAAAGTCCGTGGGGGCAAGCTGCTCACGACGTATTCACAGCGCGGGAAAAGTCCATTATCTCCATCCATACTTCAGGGGGAAATTATTGTTTTGTCCGGTGTCTCTTGGAGGGGTCCGCCTACCAAGACGAAGCTCGCGTGCAAGAGGCGTTCCGGAAAAGTGACGCCCTTCGTAGAGGGAAGCAGCACGTGCGCTGTCGCGATATTATTCAGCGGGCGGGCTTGATGCCTGAGGAAGTCTTCAGGAAGGGGATCTCGGTTGCAGACATGCACCGCTTCCAGGACTTGTATTCGGATTACAATATTCTCGTGTTTGGGAACCGCGCTTTATCTGAGGTTCTCTTTGCGAAACAACGGGGTATCCGGGACCCCTTGTTCATCCTCCCTATTTCATATGATCTGTGCGTCAAACACTTTGATTTTATTACATCCTGTTCGGGTGTCGTTGACACCCCAAAATTTTACCGGGCTAAAGTTGGCCAACTTCTTTATTGGCCACCTTTTTTTTGCCACATTCTGACCACACGACCACATGCCAAAAAGACGTTTTAAGGCTCGCTAGACAACATATCAAAAGATGGCAATGAAAATTTTTGGGAAATTCCTCACATTTTCGCCAGGACTTAGAGGCCATACTTTCATTCTGGCGACGTTCAAAAAGCCTTTTCCCTGCTATCAGTCTCGTGGTCAGCAATGTTGGGAGTTAAAAATCTACACAAATAAGCCTGTTAAAACTCATGCGGCTGTTAAGACCTATAGTTCCAATGCCAAATACTTCGAAAAAGACAGATTTCGAATTTTAACAGGCTATACTTTTCCTCTGACGACGTTCGAAAAGCCCTTTCCCTGACATCAGTCTCGTGGTCAGCGATGCTGGAAGTTCAATATCTGCACGAATGAGCCTGTTAAAATTAATGCGGCTGTTAAGAACTGTAGTTCCAATGCCAAACATTGGCTCACAGCCTGATTTAGAATTTTAA
>JAZGLN010000067.1:0-50000 GCA_038380765.1 Odontothrips loti
CTTTTCAGAACAGCAGACTCACGGCAACGATTGTTGCCACTGATTGTTAAAACGCTTGAATCGAGTGACTGCTAGTGACTGCTGTAGCCTTTCAAAAACGTAATTCCTGCTTATGATAAGCTTAGTCTGTACGTTAAATTGTTTAATTGTTCCCATGGTAGTATGAAGTGTGGATTATAGGATATATCTAAGAAAGATACGCTTTTCGTATTATGTCGGGGATGGTCCCCGCCACTGATGCTGATGCTCTGAACCTCTTTAAACAGATATATACGTATCCTTGCATTAGCATGCCGATGCACGGAATCAAAAAGGTCATGCATTTGCTAGATTGTGGTGGCTTTAATTTAAGTTTTCTTTCGAGCGGAGCTGTCTGACAAGAAACTTTTGTGGAAAATTGGCCATGGGTATCTTGTCAACTTGAGAAATATTTTTTTCACAGTGTAATGCACAACGTAAGGCAACCCTAATTAATAGAGAGCGTGTGTGATTGTATTAATTACTTGCTCAACTTATATGCTTTACTTTGAAGCGTGGTAGTACGTGTGTAACTGACCGTAATCCCGCCTGGAAGATAGGGGGAAACGAATAAAATACGTAACAATACGTTCCAGAGATGATAACAATGTTATTTATTTAATGACTTTTTCAAATCAATGGCAACAGAGAGTGAACTGTTATAATCCTGGGGCCCATCGCCGACATCATACGGAAAGCGTATATTTCTGAGATATAGATCCTCTGATTGACAGTGCCTAGTAGCATCGGCACAATAAAACAATTTCAAGTCAAGAGTAAGGTTATAATTCGTAGCAATAACATTTTACTGAAAGTCTAGTCACTAGCAGGCGCTCGAATCAAACATTTTAACAATCGGTAGCAACAATCGTTTCCATGATGCTCCTGTTCTGAAGTGCGACTCCCGACCAGACTAAACGTAACATTGGGGATTTTCGTTACGTCAAATGTTAAGAAGTAAACGTGTAACTTTAACAAATATAATTGTTTCAACGTCATTTCATCCTAACGAAGGAGTAATGTTATGACAATAACAAAATAACGGCAAAATAACGCCTAGCCATCGGCCTGGACACCCGCCAGGCCGGTCTTAGAGGCCTAGACAAAGGACACGATTTTTTTTTGACCGCAAATATCTAAAACAAGGAACGTATTAACGTCCTAGAAAACAAATGTTAATTATATTAACGTTAATAGCTCCTGCAATTAATATAAAAAAAATTACTTCACGAAATTTCTCAAAGACGAAAAATATAAGTTTTGCAGCATTTTGGCGTTGCGTGTTGTGTTAAGTTATGGAACCCTGCTCCCGACAGGGAATGCCCATCGCGCCATGTAGGAAGGCAAAACCAGACGAAACATAAACAGATTACGTAGAAACCCGCGTGCTGTAGCTATTTATCGGTTTCTACTATTGAGTGATCTCGAATATAGCAGTTAAAGCCAAAAACAACACCAAACTTGACAATTTTTCAAAATTTCTTATTTTTTAACGTCCAAATGTTCAAAATTTTAAGACTTTGAACAAATGGGCAATAGTGTGCTACTGGGAATGCAAGAATCTACCACACCACATGCCAAAACATACGAAACGATGTGTCGCACGTCCACTTCGGGTGCTTGCGAAATTTTCAACCCCTTAACGGAAGGGTTGGGGGTGCGTAAAACCACCCCCAACTCGTCAGTATTTTGTACGTGGTATCTCAACGCATAGGAGATACCAAGCTGCAGCCTGAATGCATGGATGACCGCGAGGTGGGTAAATCTCGCCGCGTGTCGATTTAGTGCAGAGGGTGAAGGGTTCAAAGGGGGATTCACCCCCACAACCACCCCCAAAAATCACAAATTTGTCCGATTTAGTTCCTGTACCGATTGGTAGTGTGTTTAGGACATTTCAGCGTTAGATCGATACCTTTAAGTGGAACGCAGCCCTGGTGACAGAATTATTTCGACATTTCACCCCTAGCAATTTTAGAGGGGGTGGTTTCACCCCTCCGCATCGAAATTTTGAGAAGCTCTTCGGGTCAAATCGTTTAATATGGTCCAAAGGACAACTGTGCAAAGTGGCACCTTTTCATACCAAAATGCCACGTTTTTTTGTGTACCGCTTCCACTAAAACAGCTCATCGCTTGTTCGGGATTTCACTTAGTAGAGAAAAGGACGAGCCAGCAACTTCAACCATAGCGACCGACACGGAACGTGCAGATTTTCCACGAGAAGTTCAAATTGTTTTGTAGTATGAAATAAGTATGGTTGCAAACTGGCAAATTGAGGTCGTTACTAAGGTTCTCAAAAACTTAAAGCGTACCAATTTTCCGTTCGGTAAAAAAAATCGTTATCTGTGGCGGAGATTTTCAACACATGCATCGAGGCATGCAATCGTTGAATCTTGTATAATACGGTCGGAGCTGTGGAGATTAATAAAAGTTCGCGAACTGGCCATCAATATGAGAGCAGCCGAATATCCTGTCTACGGCGATTTTTTTCTCTAGTTTGGCAACGGTACTCAAAACGAAATGGTGACATCAGGAGTTGACCTACCCTTCAACATGTTCAAGCCTTTCCCTGGTACATTTGATTGCGTTCATGGCAAAGCCTGTGCGACCGGACGATCGTTTTAACACCAAGAAATGATGTTATGCGAGACGTGAGTAATTATATAATTTCAAAGATCCCCGGTGAGCAAACTGTTTTACTTTCAAGCAATGCCTTCCAATTAGATAATTCGCGTTTGACAGACCAAGGTATCCCGTAAATAACTGTGATCACAGAAATGCTGCAGGATTTGAAAGACGCAAATTTACCTCCGCACCGATTTGTTGTAAAAACCGGCTTTGTTGTTACGTCATTGGGTACTTTGTATGTATGTTTGTATGTATCACATCCGCTGGAGGAGGGCTCTCAAATTCCAAGGAAGAGCTCGACGCGCGCTGACGTTCATGGAGCGGCACGAGATACCTGCGCCGCACCGTCTGTGCCTGCAGCGAGGACGCAGGAGCGGCTATCCACAGACGAATTTTTCATTCTATCTGGAGGACTAGGGTTGCGCGCGAAAGCCGGCGTAAAAGCTTGGTTTGGCTTTAGTTTGGTGTCGGTGTGTGTTTGTGTTGGGTGTCGTTAATTTGTTGGCAGTGTTAATCATTTCATTGTTTTGGGAAGTCACCTACACCTATCCCTTTTTAATCCGCAATAGTATCACATAAGGGGAAGAACTCTCACCGTGTACGAGAGTTTGGGTGGCAGCCAGGAAGTTGTGAGACGGAAGTTGGTGGAGTACTTCAAGGCTGAATGCGTGGAGAGGAGTGGACATGAGTTTCCAATGGATGATTGGACTGTCCAGGATGAAAGGGTCTGTGACTCATCTTCCTCATAGTCATATGCAACCATATTGGGCAATGCGTCTCAGGGTGTTCCGCGACAGTCAAACAAGGTTGACAGTGGTGTCTTCCTCTGTAAATGTATGGAGTATTTGACAAGCAATACAACTCCAGATTTCCACCAAACTGATATTCCTCCCATCAGGTCGCTCCTGGCATATGAAATTATGAACTAAACACTGTTCCCCTCGCCTGTCGGTCGGTGGCTAGGACATGAACAAAATGTGCGCCTAAAGTGGAGTGTGTTGAAGGTTCAGAGTCGCAAGCGCCGGCTTCCTTAAGATTATTCTAGTCAAGTGTGTAATCCTCCTAAAGCTACAGCCTCTGTTATTAAGCCTACTTTAGTTGCAGCATCTGCACGAGTTCTTCGATATGTTGTGCCGAAGGGGGTAGTGGGTCCCAGCCGCCAATGGGTGTGGGGAATCAACTGGCCAACATCACCCCGACTGTTTTTAATAGAACCCTTACAAATGGGAATATTAAAATTGTGAAAGTTGTGTCAAAGGCGGGAAGTCAAATCCAGCTGCCCTTTGCTAATAGTCATAATATTCTACTTACATAGTTTACCTTCTGCCATTCGCGGTAAATAAATAATTATTGTACGCAGATGACGTGTTATATATTTTTCGATAAAGTATTTAAAGCCATACGTATGCAATAGACTTGTGAGCTAACAGCGAAAAGTGCCACGGAGGGCCATGACGAAGCCCGCAGCCTTGCGGGGGAGCGTCCTGGCTCGTTCACGTGGCATGTGATGGAAGGCGGTGATGGAAGGCTCTACGAGTCAATTCACACGGGCGTTGACAGCACCAGGTATTTCAACTGCCGGAACCGTGCATGCCGGGGCAGAGTCCGGACGGACGCCGACGGACGCAATTGCGTGCTGGTTAGTGAGCATGTACCAATATGTGAGCTTGAGCCACACTACGTGGCCCGGGAGAGAATTCAGGAAGAGATTCTGTTGGCTGCAGAAGAGGTTCCAGCGCGGTTCATCCGCCAGTTGCTTATTCAGCATATCGCCAGGTGAGTATTGAAGTACACATTGTTTTACCTGACCGCCCCGAACTTACTCGCTAAACAAGCGGCGATGATGAAAGCCACGGCGCCTGGCGCCCACGCTGTACAGTCTCGCCCGACTAACTCCAGTTCATTTCAATGTAACTCCAATAATTATCAGCGTGATCGTTTACCCAGCGGCCAGCGCTATGAGTCTCGGCCTCGTCGTGATAATTACCGTTGTGAATTGAATATTCCCCTTCGCGGAATTATAACAATCGCCGTGACTTTACGCCGCGTAATTAAAACGATTATGATAGTAATCAATTTTCCGATAGCCAACTTGATGAACCCCGGCGACGGGCCGGTATGAAGAACAAAACTTAAACGGTTATGGCACGTCGTTTGGTAAACGCTGATACATATTTTCCGAATCGATCTCCTTCCCGTATGGTGTCTTTTAAGGCGTAAATTGCAGTAAGATGTAATGAGTGAATTGCCTCCTTTCACTGTGTGCTTCTTACACTTTACTTGTGTGTTTCTTATAAAAGCCTACTTTGTAATGAACTGTTCCATTGAAATTCGAAACAAGTGGGTTACTTCTATCAGAATTATAGATCTATACTTGTTCTTGTTTGTATACCAGGTTTTCTTGCGAGGGGAAAAGCCAGAGCGTACCACCTGCACCCGCCGAACTGGACAAGTGGGCAAGAGCCATCATGTTACAGCTCTGTTGTATGCAGGGCGGAACATCAGCTGCACGGATCAAGGTTGTGTTTCGGCAGCAACCAAACGGGTTGGCAGGGGCAATGACAATGTGCCCATTTTGTCAGACAGTTCACAGAGCTGAATACTCTATCATAGATCCCTGGCTCGATTTAGTCCCTTTTGAATTTTATTTGGACTCTTTGCCTCACCAAGAGGGTGGTTTCCCCATGAGGTGGATTCTGGATGGTGAGGAACCATACATGCAGCCACCTGATCCTGGACTCGGAGCTGGTGAAGATGGATGAGGTAGTGGGGTCCAGCTGGTGTATTTATGGAGGCCTCTTTTATTTCAGAAACTGAGCAAGAGGCGGAAGCTCTCGGAGGAGAACGTCCGAGAGGAACCGGCCCGCCGTCAAAATGAGAAGGAGCTTCTGAAGGAGCAAAAGAGCATGTTCAAGCAGAACCCGGAGCGCTTCTGGACCAGTAAGAAGAATGAACTGCTGACTGGGAAACTGGTGAGTCTTACTCTGAAGTTCACATCATATGGGTGCTGAGTTGGCTCTCTGATTCTGACGCGGTACATCATTATTTGCAGGGCACCAAGACCGCCGACACACAGCGGCAGGCCCGAATCTGCCCCGTAGCTGGCTGCTACCGGGTCTTCGACTCTGCGCCCGGCACCTGGCGGCACCTGCAGGAGAAACACCGGCGCGTGCTCGGCGCAGAATTTGAGCTGAACATGTGCAAATGCATTGAGGCTCGCAGTTGCACTGGGGGGCGCCGGCACAGCCCCTTGTGCAGCGGTGCAGGGGTACAAAACATGAACTGTACATTGTGCTTCGAACCGGTCCGCCTGCCCCACTCTGTGGAAGGAGGTGGCCGCTTGCGCAATGACAGCGTTCAGGCCGCAAACTGCGGGTGCTTCGATGGTCGCCGCTCCACCTGGTTTATGAGGAGCAACCGGAGAGCTGGATACAAACCTCAAATACCTCCAAGTGCACCATGGGCTCACGGTGAATCAGCTAGCTGCAGTGCGCCGCGTAATAGAAGACCAGTGCGCCGACCATTTGACATTTGACCCTGTACGGAGATGCGCAGAGGGACCCCTTCCCATCGCTGAAAGAACTGCAGCATCATTGCGATAATGCGATATGGCGTAAGTTCTATTATTGGTTCAGGGCCAAATGTAGACCGCGGACAGCTTTGGGACATGCCAGTGGGAATGCCGACGGAGCCGGTCATGGTGCGCGTGTCCGGGACGCGCCGCCAGGAACATCTACGCCAGCAGGTCACTGCCGATCACGCATTCATCACATGGTTCCGAACGTTGCGCAGCTCAATCAGCTCCGCCAGCTGGTCCGTGGCGCGCTGGCCACAGCCGGCAAGCCACTGCGCCAACTTATCAAGCATGAAGTTGACTGCTAGACCTTGGGCTTCAATTTGAAGCCGACGCGCTTCAAACTTTGAAGCACGGCTAGACGCGTCATATTGAAGCAGGAAAGCTCCAAACCGTGCGTCCCTGCCGCTGCCGGTGTTTCCCCCACTACGGCCAGCCGGCGTGGTGGAAGCGCGCGATTTGAAGCTTTCCTCCTTCAATTTGACGCGTCCGGCAGGGCTTCAAAGTTTGAAGCGCGTCGGCTTCAAATTGTGTTCAGAGAGGCGGCCCCCTGCGCCCGGCAAATGCCAAAATCTCCGTCTGTCCTCCAAAAGTCAAGGTGCGAATGCTGACGAGCGACTCGGCGGTGATGTACTGGAGAACTTGTTCCGGCCGTTCGTCAGCTCCAAGCTGTGAGCTTCGCTTGGATTATGGAGCCCCTAACAGGAAAGCTCTTCTGGCCAACCTCGTCGTGCTGCGTTGTGAGTATACAGAATGGTTCTGCGCTGTGCCGCGCTGACCCCAACAACTCAATGGCAGTCTTCTTATCCATAAGGTCGATCAACCAGCCGTGGAGCCAACAGACGAAGCCTCACCACCACAATGCACGCTGGACCCTGAGGCGGCCAAGTGCTTGGAGAAGAAACTTGTCGTGGTTCTGTCGCCGATGGCCGATGCCCTAGAGATGCTCATGCCGGCCATGAAAGAGGTTGGCCGGCGGGCGCGCATGGGCACTGGGCACATGGGCACGAGCTCCCTGGGCGTCGTGCTTCCGATGGCGGGTCTGACAAGCCACAGCGCCGACTTCTCAAGCCAGACGTTCAGAGGGCTCGTCTCCTTCCTAGGCGGCCCCCTGCGCCCGGCAAATGCCAAAATCTCCGTCTGTCCTCCAAAAGTCGAGGTGCGAATGCTGACGAGCGACTCGGCGGTGATGTACTGGAGAACCCGTTCCGGCCGTTCGTCAACTCCAGGCTGGGAGCTTTTCTGGGATTATGGAGCTCCCAACAGAAAAGCTCTTCTGGCCACTTTGGAGTTGATTTCATTGCACCAGGGCACCGCTTCGAAAAGCTGCGGCAGGAGGCAGCAGCCCCGGTGCCCTGCAGTGCTCGCCATCAGCTGTATTCTCTAGACGAGGCCATGGCGAAGACGGCCGCCCTCCAGCCGGTGCGGACCAGTGATGTACGTAACCATGCACTGTTTAAACGTAACAGAGTGCATGATCAAGAAGTCAGCTGACGAAATCGCGTGCGCGTGCAGTCACAGGACGCACTGCGCCTTGCTGCCCCGATCTACAATTACGGCAACCTCGGAGACACCCTGCGGGGCCTGCAACAGCGGGGCGTGGTGGTTGGCAGGAGGCCGCTGCGGGTTTACTGCGTACATTTGTACCGAATCCCGGAACAGCAGCGAGCAGGTACAAAACCTCCTTAAACTTTGCTTCTTTCAGTGCCACACAAGGCCCTCATTGCACAGCTAGGGTGGTCGGGTGAGCAGTGTTGAAGGGCGTCACGCCGATGAGCTCTTACTGGGATAAACCAGCAATGTTTCATTCTTTGTTTTTTAATAGTCCTGTCTCCGCGAGGGTGGCCGAGTGCCATGGGTTAGGCAGTGAACATGGACAGTGACGAGGACAAAAGGCAGGTCAACGACATCATGCGTCGGCCTTACCTCCTTAACTTGTGCCGCAACAAGGCGCGGGCAGGCCGCCTGGATGGGCACGGCCCGTCCATTCCTTTTAAGGATCGCCCGCAGCCGCCAAACGATTGCCGGTGGCCGCGGCGCTACGCCCTGCCGGACGTCTCCGAGGATGACAGAGGAGAACCTTGCCCTCTGTCCGCCCAGCTTGTTGGAGCCGTCTTGAAGCACAAAGGTGCGCCGAGCAAACTCGCAGCTGCCCACCCCCGGACCGTGTTCAAGCAGGGGCTTTGCGGCGGTGGCGGGTTTCGGCAACATGGTCACTGCAGTCAAGGCCCAGTCGTTGATACCCACCTCGCGGATTCAGAAGATTTCCAAAGCAAGGCTGAAGTCCATCATTGCCACAAGGGCCAAACTTCGTGAGTAATTGATGTTAAAGAAACTTCTTCCCCTTCCGGCGAATACTTTATTTAACCTGTCTTTGTTGTATTTCCATACTGCATTTTTTTTTTGGCCGCCGACCGTTCCTGTCATAGGACGTAAGAGGTTCGCCTACACAAATGTAAAATTCGGTCCATCCAGCAGCCTCGTAATAACGAATCACGGTGTTGTTTTTAGCTAAAGTACATGAAGCTGCACCACCGCCGGGGCGTGCGTACAAGGCGTTTCTATTTTGCAGATATGTCGCGTACAGGCAGTGTCTCGCAGCCAGCGCAGGATGAGTGAGTGGTCGCTCGCTAAAATTAGCATTTGACATTTTTCCTATCCCTCTTCTTTGTCCCTTTCACTTTCCCAGACCAGACCAGAAGAGCTGGTGGCCAAAGCATTTAAAGGCAAAGCGGCTGTCCGACGCCATCAAGAACGGGCTGAAGCCTGACAGGGCGTCGGGGCAGTCGCTGGACTGCACGGTCTTGTACAGGCCTTGTACGTAGCGACCATCAACATTGGCACTCATATCTTGTGTCTGCCTATAGTTCAGTCACAGCACAATGTTATTGGTTGCAGGTTCATACGCAAAGGCCCTGCAAAATGAGGGGCGGGCTCTGGAGCAGAGTGACGGGGCCTGCAGTATGACTGAGGAGGAGTCCAGCCGGTGCCGCGGCGACCTCAGTCAGCGCAGCCACCGCAGGAGCCGCAGCGACCTCAGTCAGCGCAGCCACCGCAGGAGCCGCAGCCGCAGCCGCAGCCCTATCCGCAGATCACCCGCACCCTCAGGAGCACCCTCAGCCCTTCCCGCAGCCCGTCGCCCTTGCCGTCTGGCCCTATGGACGAGGAGCACACCAGTGATGGTCAGTGGAGCTTTCTGAGATACCGCCAGAACAGTCCGAATTTTTCTTACGAGATATATAAATACTAGATTAATGTCTTCTTTGCAGTGTCTGCCTCGTCACGAGTACGAGGAGCTCCTCAAACTCGCGAGAGAAATGAAGAGCTCCGTGGACCGGCTGGAGGGCCAGATGGCTTCCCAGCGTATGTATTTAGGGATCACTTGTTTTTCTGAATGCCCACGTAATGTAGGCAATCATGATACAGCGAAACCATTGGCATGAGTGCTATTAAATTTGTTTGTTTGACTGAACAGGAAAATTCCGTAGACGGATGCTGCAGCATAAGGCGTGGGCCGAGCTGCGGTACGCCAACATCGAGCAGGCGGTGAAGGGCAAGGGCAGGCCCATCGAGGCCTGCACTTTTGAGGGGGTGCAGCTGCCCATCAACACTGTTGAGGATCTGACCACCCTAGAGGGCCTCCTCCAGCAGGATGCCAAGAAGCAGTCTATGGTAGGATAATGACTGCGTTCTAGACGTTTAAAGAGGAGAAGATGTGTGCTAGACTTCAATTTACATGACCCGCTGTTTCATATCACCTTCTTGGCGCAGTTTGGAAACATGCAGAACACAGGGAGGGCGGTGACCTCCCTGATGTTCAACCTGCTGGAGGATGGGGTGGCGGAACCAATCCTGTGGGACGGCCGCCGAATCAGGAATGACGCAAACGACCTGGTTGACAGAGGCAACAAAATTTCCCTCAGAAAACAGTTCCCTCTGTTGGAGGGTGTGATCTTACGTAGGACACTGCTGTGCTTCATTTTTACACGGTAGATCTTTTTTAGCGGCCCACCTTTTGCAAAGCCTGTCATTTCACAGTCAAGTTATGACCTAGAAAGTTCAAATTATGAGGAGGCATGTCCCGAGGGTCCCTCTCGAAGTTACAAAAACCGCAAATTTCTTGATTAATTCGAAGGGGTCGAACCACCCCCTTCTATGGGTCGTTGTCGAAAACCGCTGCCGATAAATTTTGGAACCGTTCCAGACCTAACTCAATAAATACCTCTTGAGGACAACTGCCTGCGCTTGTGCCTTTTTGTGTGGCATATGAAATTATGAACTTAACACTGCTCCCTTCGCCTGTCGGTCAGTGGCTAGGACATAAACAAAATAGGCGCCTTAGTGGAGTTCAGAGTCGCAAGCGCCGGCTTCCTTAAAATTATTCTTGTCAAGTGTGTAAGCCTCCTGACGTTACAGCCTCTGTTATTAAGCGGCTTTCTAATGTTAACTCTGGGCGAACGAGTGTTTTCACACGGGGCACACGTGGGGTTTCAATTAGTTGAAACCAGCTTCGAACAGGACAGTCTAGTTTTCAGGGATCGATTGTGGACGGTTGTGGCTCGGAGTGATCAATTTTTTCGGGCGCTCCGCGCCCGTGGATGGCTTTTCTCCTGTGTGCTTGCGGATATGAGCACGCCAATGTTTGGCAGGGTGCCAAGGGGTGCGGTGACGCTGCGTGCGTCTCGGGGGGCGTGCCGCTATGCGTGAACCCGATGGGCTGCCTACCCTTCGGGCGTATACCCAGACGGGCCCGCCCGTCTGACACAATCCGATTGGTTTTCTTGTTGTACTTGGTGAGCACAATGGAACCAACTACCTTCTTAATGAATTCAGCCCGGTAGTTATTTCCCGACTTATTGTAACATTTGGGCAGAATGCGGAGGATTTCTTAATTTAGGTTCATTCTCAAAACATCAAACATCGTTGTTGGCAGTCTGTGCACACAAATGGCTTCTCTCCTGTGTGCGTGCGAATATGCCTGCAAAGGTGCCCAGCTTGTGCGAATGATGCTCATTCTCTTTGAAACCACAGGTACCAACGAGTGTGTGTGTGCTTCATATGCTCCTTCAATTTGTCTTCTCTGCTGAGCACCTTCTCACACATGAAGCACGAGTGACGCCATCGTTCCGCTTTGGTTTACTTGTGCGTCTGCAAGTGCCTTCTTTTTTTTCTTCTAATGTTCACTCTGGGTGAACGAGTGTTTTCACACGGGGCACACGTGGGGTTTCAATTAGTTGAAACCAGCTTCGAACAGGACAGTCTAGTTTTCAGGGATCGATTGTGGACGGTTGTGGCTCGGAGTGATCAATTTTTTCGGGCGCTCCGCGCACGTGGATGGCTTCTCTCCTGTGTGCTTGCGGAGATGAGCACGCCAATGTTTTTTTGTTTTTGTTTTTTAACGATCACTTCATTAATAAATGAAAATACAAAAGTGTGAATTAATACTAAAGAAATATAAATCACAGAAATGTAACTGCAACTCGAAACACATCATGGGTAAGACAAGGTCGTACCTTCAACACACTGCTACACAAATTTTTAGCAGTAATCTCGTCCACAACAAAGATTAGAGCCTGCGTGAGTTTTTTTTTTTTTCCGCTGGCTTTGACTTGCAATTCTGGTGATGTGACTCCAAGGTTTTTACTAAGGAGGTGGCAAGGGGTAAAGGATGAGCACGCCAATGTTTGGCAGGGTGCCAAGGGGTGCGGTGACGCTGCGTGCGTCTCGGGGGGGGAGTGCCGCTATGCGTGGACACGATGGGCTGCCTACCCTCCGGGCGTATACCCAGACGGGCCCGCCCGTCTGACACAATCCGATTGGTTTTCTTGTTGTACTTGGTGAGCACAATGAAACCAACTACCTTCTTAATGAATTCAGCCCGGTAGTTATTTCCCGACTTATTGTAACATTTGGGCAGAATGCGGAGGATTTCTTAATTTAGGTTCATTCTCAAAACATCAAACATCGTTGTTGGCAGTCTGTGCACACAAATGGCTTCTCTCCTGTGTGCGTGCGAATATGCCTGCAAAGGTGCCCAGCTTGTGCGAATGGTGCTCATTCTCTTTGAAACCACAGGTACCAACGAGTGTGTGTGTGCTTCATATGCTCCTTCAATTTGTCTTCTCTGCTGAGCACCTTCTCACACATGAAGCACGAGTGACGCCATCGTTCCGCTTTGGTTTACTTGTGCGTCTGCAAGTGCCTTCTTTTTTTTCTTCTAATGTTCACTCTGGGTGAACGAGTGTTTTCACACGGGGCACACGTGGGGTTTCAATTAGTTGAAACCAGCTTCGAACAGGACAGTCTAGTTTTCAGGGATCGATTGTGGACGGTTGTGGCTCGGAGTGATCAATTTTTTCGGGCGCTCCGCGCACGTGGATGGCTTCTCTCCTGTGTGCTTGCGGAGATGAGCACGCCAATGTTTTTTTTTTTTTTTTTTTTAACGATCACTTCATTAATAAATGAAAATACAAAAGTGTGAATTAATACTAAAGAAACATAAATCACAGAAATGTAACTGCAACTCGAAACACATCATGGGTAAGACAAGGTCGTACCTTCAACACACTGCTACACAAATTTTTAGCAGAAATCTCGTCCACAACAAAGATTAGAGCCTGCGTGAGTTTTTTTTTTCCGCTGGCTTTGACTTGCAATTCTGGTGATGTGACTCCAAGGTTTTTACTAAGGAGGTGGCAAGGGGTAAAGGATGAGCACGCCAATGTTTGGCAGGGTGCCAAGGGGTGCGGTGACGCTGCGTGCGTCTCGGGGGGAGTGCCGCTATGCGTGGACACGATGGGCTGCCTACCCTTCGGGCGTATACCCAAACGGGCCCGCCCGTCTGACACAATCCAATTGGTTTTCTTGTTGTACTTGGTGAGCACAATTCAAGAAAATACCTTCTTAATGAATTCAGCCCGGTAGTTGTTTCCTGATTTGTTGTAGCATTTGGGCAGAATGCAGAGGATTTCAAAATTTAGGTTCATTCTCAAAACATCAAACATCGTTGTTGGCAGTCTGTGCACACAAATGGCTTCTCTCCTGTGTGCGTGCGAATATGCCTGCGAAGGTGCCCAGCTTGTGCAATGGAACCAACTACCTTCTTAATGAATTCAGCCTGGTAGTTATTTCCAGACTTATTGTAACATTTAGGCAGAATGCGGAGGATTTCTTAATTTAGGTTCATTCTCAAAACATCAAACATCGTTGTTGGCAGTCTGTGCACACAAATGGCTTCTCTCCTGTGTGCGTGCGAATATGCCTGCGAAGGTGCCCAGCTTGTGCGAATTATGCTCTGCACTCGCTTTGTGAAAGGTCCACAGCATTTGTTGAAGGTCGTGAGTTGTTGTGGACGAGCTGGCCATGCCGCAGCCAGGGCGGCTACGGGGCTAACGTGGAGGTTGCAGCGCTGGGCATCCCCATGGCCGTAAATGTTGCAAACTCCCCGCGGTGCGCCTTCAGCATGCCGAGTGAAGCGTGGCGAACCGACCACAAGCACTTCACAATCCTGGATACAGCGGAGAGGTCGTCGACGTATTCCTGGGGAACAGCACCGTTTGCAGCACCTTCAACATTAAGAACCAAGCAGACCGTTCCGGAAAATACGGCCCTGACACTTTGTAGATGGCCTCAGTAGTCGTAGTAGTAGTCGACGGCCCTGAAACTTTGTGGATAGCCTGAGTGGTCGTAGGCCATTTGTGGCTGGTTCTGATCATTTGTGGACGACCCCGAACATTTGTGGACATTCCCGAGTGGTCGTAGACGACTTGTGGCCGGTTCCGGTACTTTGTGGACAATCAGATATTTTTGTGGACGATCAGATATTTTGGTGGACGGCCCTGAAACTTTGTGGATAGCCTGAGTGGTCGTAGGCCATTTGTGGCTGGTTCTGATCATTTGTGGACGACCCCGAACATTTGTGGATGTTCCCGAGCGGTCGTAGAGGACTTGTGGCCGGTTCCGATACTTTGTGGACAATCAGATATTTTTGTGGACGATCAGATTTTTTTGTGGACGGCCCTGAAACTTTGTGGATAGCCTGAGTGGTCGTAGGCCATTTGTGCCTGGTTCTGATCATTTGTGGACGGCCCCGACGTTTGTGGATGGTCGTAAGTGTTTGTGGATGAGTTGTGGCTGGGTGTGATCCTTTGTGGACGGCCCCCGACGTTTGTGGATGGTCGTAAGTGTTTGTGGATGAGTTGTGGCTGGGTGAGATCATTTGTGGACGGCCCCCAACGTTTGTGGACGGCCGTAAGTGGGTGTGGTCGAGCTGCGGCGGGGTGTATAGTCGGATGAGTTTAAGCTGAACTGGGGTCCGAGTTTGTGGCCCACAAAGTTGTAGCCACAAACAGGGACGTCTGTCATGAACTGTTCCATTGAAATTCGAAACAAGTGGGTTACTTCTATCAGAATTATAGATCTATACTTGATCTTGTTTGTATACCAGGTTTTCTTGCAAGGGGAAAAGCCAGAGCGTACCACCTGCACCTGCCGAACTGGACAAGTGGGCAAGTGCCATCATGTTGCAGCTCTGTTGTATGCAGGACAGAACATCAGCTGCACGGATCAAGCTTGTGTTTGGGCAGAAACCAAACGGGCTGGCAGAGGCAATGACAATGTGCCCATTTTGTCAGACAGTTCACAGTGCTGAATACTCTAGCATAGATCCCAGGCTCGATTTAGTCCCTTTTGAATTTTATTTGGACTCTTTGCCTCACCAAGAGGATTCTGGACTCTGGATTCTGAACCGGACGTTCTTCAAGAGAGAAGCTTATCCACTGACACATTTACCGACAATTATGTAAAGAAATGGTTTGAAGTGGTCGGTGTATAAATCTTCATTTTACTTTACTTCGCTCATACGAATGTCCCCGGTTCAGGAAACCTCGCAGGCGTGCACGCGCGTGTAAATTTGCTGGGGCAGCACGTAGTTGAATACACTTTTCAAAGTCTGGCAGTTAAGGATCTCGACTTTTGATCTAATAGAGATTATTTTTGCGGACAATTAGAGGGGTTAGGTCCCCGTGCAAGTCACCGCGCAGTTGTCCGTGAAAAATTCTAGAAGGGGAAAGAGACGGGCTCGCTGATTTGGGTCGTCGCCTCCCAGGCGCTGTGTGCGACAAGGCAAAGGAAGTTCATCAACAGGAATGTAAGTTCCGCGAATAGCACAGCGTGCAAAAGGTGCGCGTAGAAGGGGTAGCGGCAACGCGGACTGCGAAGGTGGAGGGGAGAGAAAACCCTGTGCCAGTGCGGACAGCTTTGGGGCATGCCAGTAGGAATGCCGACGGAGCCGGTCATGGTGCGCGTGTCCGGGACGCGCCGCCAGGAACATCTACGCCAGCAGGTCACTGCCGATCACGCATACATCACATGGTTCTGAACGTTGCGCAGCTCAATCAGCTCCGCCAGCTGGTCCGTGGCGCGCTGGCCACAGCCGGAAAGCTACTGCGCCGACTTATCAAGCATGAAGTTCACTGCTAGACCTTGGGCTTCAATTTGAAGCCGACGCGCTTCAAACTTTGAAGCACGGCTAGACGCGTCATATTGAAGCAGGAAAGCTCCAAACCGTGCGTCCCTGCCGCTGCCGGTGAGTTCCCCCACTACGGCCAGCCGGCGTGGTGGAAGCGCGCGATTTGAAGCTTTCCTCCTTCAATTTGACGCGTCCGGCAGGGCTTCAAAGTTTGAAGCCCGTCGGCTTCAAATTGTGTTCAGAGAGGCGGCCCCTACGCCCGGCAAATGCCAAAATCTCCGTCTGTCCTCCAAAAGTCAAGGTGCGAATGCTGACGAGCGACTCGGCGGTGATGTACTGGAGAACTTGTTCCGGCCGTTCGTCAGCTCCAAGCTGTGAGCTTCGCTTGGATTATGGAGCACCTAACAGGAAAGCTCTTCTGGCCAACCTCTACAGGCTGCGTTGTGAGTATACAGAATGGTTCTGCGCTGTGCCGCGCTGACCCCAACAACTCAATGGCAGTCTTCTGTTCCTATCCATAAGGTCGATCAACCAGCCGTGGAGCCAACAGACGACGCCCCACCACCACAATGCACGCTGGACCCTGAGGCGGCAGAGACGGTGGCCGAGTGCTTGGAGAAGAAAGTTGTCGTGGTTCTGCCGCCGATTGCCGATGCCCTAGAGATGCTCATGCCGGCCATGAAAGAGGTTGGCCGGCGGGCGCGCATGGGCACTGGGCACATGGGCACGAGCTCCCTGGGCGTCGTGCTTCCGATGGCGGGTCTGACAAGCCACAGCGCTGACTTCTCAAGCCAGACGTTCAGAGGGCTCGTCTCCTTCCTAGGCGGCCCCCTGCGCCCGGCAAATGCCAAAATCTCCGTCTGTCCTCCAAAAGTCGAGGTGCGAATGCTGACGAGCGACTCGGCGGTGATGTACTGGAGAACCCGTTCCGGCCGTTCGTCAACTCTGTGAGCTTTTCTAGGATTATGGAGCTCCCAACAGAAAAGCTCTTCTGGCCACTTTGGAGTTGATTTCATTGCACCAGGGCACCGCTTCGAATAGCTGCGGCAGGAGGCAGCAGCCCCGGTGCCCTGCAGTGCTCGCCATCAGCTGTATTCTCTAGACGAGGCCATGGCGAAGACGGCCGCCCTCCAGCCGGTGCGGACCAGTGATGTACGTAACCATGCACTGTTTAAACGTAACAGAGTGCATGATCAAGAAGTCAGCTGACGGAATCGTGTGCGTGTGTGTGCGCGCGCGTGCAGGCATTCAGGGGATCCGCCTGTCGCAGGACGGCACTGTGCCTTGCTGCCCCGACCTACACTTAGGGCAGCCTCGCAGACACCCTGTGGGGCCTGCAACAGCGGGGCATGGTGGGCAGGAGGCCGATGCGGGTTTACTGCGTACATTTGTACCGAATCCCGGAACAACTGCGAGCAGGTACAAAACCTCCTTAAACTTTGCTTCTTTCAGTGCCACACAAGGCCCTAATTGCACAGCTAGGGTGGTCGGGTGAGCAGTTTTCAAGGGCGTCACGCCGATGAGCTCTTACTGGGATAAACCAGCGATGTTTTATTCTTTGTTTTTTAGTCGTCCTTTCTCCGCGAGGGTGGCCGAGTGCCATGGGTTAGGCAGTGGACATGGACAGTGACGAGGACAAAAGGCAGGTCAACGACATCATACGTCGGCCTTACCTCCTAAACTTGTGCCGCAACAAGGCGCGGGCAGGCCGCCTGGATGGGCACGGGCCGTCCATTCCTTTTAAGGATCGCCCGCAGCCGCCAAACGATTGCCGGTGGCCGCGGCGCTACGCCCTGCCGGACGTCTCCGAGGATGACAGAGGAGAACCTCGCCCTCTGTCCGCCCAGCTTGTTGGAGCCGTCTTGAAGCACAAGGGTGCGCCGAGCAAACTCGCAGCTGCCCACCCCCGGACCGTGTTCAAGCAGGGGCTTTGCGGCGGTGGCGGGTTTCGGCAACATGGTCACTGCAGCCAAGGCCCAGTCGTTGACACCCACCTCGCGGAATTAGAAGATTTCCAAAGCACGGCTGAAGTCCATCATTGCCACAAGGGCCAAACTTCGTGAGTAATTGATGTTAAAGAAACTTCTTCCCCTTCCGGCGAATACTTTATTTAACCTGTCTTTGTTGTATTTCCATACTGCATTTTTTTTTTTGGCCGCCGACCGTTCCTGTCATAGGACGTAAGAGGTTCGCCTACACAAATGTAAAATTCGAATGAGTCTCGGTCCATCCAGCAGCCTCGTAATAACGAATCACGGTGTTGTTTTTAGCGTAAGTAAATGAAGCTGCACCACCGCCGGGGCGTGCGTACGGGGCGTATGTGCAGGGCGTATGTGCGGGGCGTGCGCCGTGACAAAATCGCCCTCTTCGCACGGCGTGCGGTGGCGCGGTGTGGCATGCTACGCCTGGCAAGGCAACGCCATCCCCTCATGGCCCCGCCTGCCCCGCTCCCCCGCCCCCGGACTCATGTGAGTCTAGCATCCCGCTCGTGCCCTGCTCTCGCTGGCCTCTCACATAGTTGCGTGCTGTCTTCAGCCCAATCGCTTTCATATGTCCTGGTTTGTAATTGTGTCGTGGCATGCCTAGTCGGATACAGGTCCTGTTTGGTCCTCCCCCCCCCCCTCCCCTGCTGCCCCGTTTTCCGATTTCGTTCAAATTCTGCACAGCTTCATTTTAGACTACGCGCTCCTCGGCAAAGTAACCGTGGAGGTAGATGTCCATATCTTGAAACACCCTTGTGTAGATTGTGGTGTAAGTTTTCGTCCGTTTCTATTTTGCAGATATGTCGCGTACAGGCAGTGTCTCGCAGCCAGCGCAGGATGAGTGAGTGGTCGCTCGCTAAAATTAGCATTTGACATTTTTCCTATCCCTCTTCTTTGTCCCTTTCCCTTTCCCAGACCAGAAGAGCTGGTGGCCGAAGCATTTAAAGGGAAAGCGGCTGTCCGACGCCATCAAGAACGGGCTGAAGCCTGACAGGGCGTCGGGGCAGTCGCTGGACTGCACGGTCCTGTACAGGCCTTGTACGTAGCGACCATCAACATTGGCACTCATATCTTGTGTCTGCCTATAGTTCAGTCACAGCACAATGTTATTGGTTGCAGGTTCATACGCAAAGGCCCTGCAAAAGGAGGGGTGGGCTCTGGAGCAGAGTGACGGGGCCTGCAGTATGACTGAGGAGGAGTCCAGCCGGAGCCGCGGCGACCTCAGTCAGCGCAGCCACCTCAGGAGCCGCAGCGACCTCAGTCAGCGCAGCCACCGCAGGAGCCGCAGCGACCTCAGTCAGCGCAGCCACCGCAGGAGCCGCAGCCGCAGCCCTATCCACAGATCACCCGCACCCGTCAACCGCAGCGTCAACCGCAGCGTCAACCGCACCCCCAACAGGAGCACCCTCAGCCCTTACCGCAGCCGCAGCCCGTCGCCCTTGCCGTCTGGCCCTCTGGACGAGGAGCACACCAGTGATGGTCAATGGAGCTTTCTGAGATACCGCCAGAACAGTCCGAATTTTGCTTACGAGATATATAAATACTAAATAAATGTCTTCTTTGCAGTGTTTATGCCTCGTCACGAGTACGAGGAGCTCCTGAAACTCGTGAGAGAAATGAAGAGCTCCGTGGATCGGCTGGAGGGCCAGATGGCTTCCCAGCGTTTGTATTTAGGGATCACTTGTTTTTCTGAATGCCCACGTAATGTAGGCAATCATGATACAGCGAAACCATTGGCATGAGTGCTATTAAATTTGTTTGTTTGACTGAACAGGAAAATTCCGTAGACGGATGCTGCAGCATAAGGCGTGGGCCGAGCTGCGGTACGCCAACATCGAGCAGGCGGTGAAGGGCAAGGGCAAGCCCATCGAGGCCTGCACTTTTGAGGGGGTGCAGCTGCCCATCAACACTGTTGAGGATCTGACCACCCTAGAGGGCCTCCTCCAGCAGGATGCCAAGAAGCAGTCTATGGTAGGATAATGACTGCGTTCTAGACGTTTAAAGAGGAGAAGATGTGTGCTAGACTTTAATTTCCATGACCCGCTGTTTCATATTGTAAAGGAGCGCTACCCCTACCCCGCGCCCACGGCGGTACCCCACGCCCGGGCACTTGCCGCAGCAAGTGCCACTGCCGGGGCCGCCGCAGCCGTCGCCTTGACAACGAGACTGCGCGACGACTCGGCCTACTAGCTCCACTGTACTGCCCTGTCGTTGCTGCAATACACGCCTTGATTCCCCGCCTCAGTGTGTCCTTCCCCATACGCCCCGGCTCCCCTAACACTGGTGTCAGAAACCTATTGGGAAGGGGGAGAGGACGAACAGAGGACGGACTAGTGGACGAAAGAGTGACGCTGCAGCAGCAGCAGCTTCCAAGCGCCGGTGCCACCATGCCCCGCAACCCGCGCCGCGACCGCAGCCGCAGCCGGAGCCGCACCCAGGCCCGCGACCGCCGCGCGGCGCCAGCGACCCGCCAGGGCGAGGACGAGGCCGCCAGCACCGACCTCCGCGCCATCCTGGCGCAGTGGGCCGGTGTCTCAAACACCATCCAGCAGCAGAACCACGTGCTGCTGCAGAACGTGTCAGAGGCCTGTCTGAGCCGGCAGCGCGACGGCAGGTTTGAGCCTCCGCCCTCCTACGACGGGACTCGGGCGTGGCCCGTGTTCCTTGCTCAATTTGAAGGTGCCGCCGCCGCCAACCGCTGGGATGAGGAGGAGAAGGGCCGTCGCCTGCTGCGGGCCCTCACCGGCCAGGCCGCGGACCTCGTCCTGACGTTGCCTCCGGCCGCGTACACCTGCTACGCCACCCTGTGCGCGCGCCTGCGGCAGCACTTCGACCCGGCGCAGCGTCAGACCCTGGCTGAGTCTCAGCTGGACCAAAGGGTGCAAGGCGCCGGTGAGTCCATAGCGTCCTTCGGCAACGAGGTACTGCGGCTCGCCAGGTTGGCGTACCCCACCTGGCAAGAGGAAGCCCTCCAGACCACCGCCAGGAAGGCGTTCGTTGAGGGCATCGCCGATCAGGCCATTCGTCGGGCGGTGCGAATGCACCACCCGGTCACCTTCAACGAGGCCCTGACCACCGCCGTACGGGTGGAGGCGGTGGAGAAGCTGGAGCCCTCCCCGAAGCGCGCCCGCATCGCCGCAGTCGGCGCGGTCGACGAGCCGCTGCCGTCCACCTCGGCCGCTGCCGACCAGAGCGACGCCGCCCGGGTTGCCGCGGTGCGCCCCGGTGCTGGGCCTGCGCCCTCTTCCACCGAGGCCCAGATGAAGGCTCTCCTGGGACAGCTGCAGTCGCTGGTGTCCAGCCTCTCTCCGGCCCCTTCGGCCGCGGCCGTTAAGGATGACCTGGCTCGCTTGGGCCTCTGCTTCACCTGCAAGGGCTCCGGCCACTTTGCCAGGGACTGCCCCCAGGGAGGCCGCCGTAGCCGCGACGGCCGAGGACGGGACGACCGCCGTCGTCACCGTAGCCGCAGCTCTTCTCGTCGCCGAGGTGACCGCCAGCAGAGCCGGGACCGGAAGGACGGCCATGACCGGAGGGGCTCGCAGAAGGGGTCCAGCGGCAGCTCGGGAAACGCGTAGTAACCGCGTCGGTGGGCGCGGCGCCGGTTCCCTCTTCGCCCAAACCATCATCACTGCTGCCAGCGTCGGCGGCGGCCCCCGCCGCTGCTCCGGAGCTTCCGCGTGTGTCCTGGACTCTCAACGGCTCCGTCGCCGGCGTCCCATGCCGCTTCCTCCTGGACACTGGAGCGGAGTTCACGATCGTCCAGCGCGGGCTCCTGCCCGCCGTCCCCGGCGTCTTCCAGGTTCCCCTGTTGCAGGCCGAGGGCGCTTTCGTGAAGGACAACGCCACGGCCTTGTACGGCCCCCGCGTCACCACCCTGACGTTCTGTGGCGCGTCGCTGTCCATGCGCGTCTACGAGGCCGACACTCGGGACCAGTGCCTCCTCGGCGGAGACTTCGTAGCGGCGAATGTGCTCAGTTTCAGCCCGGAGAACGACATGCTGCTCCTGCGCGGCCCGGACGGCCCGCAGATGGTGCCGCTGACCCGGGTGACCAGGCCGCCCCTCTCCCACGGCCTCGGTGCGACACTCCGCGTCACCTGCCAGGAGGCTGTCTTGGTGCCCTCCCGCACCGAGATGTTCGTCAAGGTGGCGGTGCCCGGCTGCAGGAAGTGGCAGCCGGAGGAGCAGACAGACTTGACTGGTCGAAGCCCGTTTCCGGATGATCTGGCCAATCATCTGGGACGGGTGGAGGCACCTGACGGACATGGCGGTGCGACCGTCGGACACGGGAGTGCGGTACGACCGCAGGCAGTACGACTGTCCAACGTGGGAGGGCGGTACGACCGCTGGCAGTACGACTGTCCACCGAGGGAAGCGGTGCGACCGCGAGAAGAGCACGCTGCTGTCGGAGGCACGAGGCAGTACGACTGTCCACCGAGGGATAGCGATACGATCGCTGGCGGTACGACCGCAAGAAGACCAGCTGCCCCCCACCAGGAGCGCCCGGAGACCTGCGCGGCGCGCTGGTGCGCCGGTGGACCACCACCCGGAGCCCGGCACGAGTCCCCCGACGCCGACGGAGTCCGAGTCTGCCGCACCAGCTGCGAGGTAGTTCCCGTCAATTTGCCCCCAGGTCTGTCGGTGTGCAGCACGCTTCTCGTGGATGGCGACGGCGACACACTCCTCGTGCGCGTGCGCAACGTGGGCGACACGCCGCGGCTGCTGCGACGCGGCGCCGGTGTTACCCGGCTGCAGGTGGCCGTGAAGGCCGCGGCTTGCGCCGCCACGGTGGACACCGACACGGCGGACGCCGGCACGACTGAGGCCGGAGCGTCGGACACTCCCACAGCGGCCGCCCAGGCCTCTCCAGGAGACCTGCCGGCCCCGCTGCGGAGTCTGCTGGACAAGGGCAAGGCTGGCTTGGCCGACGACGAGTACGGGCAGGCCGAGGCCCTTCTGCTCGAGTTCCAGGATGTGTTCTCGCTCTCCGGGGAAATCGGACACTGCACCCTCGTTCAGCACGACATTAACACAGGTGACGCTGCCCCGATTAAACAGCCTCCCCGCAGGATGGGTTTCCAGCAGCAGCAGAAGGCCGACAAGTGCGTCCAAGAGATGCTCGACGCGGGCGTCATCACCCCGTCGGAGTCCCCGTGGGCGTCACCGGTCGTGCTGCTCACCAAGAAGGACGGCAAGCCGCGGTTCGCCATCGACTACCGCCGGCTCAACGAGGTCACCCGGAAGGACGCGTATCCGCTGCCGCGCATCGACGAGACGCTGGACTCCCTCCAGGGGTCTAGCTGGTTCTCGTCCCTGGACCTGCGCTGGGGCTACTGGAACATCCCGCTGTCGCCTGCCGCCCGGGAGAAGACCGCCTTCTGTCTCCCCGGACACGGCCTGTACGAGTTCCAGCGGATGCCGTTTGGCCTGTGCAACGCACCGGCCACCTTCCAGAGGCTCATGGACCGGCTCATGCCGCGCCACCTGTCACGGGTCTACCTGGATGATGTGGTGGTCCCGGGGAAAACGTTCGAGGAGGCCCTCAAGAACCTCCGCGACGTCCTGCTGAGGGTGAGAGCTGCCAATTTCCTCCTAAACCCGGCCAAGTGCGCGCTTTTCTCTAGGCGCCTCGAGTACCTCGGCCATGTCATCACGGTGGAGGGGATCTCCACGGACCCCGCCAAGATCACAGCGGTCCGGGACTGGCCGGTGCCAGCCGACAAGCAGCAGCTGCGCAGCTTCCTGGGGCTGGCGCAGTACTACGCTCGCTTCGTCCGGAGCTTCGCGGACATCGCGGCTCCGCTGCACCGGCTCACCGGGAAGGAGCAGCAGTTCTTGTGGACCCCCGAGGCGCAGGACGCCTTCGACCGCCTCCGCGCCGCCCTGACGTCGGCGCCGGTCCTCGCCTTCCCGGACCCAGACGGGGGCCCGTTCCTTCTCGACTGCGACGCGTCTAACTTCGCTATCGGCTGCGTGCTCTCCCAGACTCAGAAGGGAGGGGTGGAAAGGGTGCTCGCCTTTTTCAGCCAAGCGCTGAACCGCGCCGAGCGCAACTACTGCGTCACGCGGCGTGAGCTGTTCGCCGTGGTCCAGGGCATCCGGCACTTCCACCCGTACCTGTACGGCCGGCCCTTCACCGTGCGGTCGGACCACGCTGCACTGCAGTGGATCCGCACTCTCCGGGACACTGCGGAAGGTCAGCTCGCCCGGTGGCTGGAGCGTCTGTCCTCCTATGATTTCATTGTGCAGCACAGACCCGGCCGAGACCATGCCAACGCGGACGCCCTGTCGCGCCGCCCCTGCCCGGCCGACTGCCGGCACTGCGCGCGCCGCGACCTCCCGGATGACCAGGACGTCCGAGTGCAGCGGACGCGCGCGTCCGACGCAGAGACGCCGACGCTGGACGAGGTCCGTGCGGCGCAGGCCGCGGACATGGACATCGCACCCCTGCTGCCTGGCCTCCGCCGGCACGAGAGACCTCCGGCCGAGGACATCACCGACCGCAGTGCCCGCACCAAGGCCCTGTGGCTGCACTGGCGGTCCTTGGAGATGGTCGACGGCCTGCTGTACCGACGCTTCATCGACCCCCAAGGCGCGGCCACCCTCCAGCTGGTGGTCCCGCAGTCGCTGATGGCGAGGATCTGCTTCGTGTTCCACGACGCGCCGGGGTCCGGTGGACACCTGAGCGCCAACAAGACCCTCGCCAAGATCCGGGCCCACTTCTACTGGCCCGGAATGTGTCAGGAGGTAAAGCTGTGGTGCCTCTCCTGTGAGACCTGCCGCAGGAAGCTGGGCACGCAGCGCCGCCAGCGCGCGCCTCTTCACACCCACAACGTCGGTGTGCCCTTCGAGCGCGTGGGCGTGGACCTCGCGGGACCCTTCCCGGAGACGGACCGGGGGCACCGGTACCTGCTCGTGCTCGTGGACTATTTCACGCGGTGGCCAGAGGCCATCCCCATCCCGAGCAGCCGGTCCCATGTCGTGGCCCGCGCCCTGGTGGAGCAGGTCTTCTCCCGCTTCGGCGTGCCGTGCGAGCTGCACTCGGACCAGGGGACCACCTTCGAGTCCGAGGTGTTCCGGCACGCGATGGAGCTGCTGGGTGTGCGCAAGACGCGCACCACCCCTCGGCGCCCGCAGTCCAACGGCGCGGCCGAGCGGCTCATCCGGACGACCACCGAGCACCTCGCCATGCTGGCTCGGAGCTCTCAGCGCGAGTGGGACCAGCAGGTGCCCCTCGTGATGCTGAGCCTGCGTGTGGCGCCGCACGCCACGACCGGGGTCTCCCCGGCCATGGCGATGTTCGGCCGGCAGCTCAGCCTCCCGCCGGCCCTGGCCCGCGGGCTGCCGCCGGGGACCGAGGCCCTCCCGCCCCGGCTGGGCTACCCCGCCTGGCTGCAGGATCGGCTGCACTACATCCACCACGAGGTCCGGGACCGCGCCGCCGCCGTGGCGCTCTCCCAAAAGGAGCGCTACGATGTCCGGGCAAAGCGGCCGGACTACCGCGTCGGGCAGCGCGTCTGGGTGTTCCAGCCCAGGCGCCAAAAGGGGCGCTGCGTCAAGCTGCAGTCTTGGTGGACCGGGCCGTACGACGTCGTGGACGTCGTCAACGACGTGACGGTCCGGGTCCGCCTGCCGGGCCGCCCCAGAACCCGGGTCCGGACCTTCCATGCGGACAAGCTGGCCCCCGTCATCTCACGGCCCAAGCACCTGGCGGCCGATACCTTTTCGGAGGGGGGGATGGTGTAAAGGAGCGCTACCCCTACCCCGCGCCCACGGCGGTACCCCACGCCCGGGCACTTGCCGCAGCAAGTGCCACTGCCGGGGCCGCCGCAGCCGTCGCCTTGACAACGAGACTGCGCGACGACTCGGCCTACTAGCTCCACTGTACTGCCCTGTCGTTGCTGCAATACACGCCTTGATTCCCCGCCTCAGTGTGTCCTTCCCCATACGCCCCGGCTCCCCTAACAATATCAACTTCTTGGCGCAGTTTGGAAACATGCAGAACACAGGGGGGGGGGCGGTGACCTCCCTGATGTTCAACCTGCTGGAGGATGGGGTGGCAGAACAAATCCTGTGGGACGGCCGCCGAATCAGGAATGACGCAAACGACCTGGTTGACAGAGGCAACAAAATTTCCCTCAGAAAACAGTTCCCGCTGTTGGAGGGTGTGATCTTAGGTAGGACACTGCTGTGCGATCTTTTTTAGCGGCCCACCTTTTGCAGAGCCTGTCATTTCACAGTCAAGTTATGACCTAGAAAGTTCAAATTATGAGGAGGCATGTCCCGAGGGTCCCTCTCGAAGTTACAAAAACCGCAAATTTCTTGATTAATTCGAAGGGGTCGAACCACCCCCTTCTATGGGTCATTGTCGAAAACCGCTGCCGATAAATTTTGGAACCGTTCCAGACCTAACGCAATAAATACCTCTTGAGGACAACTGCCTGCGCTTGTGCCTTTTTGTGTGGCATATGAAATTATGAACTTAACACTGCTCCCTTCGCCTGTCGGTCAGTGGCTAGGACATAAACAAAATGTGCGCCTTAGTGGAGTTCAGAGTCGCAAGCGCCGGCTTCCTTAAGATTATTCTTGTCAAGTGTGTAAGCCTCCTGAAGTTACAGCCTCTGTTATTAAGCGGCTTTCTAATGTTCACTCTGGGTGAACGAGTGTTTTCACACGGGGCACACGTGGGGTTTCAATTAGTTGAAACCAGCTTCGAACAGGACAGTCTAGTGTTCAGGGATCGATTGTGGACGGTTGTGGCTCGGAGTGATCAAATTTTTCGGGCGCTCCGCGCCCGTGGATGGCTTTTCTCCCGTGTGCTTGCGGAGATGAGCACGCCAATGTTTGGCAGGGTGCCAAAGGGTGCGGTGACGCTGCGTGCGTCTCGGGGGGCGTGCCGCTATGCGTGAACCCGATGGGCTGCCTACCCTCCGGGCGTATACCCAGACGGGCCCGCCCGTCTGACACAATCCGATTGGTTTTCTTGTTGTACTTGGTGAGCACAATGGAACCAACTACCTTCTAAATGAATCCAGCCCGGTAGTTATTTCCAGACTTGTTGTAACATTTGGGCAGAATGCGGAGGATTTCTTAATTTAGGTTCATTCTCAAAACATCAAACATCGTTGTTGGCAATCTGTGCACACAAATGGCTTCTCTCCTGTGTGCTTGCGGAGATGAGCACGCCAATGTTTGGCAGGGTACCAAGGGGTGCGGTGACGCTGCGTGCGTCTCGGGGGGCGTGCCGCTATGCGTGAACCCGATGGGCTGCCTACCCTTCGGGCGTATACCCAGACGGGCCCGCCCGTCTGACACAATCCAATTGATTTTCTTGTTGTACTTGGTGAGCACAATTCAAGAAAATACCTTCTTAATGAGTTCAGCCCGGTTGTTATTTCCCGACTTATTGTAACATTTGGGCAGAATGCGGAGGATTTCTTAATTTAGGTTCATTCTCAAAACATCAAACATCGTTGTTGGCAGTCTGTGCACCCAAATGGCTTCTCTCCTGTGTGCTTGCGGAGATGAGCACGCCAATGTTTGGCAGGGTGCCAAGGGGTGCGGTGACGCTGCGTGCGTCTCGGGGGGAGTGCCGCTATGCGTGAACACGATGGGCTGCCTACCCTTCGGGCGTATACCCAGACGGGCCCGCCCGTCTGACACAATCCAATTGGTTTTCTTGTTGTACTTGGTGAGCACAATTCAAGAAAATACCTTCTTAATGAATTCAGCCCGGTAGTTGTTTCCTGACTTATTGTAACATTTGGGCAGAATGCGGAGGATTTCTTAATTTAGGTTCATTCTCAAAACATCAAACATCGTTGTTGGCAGTCTGTGCACACAAATGGCTTCTCTCCTGTGTGCGTGCGAATATGCCTGCGAAGGTGCCCAGCTTGTGCGAATTATGCTCTGCACTCGCTTTGTGAAAGGTCCACAGCAGGGTTGTTAACGTTACCTAACGAAATAACGACGTTAGTGTAACGCGTTACTTCGTTTCTGTAACGATAACGCTAACGCGTTTCATTTTTCCGCGGTTGGTAACGGTAACGCGTTATCGTTACTCAAGTCAGTTACGAGACGTAACGCACGTTACATTTTACTCGTTACATCGGCAAATTTCGACGGGCAGATCGATAAATGCAAACATGGTGCAACGCCATGTTTGCATGCCAAGTGCGTCGCTGGAGCGCCTGTTCTGGGTGGCGGGAGTCTTGTTCGCGGACCTGCGCAGTATGCTTGTCGACAAAAACTTGGAAAACGAGGTGCTCTCGCGTGTGAACCGATGATGTTGAAGCAAATGACCCTTTTGGCCCTGTCTGGTCTGACCCTGTACCTGACTCCCGATTACGATACCGTAATTTTATAGTTCCTTGTAAAGAAAACGTTTTATTTTATTGTTCCAGCCCTTAATAAAAGGATTATAGTTGCACTTTCCTTTTGTAATTCAGTGTTGGTACACGATGATAAACACAGTATACTTGCAAAAGAGCGTTTCTCGTAATTTTTTGAAAACTTATGTAACGAGTAACGAAGTAACGACGTTACTGTAACTGTAAAGCGTTACGTTTCTCTGGAGGCTGTAACGGTAACGCGTTATCGTTACCGAGTCTACGGTAACGAGGTAACGGTAACGCGTTGCATTTTAAAAGTAACGTTAACAACCCTGGTCCACAGCATTTGTTGAAGGTCGTGAGTTGTTGTGGACGAGCTGGCCATGCCGCAGCCAGGGCGGCTACGGGGCTAACGTGGAGGTTGCAGCGCTGGGCATCCCCATGGCCGTAAATGTTGCAAACTCCCCGCGGTGCGCCTTCAGCATGCCGAGTGAAGCGTGGCGAACCGACCACAAGCACTTCACAATCCTGGATACAGCGGAGAGGTCGTCGACGTATTCCTGGGGAACAGCACCGTTTGCAGCACCTTCAACATTAAGAACCAAGCAGACCGTTCCGGAAAATACGGCCCTGACACTTTGTAGATGGCCTCAGTAGTCGTAGTAGTAGTCGACGGCCCTGAAACTTTGTGGATAGCCTGAGTGGTCGTAGGCCATTTGTGGCTGGTTCTGATCATTTGTGGACGACCCCGAACATTTGTGGATGTTCCCGAGCGGTCGTAGAGGACTTGTGGCCGGTTCCGGTACTTTGTGGACAATCAGATATTTTTGTGGACGATCAGATATTTTTGTGGACGGCCCTGAAACTTTGTGGATAGCCTGAGTGGTCGTAGGCCATTTGTGCCTGGTTCTGATCATTTGTGGACGGCCCCGACGTTTGTGGATGGTCGTAAGTGTTTGTGGATGAGTTGTGGCTGGGTGTGATCATTTGTGGACGGCCCCCGACGTTTGTGGATGGTCGTGTTTGTGGATGAGTTGTGGCTGGGTGAGATCATTTGTGGACGGCCCCCAACGTTTGTGGACGGCCGTAAGTGGGTGTGGTCGAGCTGCGGCGGGGTGTATAGTCGGATGAGTTTAAGCTGAACTGGGGTCCGAGTTTGTGGCCCACAAAGTTGTAGCCACAAACAGGGACGTCTGTCATGAACTGTTCCATTGAAATTCGAAACAAGTGGGTTACTTCTATCAGAATTATAGATCTATACTTGATCTTGTTTGTATACCAGGTTTTCTTGCAAGGGGAAAAGCCAGAGCGTACCACCTGCACCTGCCGAACTGGACAAGTGGGCAAGTGCCATCATGTTGCAGCTCTGTTGTATGCAGGACAGAACATCAGCTGCACGGATCAAGCTTGTGTTTGGGCAGAAACCAAACGGGCTGGCAGAGGCAATGACAATGTGCCCATTTTGTCAGACAGTTCACAGTGCTGAATACTCTAGCATAGATCCCAGGCTCGATTTAGTCCCTTTTGAATTTTATTTGGACTCTTTGCCTCACCAAGAGGATTCTGGACTCTGGATTCTGAACCGGACGTTCTTCAAGAGAGAAGCTTATCCACTGACACATTTACCGACAATTATGTAAAAAAATGGTTTGAAGTGGTCGGTGTATAAATCTTCATTTTACTTTACTTCGCTCATACGAATGTCCCCGGTTCAGGAAACCTCGCAGGCGTGCACGCGCGTGTAAATTTGCTGGGGCAGCACGTAGTTGAATACACTTTTCAAAGTCTGGCAGTTAAGGATCTCGACTTTTGATCTAATAGAGATTATTTTTGCGGACAATTAGAGGGGTTAGGTCCCCGTGCAAGTCACCGCGCAGTTGTCCGTGAAAAATTCTAGAAGGGGGAAGAGACGGGCTCTCTGATTTGGGTCGTCGCCTCCCAGGCGCTGTGTGCGACAAGGCAAAGGAAGTTCATCAACAGGAATGTAAGTTCCGCGAATAGCACAGCGTGCAAAAGGTGCGCGTAGAAGGGGTAGCGGCAACGCGGACTGCGAAGGTGGAGGGGAGAGAAAACCCTGTGCCAGTGCGGACAGCTTTGGGGCATGCCAGTAGGAATGCCGACGGAGCCGGTCATGGTGCGCGTGTCCGGGACGCGCCGCCAGGAACATCTACGCCAGCAGGTCACTGCCGATCACGCATACATCACATGGTTCTGAACGTTGCGCAGCTCAATCAGCTCGGCCAGCTGGTCCGTGGCGCGCTGGCCACAGCCGGAAAGCTACTGCGCCGACTTATCAAGCATGAAGTTGACTGCTAGACCTTGGGCTTCAATTTGAAGCCGACGCGCTTCAAACTTTGAAGCACGGCTGGACGCGTCATATTGAAGCAGGAAAGCTCCAAACCGTGCGTCCCTGCCGCTGCCGGTGTTTCCCCCACTACGGCCAGCCGGCGTGGTGGAAGCGCGCGATTTGAAGCTTTCCTCCTTCAATTTGACGCGTCCGGCAGGGCTTCAAAGTTTGAAGCGCGTCGGCTTCAAATTGTGTTCAGAGAGGCGGCCCCCTACGCCCGGCAAATGCCAAAATCTCCGTCAGTCCTCCAAAAGTCAAGGTGCGCATGCTGACGAGCGACTCGGCGGTGATGTACTGGAGAACTTGTTCCGGCCATTCGTCAGCTCCAAGCTGTGAGCTTCGCTTGGATTATGGAGCACCTAACAGGAAAGCTCTTCTGGCCAACCTCTACAGGCTGCGTTGTGAGTATACAGAATGGTTTTGCGCTGTGCCGCGCTGACCCCAACAACTCAATGGCAGTCTTCTGTTCCTATCCATAAGGTCGATCAACCAGCCGTGGAGCCAACAGACGACGCCCCACCACCACAATGCACGCTGAACCCTGAGGCGGCAGAGACGGTGGCCGAGTGCTTGGAGAAGAAACTTGTCGTGGTTCTGCCGCCGATTGCCGATGCCCTAGAGATGCTCATGCCGGCCATGAAAGAGGTTGGCCGGCGGGCGCGCATGGGCACTGGGCACATGGGCACGAGCTCCCTGGGCGTCGTGCTTCCGATGGCGGGTCTGACAAGCCACAGCGCCGACTTCTCAAGCCAGACGTTCAGAGGGCTCGTCTCCTTCCTAGGCGGCCCCCTGCGCCCGGCAAATGCCAAAATCTCCGTCTGTCCTCCAAAAGTCGAGGTGCGAATGCTGACGAGCGACTCGGCGGTGATGTACTGGAGAACCCGTTCCGGCCGTTCGTCAACTCCAGGCTGTGAGCTTTTCTAGGATTATGGAGCTCCCAACAGGAAAGCTCTTCTGGCCACTTTGGAGTTGATTTCATTGCACCAGGGCACCGCTTCGAAAAGCTGCGGCAGGAGGCAGCAGCCCCGGTGCCCTGCAGTGCTCGCCATCATTCTCTAGACGAGGCCATGGCGATGACGGCCGCCCTCCAGCCGGTGCGGACCAGTGATGTACGTACCCATGCACTGTTTAAACGTAACAGAGTGCATGATCAAGAAGTCAGCTGACGGAATCGTGTGCGTGTGTGTGCGCGCGCGTGCAGGCATTCAGGGGATCCGCCTGTCGCAGGACGGCACTGTGCCTTGCTGCCCCGACCTACACTTAGGGCAACCTCGGAGACACCCTGTGGGGCCTGCAACAGCGGGGCGTGGTGGGCAGGAGGCCGATGCGGGTTTACTGCGTACATTTGTACCGAATCCCGGAACAACTGCGAGCAGGTACAAAACCTCCTTAAACTTTGCTTCTTTCAGTGCCACACAAGGCCCTAATTGCACAGCTAGGGTGGTCGGGTGAGCAGTTTTCAAGGGCGTCACGCCGATGAGCTCTTACTGGGATAAACCAGCGATGTTTTATTCTTTGTTTTTTAGTAGTCCTTTCTCCGCGAGGGTGGCCGAGTGCCATGGGTTAGGCAGTGAACATGGACAGTGACGAGGACAAAAGGCAGGTCAACGACATCATGCGTCGGCCTTACCTCCTAAACTTGTGCCGCAACAAGGCGCGGGCAGGCCGCCTGGATGGGCACGGGCCGTCCACTCCTTTTAAGGATCGCCCGCAGCCGCCAAACGATTGCCGGTGGCCGCGGCGCTACGCCCTGCCGGACGTCTCCGAGGATGACAGAGGAGAACCTCGCCCTCTGTCCGCCCAGCTTGTTGGAGCCGTCTTGAAGCACAAGGCTGCGCCGAGCAAACTCGCAGCTGCCCACCCCCGGACCGTGTTCAAGCAGGGGCTTTGCGGCGGTGGCGGGTTTCGGCAACATGGTCACTGCAGTCAAGGCCCAGTCGTTGATACCTACCTCGCGGATTCAGAAGATTTCCAAAGCAAGGCTGAAGTCCATCATTGCCACAAGGGCCAAACTTCGTGAGTAATTGATGTTAAAGAAACTTCTTCCCCTTCCGGCGAATACTTTATTTAACCTGTCTTTGTTGTATTTCCATACTGCATTGTTTTTTGGCCGCCGACCGTTCCTGTCATAGGACGTAAGAGGTTCGCCTACGCAAATGTAAAATTCGAATGAATCTCGGTCCATCCAGCAGCCTCGTAATAACGAATTACGGTGTTGTTTTTAGCGTAAGTAAATGAAGCTGCACCACCGCCGGGGCGTGCGTACGGGGCGTATGTGCGGGGCGCGCGCCGTGACAAAATCGCCCTCTTCGCACGGCGTGCGGTGGCGCGGTGTGGCTTGCTACGCCTGGCAAGGCAACGCCATCCCCTCATGGCCCCGCCTGCCCCGCTCCCCCGCCTCCGGACTCATGTGAGTCTAGCATACCGCTCGTGCCCTGCTCTCGCTGGCCTCTCACATAGTTGCGTGCTGTCTTCAGCCCAATCGCTTTCATATATCCTGGTTTGTAATTGTGTCGTGGCATGCCTAGTCGGATACAGGTCCTGTTTGGTCCTCCCCCCCCCCCCTCCCCTGCTGCCCCGTTTTCCGATTTCGTTCAAATTCTGCACAGTTTCATTTTAGACTACGCGCTCCTCGGCAAAGTAACGGTGGAGGTAGATGTCCATATCTTGAAACACCCTTGTGTAGATTGTGGTGTAAGTTTTCGTCCGTTTCTATTTTGCAGATATGTCGCGTACAGGCAGTGTCTCGCAGCCAGCGCAGGATATGTGAGTGGTCGCTCGCTAAAATTAGCATTTGACATTTTTCCTATCCCTCTTCTTTGTCCCTTTCCCTTTCCCAGACCAGAAGAGCTGGTGGCCGAAGCATTTAAAGGCAAAGCGGCTGTCCGACGCCATCAAGAACGGGCTGAAGCCTGACGGGGCGTCGGGGCAGTCGCTGGACTGCACGGTCTTGTACAGGCCTTGTACGTAGCGACCATCAACATTGGCACTCATATCTTGTGTCTGCCTATAGTTCAGTCACAGCACAATATTATTGGTTGCAGGTTCATACGCAAAGGCCCTGCAAAAGGAGGGGCGGGCTCTGGAGCAGAGTGACGGGGCCTGCAGTATGACTGAGGAGGAGTCCAGCCGGTGCCGCGGCGCCCTCAGTCAGCGCAGCCACCGCAGGAGCCGCAGCGACCTCAGTCAGCCCAGCCACCGCAGGAGCCGCAGCGACCTCAGTCAGCGCAGCCACCGCAGGAGCCGCAGCGACCTCAGTCAGCGCAGCCACCGCAGGAGCCGCAGCGACCTCAGTCAGCGCAGCCACCGCAGGAGCCGCAGCGACCTCAGTCAGCGCAGCCACCGCAGGAGCCGCAGCGACCTCAGGAGCCGCAGCGACCTCAGTCAGCGCAGCCACCGCAGGAGCCGCAGCGACCTCAGTCAGCGCAGCCACCGCAGGAGCCGCAGCCGCAGCCCTATCCACAGATCACCCGCACCCGTCAACCGCAGGGTCAACCGCACCCCCAACAGGAGCACCCTCAGCCCTTACCGCAGCCGCAGCCTGTCGCCCTTGCCGTCTGGCCCTCTGGACGAGGAGCACACCAGTGATGGTCAATGGAGCTTTCTGAGATACCGCCAGAACAGTCCGAATTTTGCTTACGAGATATATAAATACTAAATAAATGTCTTCTTTGCAGTGTTTATGCCTCGTCACGAGTACGAGGAGCTCCTCAAACTCGTGAGAGAAATGAAGAGCTCCGTGGATCGGCTGGAGGGCCAGATGGCTTCCCAGCGTTTGTATTTAGGGATCACTTGTTTTTCTGAATGCCCACGTAATGTAGGCAATCATGATACAGCGAAACCATTGGCATGAGTGCTATTAAATTCTTTTGTTTGACTGAACAGGAAAATTCCGTAGACGGATGCTGCAGCATAAGGCGTGGGCCGAGCTGCGGTACGCCAACATCGAGCAGGCGGTGAAGGGCAAGGGCAGGCCCATCGAGGCCTGCACTTTTGAGGGTGCAGCTGCCCATCAACACTGTTGAGGATCTGACCACCCTAGAGGGCCTCCTCCAGCAGGATGCCAAGAAGCAGTCTATGGTAGGATAATGACTGCGTTCTAGACGTTTAAAGAGGAGAAGATGTGTGCTACACTTTAATTTACATGACCCGCTGTTTCATATCAACTTCTTGGCGCAGTTTGGAAACATGCAGAACACAGGGGGGGGGGGGGGGGGGCGGTGACCTCCCTGATGTTCAACCTGCTGGAGGATGGGGTGGCAGAACAAATCCTGTGGGACGGCCGCCGAATCAGGAATGACGCAAACGACCTGGTTGACAGAGGCAACAAAATTTCCCTCAGAAAACAGTTCCCTCTGTTGGAGGGTGTGATCTTAGGTAGGACACTGCTGTGCTTCATTTTTACACGGAAGATCTTTTTTAGCGGCCCACCTTTTGCAGAGCCTGTCATTTCACAGTCAAGTTATGACCTAGAAAGTTCAAATTATGAGGAGGCATGTCCCGAGGGTCCCTCTCGAAGTTACAAAAACCGCAAATTTCTTGATTAATTCGAAGGGGTCGAACCACCCCCTTCTATGGGTCATTGTCGAAAACCGCTGCCGATAAATTTTGGAACCGTTCCAGACCTAACTGAATAAATACCTCTTGAGGACAACTTCCTGCGCTTGTGCCTTTTTGTGTGGTATTGTACTTCGTGGCACCTGTTGAACTCTTGAATAAATCCTGGACTAGAAGATAAAGTTTATCTGGTATTCTTTAAAAAGACCCAGCTAAACAACAGTTGGGTTGTGCTTGCAATTTGCTGTGATGCCAAAAACTTTTTTCTACATTTTAGTGCAAACCTTGTATAGGTTAAAGTTCCTGCCATGCCTAATATTGCCTTATATGTACCTTTATTTTTGTACCTTATTTGTTTGTGGCACAACGCTTTACAGGTAAAGCTCCTTAATTGGACTGTTCGTGCAGTGAGAGCGTAGTGAATCATCACATATTATCCCTATTTTCTAGATTTAGTGGAAATGATCTGCATTTGGGTTTGATCACCCTTCAAAGTATTTCCCTGTTCCATTTTATTTTTGAATGTGTTAAGCGTGTACTTCTTTTTGGTTAGTATTGATGTTGAATCTGTGTTAGTTACCATGTGTTGTCTCTTAATTGTTCTGTGATATTTTAGTGAAGATAACAGCCATTGTCAGTAGGTCCTTGGTCTTCTGTTAAATTCTGCGTCACTATCACTGTCACTCACAAGCAACCCAGTGTTAACCAAGAGAAGATGCCGGAGCAAAGTGACCACAATTCAACAGCCACAGCGCCGACTTCTCAAGCCAGACGTTCAGAGGGCGCGCCTCCTTCCTAGGCGGCCCCCTGCGCCCGGCCAATGCCAAAATCTCCGTCTGTCCTCCAAAAGTCGAGGTGCGAATGCTGACGAGCGACTCGGCGGTGATGTACTGGAGAACCCGTTCCGGCCGTTCGTGAACTCCAGGCTTTGAGCCAAGTGTATTAAATAATGAATGTCACTGACGAGTATTACATTCACTCTCCACATGTTCCAGCTGCCCTCACTAAGGCACAGCCCTCCGTGCCAGTCGACGCCTTGCGGACGAAGGCGAAGACGTGGATCTGCAAAGCGTCGGATAGGCTAAAAAAAAAGCGCAAAATCAGTAGTTACATATGTACATATTAACTTTGTTAATATTAAATAGAAATTAAGTTACTTACTAAGCTTGTAAATAGTTATCTAATGTTTAGTTTTGACGTTTGAATAGGCTGCAATTTATTTCATAAATATGGTTGTATTACTGTAAATATTATTACGTAATTGCTCTCTATTAGAGTACATTGTTATTGCTCGCCTTCTGACGGGAGTGAACATGGATGCGAAAGTAGAGGCCAACTTGAAGCGCGTCACTAACAAAAGGACCTCGTGTCGTTCTTCCAGGCCGAGGCGGATAGGCCTCGAAGAAAAGCTCTCCACATTACGCAGGAGGCGACCTCCAAGTGCTGCAGGCACCAAGTGTGGCAGGCTCTGATGATGGGGGCTATTGGTGAACTGTTCACCCACCTCTCTTGCATTAACAATTGGAGTTGCAAGATAAACAATGTCAAAAGTAGGCTCTCTCCAAAGACGAAAAGTCGTCATTGGTATGCGTGGGTATACTGCGAACCCATCGATAAGTCCGCGTTCGCAGAGGGCACTAAATGCCATCGCTTTATGCTGCAGGTTGATCAGTTTGATATTGATAAAAATGATGACATGGTTAAAGTTCACATTAAAGTTACCGGTGAGATGCTGTCAGATGCAGCGGGGTAGGCTTGGCACGTGCGAGGCCGCACAACAAAGTGGAGTCCATCTGTTCTGCCGGGATTGGCAAAGAATTTGAAACATTCCACGCCCATGTAAGTCCCCCCCCCCCCCCAATTTTTTCTTCTTCATCATTTTTGTCTATATGGATCGTACAGAATGCGAAAATGTTTCTTTGACGTTCTTGTTATTCTCCCAGGAAAGTGTACGCCGATTACCTTAAGGACCATACAACAGATCCCACAAAGTTCCCTGAGCCTGGCAAATACAGCATGCTGGAGAGGCTTAGGCAACAGGTAATGCAAGAAAACGACATCAGCAAGGATGATCTAATTGACCTGCGGAAAGAGCTTGAAAACCTGCACGGGGAGGATGCGCTGCTCATGGAAGGCTATCACCCCTACATTCACGTAAGTTCTTAGTATGCTTTAACTTTGCTTTGAAACTTTCGTTCCCATTTCATCTATTATTTTACGTTTTGTTTCTGTTTTAGGCTGCTTGGTGCTCGAGCAGGTGGCTGGCAATGGTACAACCTACGTGGACAGCACCGGAGGTTTCCTTGGAGACACCACAGCGTGTGAAGTGGGGGAAGACCCAAGGAAAACCTCGTACACCTGCATGGTCGTGAAGACCGAAGATGGCAAGCACAGTGTCCATGTTTCCGAGATGATCACAGCATCAGACGACACTGTCACGGCTTCTTGCTGGCTGATAAGACTTCGCTACAGTTGGCGAAAAGCGTGGAGTTGGCAAGGATCTGGTAGAATGTTTAGGACAATCAGTATCGACGACGCCTGGTGAGCATTCATGTTTTACGTGCGTGTGCACTTGTGCTACCCTGCAATGCCATGGCTTGTAACAAGGTAAACGAGCAATCGTACTAGCCATAGTGCCGTAGGATCATTTCAAAGCCTCATGTAGGTCATTTCGCCTCGCTCTCGCTTGTATCTTCTGTATCTTGTCCGTGTATACTCCACGCTGGCAGCGGAAGCCCACGCGTGGAGTATAGATTGGTTCAGTTCAGCGATCACCCGATCACCTAGGGCAGCTGGGGCAACTGTGAGGGGCAGACATTTTGAGGACATCATTTTGGAGGGATGATGTCAGCTGTCATGCTGACAGGAATCTGACTCATATTTGAGAACCCAGACCAGCCCCTTAGCTTCTGATATTAAGAAACTAAGGGATCGCCGTAAGAAAGTTCTGGTAGATGCTTTTGAAATTCTGAAACCAGGAGACTTTGTTGTGGGCTACCACACTCTGAGCAGGGTCCTCTTGGCTCGGATTGTTTTATTTAGCAAACGAAAAGCAGGAGAGGCAATTTGAGTCAAGACCACCAGCTTGGAGCAAAGGCTTGTCATTGGTCCTGATGGCGAGATCTTGAATATTTTAGACGAGGAGAAACGTCTTGTAAAGGCCTTGACATTGATAAAAACGGTTGGGAAAAATGATAAGTTGTTGTCCATAATATTGACGAAGGGAATGGTTGCAGGTATAGTTAAACATACGGAATAGAGAGTTAAGGTAAAGGATTTGGATAACAATGACTCTCTCTTGCTAATGTTAGTGGCACCAGTCATGCTGACGTGTCCCGCATCTTAAGCATATTTGCTCATGATGCAGAGGTCTTTAACAACTTCAGCTAATAACTGCACGGAGTTTGAGACGGCATGTGGCCACTATGAGCCGCATAAAATGGATGAAGGATGAGGGCAAAGAGGAGTTTCGTGCTCTTCTGGGTCATAGCAAGAGTGTTTATCAATCGTTCTACAGAAAGCCAATCGATGTGGCAATTTTAGCAAAGACCTCCAAGGTCTTACTTGCAATGGAGAGAGGTGATGTTTAAATATATGCGGTGTGGTGTGTGAGAGAGCGGAAGAGGGGGGGGGGGGGGTCGAGGGGGGGAATTAGTTCCGGGGAGGCTGGAGTGACTCTGGTTGGCATGTGCGGGCCAGTTAATATTGATAAAACTATTGACATGGTTCAAGTTAACATTCAAGTTCAGTGCGATGCTGTCGGGTGCAACGGAGGTGGCGAGGCACAGAAAAGTGTAGAGTCCACCTGTACTGCCCCCATTGGAACAGAATTTGTAACATTCTGCACCTGTGAATGTGAGAGTGCGGTGCGGAGGCGGCTCTTCCAGGAAGCGGAGAGAGACAGAGAGGCGCCGGCCGGGGAGGACAGCCGCACAGCCCGGCAGAGACAGGGCGGACAGGGGTGCTTCCGCAGAGGCCGTCCGACGCGCATCGAGACGTGGAATGTGCGCACACTTCACAAGGCGGGGGCGGCGGCCAATGTGCTCCGGGTCCTGAAGGAGCATGAGGTGAGCGTGGCCGCGCTACAGGAGATGCGCTGGGAGGGAAACAGAGACCTGGCGATGGAAGACTACCACCTGTTTCGGTCCTGCCGGAAGGAGGGCAAACCACGAGGGCTAGGAGTCGGCTTCGCGATCCACAAATCCATGACACCGGCGCGATGCGGGTTTTTCCCGATCAATAAGAGGCTGTGTGCAGTGCTCCTGAGAGGGAGAATGTGGTACTGATCACTGGGCACGCGCCGCATGAGGGCCGGCCGGTGGAGGAAAAGGAGAAGTTCTGGGACGGGCTGATGAACCTGGTCACCCAGGTGCTGCCCCGAAAATGTGTAAAGATAGTGCTGGGAGACGTGAATGCGCAAGTCGGCCCGCCAAAAGGGGAGAGCCCGGCGGGCAGACCGTTAAAGGGCAAGTATACACTGCACCGGATGGACCCATATTTTTTCTTTCGTAATTTAATCTATAGCAATCGTAAAAAAAAACTCATACGTTTCCGGTTTCTAGACTGCCGAGTATGCTTTGACGGCCCCAAGTCGCATGCCATATTCCCTTGTGGCCACAAAGTTTTAAGTGGGCCATGTGCCCAGAGGATACACGAGGAGGGCCTATGTCCTATGTGCCGGGGAGAAGTCCTGATGGTGGCTGAGATATTCGATTAATCTCATTTTATTTTCGTATTTTGCATTGTAATTGTTTTAATATTATTTTACTAATGAATTATATCTGATGATATTATATTTCATGATATTACTTGTGCCCATTACCAACACTTTTAACAACATAAGGTATTTGAATATTGGTTAAATTTTAGACTTCCAGCCTCTGGGAAGTGCAGAAATCAGGAAAGTGTGCGCCTTCGTTTATTCAGTGTATGACTTCGTAAGAAAATAATTTCACTCTGACTTCTTTCGGCGAGTGTAACCGCCGTGTCAGCATCCTAACAAAAAAAAAAAGGCCCCCGTCTGTCGCGATGTTTGCGCTAAACAGCACATGCGAAGAAGACGAATCGAAAGGTGCAAGGCGCCTAACAAGTAGGCAACCAGACGATGCACAATGTAAGTTAGGTTGCCTACATGCACGGCGTACTCCGCTCGAGTGGGACGCAACCTACCGTTTGACAAAGTGTAAGACGCTAGGAAACGTCTGACGCAGATATCATCAGACGCCTATTTGGTTCAACGGAGCTTCGAATTCGGAGCCCCTCGGTGGGCGCTCGGATATAGGTGCGCGGGAGCGCTCTTGTAAAGCGACGTACGTCGCTCTAAGATAGAGAGCAGGGTAAGGCTCACGTGATTCGACAGAGGCCGGTTCGCAGACCCTTCTGGGTACGGACTTAGCAGCGAAACTAAATGAAATATCGTGACCAAACTAAGAGCGCGTACTCAAAATGCTTTACCTTGACTTTTCCTGGTTTTTTAGTTTTTCAGTTAGCGACACGAAAAGTCGTCACTTCGGCAAGCCTCGCTTCCGTACCATGACCATGACCCGCCGCGGCCGAATCTCCTCCGACGCCCAGCTCAGCACCGCACTCCGAAAGGAGTACTGGGTGAAGAACGACAAGAGATGGCCAAACTGGAAATCTCGCAGGGGCGCTACTCGTCGGCCAACGGGGTAGGCATGGCGGAGTGGTTCATTGCCATGTCCCGCCGCGCGCAGTTCCTGGATCCGCCACTGCCGGAGAGAAAGGCTGGTGCTACTACCACGAGCGCTTCGGCAAAGCCACACGCAAATGCCGCAGGCCGTGCTCGTGGCGGCTGGCGGGAAACGACGCCGGCGGCCGGGAGCAGCGGCAGCCGGCCGCCGCCAGCCTGCAATCAACCGAGTGTTCGTCCTGGACCGCCCGACGAGTCTGGCGTATGACAGGGTTGGCGGGTTGGCGGACCCCTTGGAGTGGGGGCAATGGGGGTTTATTCGCAGTCAGCCTGGCTGGCCTCGGCGGTCCTTTTTGTGCAAGCATATTCAGTTCATTCCCTCTTTGGTGAAGCCTCCGCTGACAGAGACATTACTCGTTGTAGTAATAATCTTACTGAAGTTTATTTTCATTATAGTCCAGTGAATGACTCTGTATCTTTAACATCAAATGATCCAGATCATTCCATGAAATTATTACAGGAGAAAAAAGTGAGAGAAAAAACAGCATTGATGAGCCTTATAGCAGAATTACAAGACAACTTAAATAATGAATCAGTTCAGGAATTGCAGTTTCCTCATATAAAAGGGATTTTAAAAGAACTTGTAGCTAAGTGTAAATATGTAATGTATGATGGAAACAGGCCCCCTGTCTCCAGTGTTTTTGTTCCTCAAATGGAACCTGCAGTTCATAGAACATCCAGAGAAAAACTGAAGTAAAACCTGAAGTAAAACTCAAGAACATCGGCGGCAAGAGGGTGTTTCTGTCGCGGCGGCGGTCTTTCAGCACCCGCTGCCTGGCCGCGGCGACTAACCTCAGAACGTCCGGGCAGCTGCAGCGGACCGTGCACAAGACGGTGCACGCCGGCGCCAGCCCAGGTAATCCGCGCACCTGCACGAGGAGCGGGCCCGGGCGCAGAGGCACTCGACGAGGCGCAGCCGCGCCGCCGCCAAGGCGGCCATCGCGGCCGGTGAAAGGCCGCGAGCGGCGCGAGCCCTGGCGACCGGCCCGGACGAGGACTACGGCCTCCTCGCTGCCGGCGCTCCCCCTGCCGACGTCCAGCAGGAGCTGAAGCACAAGATGGAGGGGTCCGCGAGAGGCTGCAGAAGAGGCTCGACTCGGACAACTGGCAGTACCTGCAGGCGCAGCTGGTGCAGAACACTACCGAGTGGCTGACCGAGCGGCTGCTGCGCATCACCACCTCCAACTTCGGCATGGTGTGCAAGCGGCAACTCCACACGTCCTGCAAGAACCTGGTGTACACCCTGCTGTACAGCTCCACGCCTAAGACGGAGCACATCAGGCACGGCATCGTCCATGGGCCCAACGCCAAGCTGAGGCTCATCGAAAAGTACGGCCTGGCCGCAGTTCTCCTTCGCCATCCAGACGGATTGATTGGCAGTGACACGGTCGTGGAAATAAAGTGCCCTTTCGCCGGGTACCATTCAGACCGAAGCGATGCGAGACAAACAGGTAAGCTCTTTCGACATTGTTTAAGAACTCGCCGCACGAGTTGTACTAATACCCTTTTTTTCTTTTTTTAGATTGATTACTTGAAGGAAAAAGATGGAGAAATCATCCTGCACAGGAAACACGATTTTTACTACCAGGTTCAAGGGCAGCTCCACATCACCAGACGCGACAAGTGTGTATTCATGGTGTACGCTAGCACATGGGGGCATACCATTACCATCCAAAGGGATGACCAGTTTTGGGAGGAGGACATGAACTATTCGCCTGTTCCACAAACAATTCCAATTTATAGCTGCATAAATTCTAACAAGTTTGATTTTCACTTTCCATATTCTATAACGAAAGCCTTCTGCTAGAAATCGCGGACGCTCGGTACTGCCACAGGTTCCGCAGGGGGGATATCAGAGAGCCGCAGTATGTACATCCTGGACGCCATGGCCGCGCACGCCGAGCAGCAGGGAGAGGAGCGCAAGCACAAGGAGGCCGCCGAGGCGGACAAGAGGGCGCGAAAGGCAACGGCCCTGCAGGAAGGGCGGCGGCCGCACAGGAGGCCAAGCGACTGCGAGAGGAGGCGAAAAGCCAACGAGAGGACGCCGAGAGGAAGAGGGCCGAAGAAAAGGTCCAAGAGGGTACCAGCAAGAGGCAGACATTGGACTAAATGTTCATGTGATCTGACCACCAGCGTGGGAGTGGCCCTCACGCTTCACACGCACCGGAATAGGGTATTTCGGAGAAGCTCAAACCGGAAGAGGAGAAGACGCGTAAGAACAAGAAAAGCGGCAACAGTATGAGGGTAACCGCAGCAGAGAGTATCTCCGCCACGGCATCGGCCACGAGCCAACTCAAAATTTCCGGAGGCTTAGCTCTCGCTGGCGATATGTCACGACCATTTGGTAGGGTCACACATCGCACACCTCCGCGCAGCATGGAGATCTGAATCCTGGCGCCGCACGGGGTACTGCTGTGCTGTGAGACCCTACCAAATGGTCGTGACATATCAGCCAGCGAGAGCTAAGCCTCCGAAAATTATGAGTTGGCTCGTGGCCGACGCCGTGGCGGAGATACTCTCCGCTGCGGTTTCCCTATACTGTTTCCACTTTTCTTGTTCTTATGCGTCCTCTCCACTTTCGGTTTGAGCTTCTCCGAAATACCCTATTTCTGTGGATCGAGTAAGGGGAAGGGCGGGGCACTGAGGGGGGCGCTGCCGAGCGCCAGCCCCAGCCTTCCAGTCATGTTTTAGGTTAATACATTGTTGAGCTCAACGTGATATGAAGATTTAGAACTTGGCTTAGAAATAGTGGAATAAAACCAGAGGTAACTTGATTGTTTTAATATAATCAAATGTTTTAACATAATTGACACTTCTACACAACACATGAGTCTTCAGCTTGATTCAGCAAAAAACCACAAAACTGCCCAAGGGTCTGAAAGAAATTAATCACAAAATTCCAGCACATGTTTGGAAAGTAAAAAGGGCCTCCTGTGAACCAAAGACTCTTTTAACACAATCATTTGGAATATTGAGAAACACGCCCTAAAAAATATCCCGATAAGATCCAACAGTTTACTTAAGTTACACATGTCGATTAATTTTCACACAAAGAGACATGAATCCTTGATACCCTCTACTGATCAAGTGCTACTTCTAAATTGTGGTCTGCAGTCAGCAACTGCTTTATCAGCAGCAATTGGGCTTGGCTCCTTCAGTCTAAGCTGGTAACTGGGTAGCACAGCAACCCTTAACCACTCCGTCTTTATCGGGATATAAAAAATTATGCTCGTCACTTTGTTCTAGTTTTTTTTTGTTTCCTTTTTTTTTTGGGGGGGGGGGGGGGAGGACTACGTAAATGCTTCATATAAAATTATTATCTCAAAAGTATCGACATAACAATGGCACTTGCAAAAAAAGAAATCTAATTGACTTTCTTCTGAACTTAACAATCTGGTGTCAGCGTCCAATTAATTTTGAAGGCGGACAGTCCGTTTCCATACCAGAGGAGCACCGCAGGACCAACTACCAATATTTCTGAATCTCTGAATCGATGTCACAAATAAAATCACACTGGCAACACCTACATTTCATCCCTTAATATTTAAGAGCGAGCAGTACAAATGATCTCTTTCTCCTTCAGGTCTAGGGCTGCTATTTAGTAGTTCACTAGGATCTTATTACTTCCAATTCTTTGATTCAGCTGTTCTTTGAGTTATGCAAAATCTGAAGACTAGGATGAGTATTCATCAATTTGGATTTGGAAAAAATACACTTGTATTTGATGCAATTTATGCAATCACCATGTAGCACATTAAGCCAGAAGAGGAATGGCCTAGCAGAATTTTGGGTTTCAGCACTCCACCCAACATTGTGCACTTGCTACATAAATGAGTGTGAGTGCTAAAACCTAATATCCTACCAAGGTCTTTCCTTGTCTTCTATATAGTGGGAGCACCATTACATGCAAGATCAAGTGTCCACGCACAATGTATAAATTGTTTACTGAAAACACATAGTTTAGCTCATATTATTCGATGCATTTCAAATTCCTACAATATTAAAGGTTTTGGGCGAGTCCTCAGCAAAGTACTAAATCTAAGACCTTAATGTTGTGACCTTGTGGTGGATTGACAAGCAGCAGCCCTAGACCTCACCAATTGCAATTAATGTGTAAGGGAGTGCACCAGACGGGTAGAGAACAAGTCAAATTCTGTTCAAAGCAGGGCAGCAACCCAGTAAGTTTTCACGATGTCAACTACTGCCAGTGCAGAAAACATCACAATCACTCCCTCAGAAATGGCAGTATTTCAGCGACCGCAACCATTGCTACAAGCCCCAATAAAAAAAAAACAAAAAAAAACAATGACACTAAATTAACAAACGCTTCTTCCCAAACCTAATTAATGAAGAAACCAATTCGCTTGGAACTCTAAGAAGGCCTCTGCAACTACAGAGACTGCCTTAGAAAAACAAGCAGGTAGTGATTTTACCACTTGCAATATTATTGAACTCAATAAATGTAAATACAGAAATGTGTACAGAAATACATGCACCAAAACAAGGAAAATCCGAACTATGTGAGCATTGTTAGGTCCAAATTTAAACACAATGCTGTACATATTAGTACATGACATTATGAACAAATTTATGTATTAACTTTAAGTCGCCGGTCCCCACCGAAACCCACGTAAGTCTGCTAATCAGTGCAGAACACACGAAACCATGGGAATTGATCTAAGCATACACAGCTTCACAGCGATTCTCCAGAACGAACCTGTGTGCAGACAAGAAGCTCCCAGAGACATATGTTCTGCAATGAGTGGCAGACATAAGCTTGATTTGATTGCAACCGACGAACTGTGCATATTTGGAGTCTATGGTTAACAACGTAAGATCTATGAAAAGTTCGACAACACGTTGTGGCCGCAATTAAGTTCGAATTTGACACAGATCCGACAGAAAGCGGACGCGCACAAGACGACAACACTGTGCAACGTGTGGAGAGTTGAAGAGCGAATTATTTGGGAGTAATAGGATATTTCGAAGAATGTCCAAACCGAAAATGAAGAAGTCAGGGAGAACATAAGCGGAAACAAAACGCGGGTGTCATTAGGGTTACCTTAGCAGAGAGTATGTCCGCCACGGCGTCAGCCACGAGCCAACGTCTAAAATTTGGAGGCTTAGGTCTCACTGACGATACGTAACGATCATTTTGTAGGAGCGCACAGCAAATACTTTCAATGCTGCCTGACCCTACCAAATGGTCGTGACATGGTGAGCGAGAGCCAAGCCTCCGAATTTTCGACGCTGGCTCGTGGCTAACGCCGTGGCGAAGATAATCTCCACTACGGTAACCCTCATGACACCCGCGTTTTGTTTCCGCTGATGACCTTCTTGACCAATAGAGGTTTCCAATGAGACTTGGAATCGGAAATTGAAGAACAAAAACACTTCCAGACCGGAAACTCTGGAGGGCAGGTATGAGAAACTTGAATGGCGTTTGGAGTGAATTTGGAAGTGAATTTGGCGCCGCTTTTGTGTATCAGAATTTCTCATACTTGCTCTCCAGAGCTTCCGGGCTGAGAGTGTTTTTGTTCTTCAACTTCCGCTTCTGAGCCTCGCTGGAGACCTTTATTCTTCATTTCCAGTTTCTCCGAAATACCGAATTTCGCCAAGCCAAATTGACCTTGGAAAAAATCTCAATAACAAATTCTGCAACACAAGTTGTTACTGCCGCAATGTTGGGCAGTTAGGCCCCCAAGCGTGGCTCGGTGGGACCCTCTAAGTATTGTCCGATTTCAAAATTTCAATTTATCTCATGTTTTTTCTCACCAAATCGCCGAGGTTTTTCTAACGCGTTAGTAAAGTTTTTTAAAAGTGGGAACGACGACCGCCCCTAATGAACGGCCTCCCCCGCAAGATACAACCCACACAGAAGACCCTGCCAGAATGAACACTGCGCTCAGCCAGGGTTAGCATTGTGCCACTGGCGTCAGCACTACAACACCGGAGACCCGATCACCGAGCTCGGGCAGTTCGAAAACCGTATGAACAGGTATCCAGCTCCGGCAGAACTCGGCAGCCGCCGGTACTAGTTGAGCCCGAGACTTGTTTCACACGCTTTTCGAGCTGCTCGAGGTAGGAGATCGAGAGTCTGGTGCCACACGCTGCTGCCCACGAAGGAAACCACCAACAGTGCAATCGAGAAAACAGCAAGGGGAAGAAAGCCACTCCCTTTAGAGCTGGTATTTGAACCCGGACACTAGAGTCGAATCAACTCGCCACAATCATCGATTCACCGCGGACTCGTGTGCGGGCTCAAGTACCGGCTCTGGAGGGCGTCACTTTCTTACCTGCGTCGTTTTCTCGGCTGCACTTCTCACTTCTCATACGTTCGGAGTTGTTGGCCCACTCCGAGAGCCTGCGAGAGCTAGGCTCCGACATCGCCGACGAGGGGTGCCACGGGCCGGTGAGACGTTCAGGAACCGACATCCGCGGGCTGCTCTCTTCGGACTGCAAAATAAGATAAAGGGGAAAGGGTTAGTTTAACTGAATCCAAACGTTGCTAGCTAAGCCATGCGCTTCAAGCGACAAAAACGAGTTGAAAACGAGGAAGTCCAGCAAGCGCAACACTTGACCTTCACGTACAGATCCGCAGTCCGCACCCACATCCTCGCGTACCACACGCGAAGCACTGCCACATCCGAGAACAACGATTTTCCGGCGAACTAAAGGCGAAAGCGAAACGACAAGAGAAAGCAGCGGAAGCAGCCACAGAAGTGGCACCTCGGCAAATTCTGGAACTGGTACTAAAACTGAACTGCACTTAGAAGCTTCCAATTTACCCCCTGCGTGGGATGGGCTCCACCAAGCAGCCAAGTAAATCCAGTCTTTTTCCCTAATTCAAACAATTTCCGCAAAACGAGCGAAGATTGAGTTGAACCAGGAAAACGGCACGAGTCAGTTCTAGAGCCCGACCCCGTGCTGCAGGGGGCCAGTGCCGCCTGCCGAGCTGGTCTAGGAACACAGCAGGGCTGCAGTTCATCCTGCAGGGCCCTGCGGTGCCCGGGTTCAGGTACCGACACGAGACGCCATTTGCCTACCAGCATTGCTCAGTCCAGCTGAAGCCACACTCGAGCGAAGAGAACACAAACCACCGAACTCACTGGTACACACCTCATCTGCATTGCTGCGCGCGCGCCGCCGTAACCGCACCGTGTACAGCACGTCCTTCTCCAGTGGCCAACGACGAGGAACTAGCTGAGCGAGCGGGAGCAGCGGCAGCCGGCAGCGGCGAAGCCCAGCAGCCAGCACAGCAGCCAGCCGCCAGCCAGCCAACGCCAGCAGGAGCGCAAGCAGCAGCCTCAGCTGCGCTCCTGTGTGGCTGGCCGGCTGGCGGCCGAGCCGAGCTGGCAGGCAGCAGCTAGCAGCAGCCATGCCGCCACGGCCGCTGCACCGGCACCCCACCAGTTCCGGCTTGTTTCCCGCTCCTCAAGGCTCGGCTCGTCACTGGGCTCACCATGGTTTGCACTCCTCCTCGGCTCGGCTCGGCTTCGCGGAAGAGTTCCGGTCCAGCCCGCCCCGGCTGAGCTGAGCTCGACTCCACCCTGTAGCCTGGGCCTGAATCGGCTCGGCACGCGCCTAGGAGAAAAAGAAATGAAGAAGATATGAGAAAGGATGTGAGGCCCAGCGTCCTTCTATCTGTCCTTCTCCCATCCGTGTCGGAAATAATCCCGTCATGCAGGAGCGACAGAGATGGGAGCCGGCTAGACACAGGAGGATCTAGCAGCCCAGTCTGGACGCGCTACGCGCTTGCTCGCCCACTTCTAGTGCTCGCCCCCAACCCTCATCTTATCGGCGAGCAGTGGTGGAGCCGCGAGAACGAGCGAGGGGGCTAGATCGTACTGTGACTAGACCGCGGATCTGAGACAACCGATTGAAGAATCCGATTGATCCGATTCCCCCCCCCCCCCCCCATCCCCACCGTACCTCCCGCACTGACTCATGTAGCACTCTATGCACCACACTGCGATTCCTCTCCTGCCCCCGGCCGGGGTCGAGAGGGAGTGGAGCGTGAGGGGGAGAGGGCCTTAGTGCCCTGCAGGTGACAAGGACACGCACTGAGAAATATTTTGGCGCTGGGCACAGGACGTTTAGTCTCCAGGCCGAAAGTCTGGGGGCGCACTCAACGATTAGCGCCTTGTGTCAAGAGATATGCTCCCGTGCCTCTCGAGGCAGAGCACTATGTAGAGTTAAGACCTACGGATAAAACGTTTTAGATGCAGGGTCCACGTATGGAACGCACAAAACTGCCCTTTGGTCCACGAGCTAAAGATTTTTCTCAGTGCGGAATCGGAAGGCCACTCCACTCCAGTGCCCACCACGGTATTCTGACACTCGCGGGAAAGGGAAAGAGGCAGGGCCGCCAGTGACACCTGCACCTCGGGCCCCCGGGCGCACAAACGGGGCCCCCGCACAGCCCGGACCCGCCACGACGCAGCGCGGCGGCAGCTGGTCAAAGGAGCACCGGAGGAGGGCTGTAAACCCGGCGGGCAGGGCGCTGCAGCGCGGCGGAACTCCCGGAGAAGGAGGGAGAGCAAGAATAAAAACCAGCGCGGGAAGGCTAGCGAGGCCTGTCACCGGACAGTCACACTGCAAAAAAAAAAACAACAACACAGAACGCAGAAAAATTATTCACCGTATGTACTGTTAGACTAGACTTTGTCTAGTACTGTTAGCCCTGGTTGCCTAGGCGCAGCACGACGCATCAGTCCGGGCGGTGTGGCGGTGGCATTTTTGCAATCATGCATTTCCAGCTCGGCCCACCACCGCCCTGCCGCTGCGTCGTGGCGCGTCCGGCAACCAGTCGCGAACCAACCTTGGAACCGAATAGCACGGAAACCCCGCGTCTCACCATTCAAAATCATTGTGAACCTTTCCATAACCAACAAGAATACAAGCCAACGCACCATTATTATTTTTATTATTATTCATCTTCATTTTTCAACCTAACAGTAACATTGGTAACTTACGAACCCACGGTCACACTTCATGAAACATTTGGAATTCACTGTAATATTACAAACCCGGGTCGTAAAGCACATAACCGGCAGCGGCACCCTCCGTGGTTCATAGCAATGCAGCCCACGCCCCACGCGCGCCTGCGGAGCGGTCGAATGCAGACGGACGGGGAGCTCGAGTGCCGGCGAGGCGCTGCGCTCAACTGCGCGCGGAGCGCTCGAGCGCGGGCAAGGCGCTCAAGTGCAGGCGACGCGCTTGAATGCGTGCAGGCGCTCGAGTGCGTGGGCGAAGAGGTCGAGTTCGAGTACTGGACGCTCGAGTGCAGGCGAGGTACTACATACTCGGGAGGCGCGTCGCGTATGAACTTGCTGGCTAGGGCTGCGAAGGCTGCTGAAGCTGTGAACTAGGGTAACGGTAATGCCAGC
>JAZGLN010000069.1:0-50000 GCA_038380765.1 Odontothrips loti
TGAGCTGTCTCGTCGTCTGATTGACAGGGAAACTGCACCTGGACCTGCGGTTCGCGGCGCGTGCAGCTGCCCGAGTCCACGCCGCTGCTGCAGCTGACGGAGGTGGAGCGGCAGGTGCTGCAGAAGGTGGCGCTCGCCAAGCTGCAAGCGCTCAACCTGGGCGTCGCCGTCAGGATCCCTTCCGGTCAGTGCGGCGTGCATTCAGGGCGACACATTGCCAAGCACCATGCATTCCGGAAAATTACGACCCGTTCAGTGGCAATTTCTATTACAATATTCGCCGTCGAGGTTGATCGAAATTTTGCGAAATGCTCTGGTACAAAAACGCAGGAGGTGCTGAAGTTTTTGAGTTTTTTTGTAAACCGCAGGAATTTTGGCGACTTTTGCGATTTTACGAAGGGGGGGGGGGATTTGCGTACTTGTGAAGTGTTGAGGTGTTTGCATGTGCGTGCATGTGTGTGTGTGCAGAGAAGGTGGTGGCGGAGGTGGCGGCCAAACCGAAGCGGCGGGCTTACCTGCTCAAGAGGAAGGCCCTCACCACCGGTGTGGTGGACGGCCGAAAGGACTCCGACAAGGACAACCGTGAGTAGCGAGGGGCGCCCACAGCCAACGTGACATGGTTTGATTCCGATCCCGGGCCCGGGGCAGTGCGTCAGGAACCGCCTGTGGGAATCGAACCCACCGGGCCTCGAGTCGGGAGACTCCGGCCCGTGCCAATGACAGTTTGTTCCCAGAGCACCGCCCCGCGGCCGGATGTCACCATGTCACGTGGTTTGTGGACGCTTTCCGTCAAAATTTTCATCAAGTTGAAATTTCGTAGCTGAAAGAAAATCAGAATCCGTCGCGGGTTCAGTACCAGTACTAGGCTCCGGGCTGACGATGTCCCTTCCGTGTCCTCGCTGTAGCCGCGTCCGGGTTGGTGTTCGGGCTGCCGCTGTCGCAGTGCATCGAGAACGAGCGAGGACCCCGGTCCCCGAGCGGGGCGCGGTCCCAGACTGCGGCCGCGGCAGGCTCCGGTGGGTCCGGGCCGGGCCGGGGGTCCCGGGGGGCGGGGCTGGCGGGGCTGGTGGGGCTGGCGGGGCGCGGGGGCGCCTCCCGGAGCTCGGCAGGCGCCGCGGACGACGGCGGCAGCAGCGGCAGCGTGGAGCTGCGCCGGAAGTCCCACCACGGCTCCAGGGCCAGCTTCAGCTCATTGGTCGAGGCGCCTCGGCACGACGACGTAAGTCAAAAAGAATTTAAAAAAAAAAATAACTAAAACGTATCGAGATTGCTGCAGTATTGGAACTCGATACATTTCTGTTGACCCCCCCAGGCCGGGTCCGTGGAGGACCTTCTGGGCGGCCCCATGGCGGGCAGTGTGCCGGGGCAGCTCAACTCCCTCTCGTCGGCCACCTCGTGCTCGGCCACCGACTTCCTGGACGACGAGATGGCCGACCTGGTGACTGAGCCGCCGCGGCTGCCGTGGGTGCCCCACGTGGTCAACACGTGTCTGCGGCACCTCACGGCCCACGGCCTGCACACGCTGGGCATCTTCAGGGTGTCCAGCTCCAAGAAGAGGGTGCGCCAGGTGAGCGACAGCGACAGCGGGAGCGGCGGCTCAGGCAGGGGCAGGCCGCCTGGGAGGTAGGCCGCGGCCGAACACACGTGTCGAGCGGGCTGGCCTACCCTCGGCTGCACAGGCGTTTCACGTTGGCCGCAGAGCGCAGGGCAGCTCCGATGACGATCTCTCTCCCTTCTCCCCCTCTCTCTCTCTCTCTCTCTCTCTCTCTCTCTCTCTCTCTCTCTCTCTCTCTCTCTCTCTCTCTCTCTCGCTGTCTCTCTGTCTCTCTGTCTCTCTGTCTGTCTCTGTCTCCCTGAGTTCACTTTACCCACTCCTTTCTGATCCGCAGTTGCGAGAGGACTTCGACGGCGGGCAGGACACGTCGCTGGACGACGACCTGTGCCCCCACGACGTGGCCACGCTCCTCAAGGAGTACTTCCGGGACCTGCCAGACCCCCTGCTGTGCAGGGATCTGTACCAAGCTTTTGTACAAACACAACGTAAGTCGAGTGCTGGGGACGGAACGGCTCTTGATAGTGCAGCTCACGAGGGGAGCGGAGCGGGCTCTCCCTCAGGAAATGTTTGTTTTATTTTTCTAAAATTATTCGCCGAATGAGAGGGCAGCAAGTCTTCAACTCTTAAAAACAAACACAGGATGCAGATTAAAATAACAAACTGCAGGCGTGTTCACATTTTTTTACATGACATCATGAAATCAATTTTCTTAAAAGCAGGCTTTCAACCTGACTATTAGGTATTTGTCAAGGTCCTGTACTGCACGGACACCTCTGTTGCCTCTCAGGGATCCGCAACCGGCGGCTGCAGGCGGAGGCGCTGCAGCACCTGGTGCAGCTGCTGCCGCCGGCGCACCGGGACACGCTGCACTCGCTGCTCGCCTTCCTCGGGGAGGTGGCGCGCAACGCGGCGGACCGTCGGGACGACACGGGGGAGTGGCTGTCGGGCAACCGCATGGATAGCAGCAACCTGGCCACCTTGTTCGCGCCCAACATCCTGCACTGCAACGCGCCCGCCGCCGCCCTGTCCGCCGCCGACGAGCTGAGCGCCGAGCGCGCCGAGGAGCGCGCCGACACCATCAACGTGGTGCGCTCCATGATCGACAACTCCGAGTTCCTCTTCCAGGTGAGGCCGCGCACAAGTGAAGCGACGGGTGCTGGCGGTGCTGGCTCGGCGGCCGCGGCCAGGGCGGCGTGCTGATGGCTCTACTCTGCGCTTCTGCTCCGCCAGGTACCCGCCGAACTGCTGGACGAGGCGTACATGCACATGATGGACTCGCACCCCCAGGCGCTGGACTACCTGCTGAGAAGAAGAGCGGCCGAGTAAGTCGTCCCCCCGCAGCCCCACAGGCGGCGTGTCGTGTGAGCCGTCAGGAGTCGGAGCCCTCATCGGGGACCTGTTTCAGGGCCGGCGAGGACATCGAGCCCGACACGGACGAGCACACCGAGCGGAGCGAGCGGAGGGTGTGGAGCCGGGAGGAGTTCCTGCACGAGCGGTGCGCCACCCCGGCGGACGACGAGCCCGTCAGGTGTGTGTGTGTGTGTGTGTGTGTGTGTGTGTGCATATGCGTGAGTGTGATCCCTCAGCTGACCCTGTCCCGCCCCTGTCCTGCAGCAGGGGTAGTCGGCGCAGCGGTGGCGGCAGTCGGCGGCGGTCGCGCGTCGACTCGGCGGGGGACTCTGCCGACAGCGGCACGGCCTCGGGGTCCGGGTCCGGCGTCATCACCGCCTCCCTCAAGATCCCCGTGCCGGGGGTCGGCGCCGGCCCGGGCGTCGGCTCTGGGGCGGCCTTCGCGCTCAGCGTAGACGACACGGACATCCCCTACATCGAGGACGGCGTCCAGGACGGCAGCGGGAGGCACCAGGTGACCGTCGGTCAGTAATAGGCCGGGGTGGAGAGTGTTTTAGTGGATCTGAGAGAGTCTAACGGTGTCATTTTGTTACGTTAGTGTCAGGCGCTAAGGTAGCCAGGATTAGGTATCATAATTTAAAATCAAAATTTATTTGTTTTTTTTTCTGATTTTTCCATGTTTTTCTCGAATTTTTCCAAGTTTGTGCTGAATTTTTTTGACTTTGTTAGGGGTTTGCATTTAATTTTATGAGTGAGGGACCCCTTGGGACTAGGTGTCTTTTTGGTTTGAATCTATTTCCCCCGATTTTGTCACCCTGGCCGGGCACTGACCGGCCGACACTGACCCCGCACCCACTCCGCTTCCAGGACTGGTCCGCGGATCGCTGACGGGCTCCGTCGGGGGCGGCGTCCCCGGCATGGGCATGCAGGGCATGGGTCAGACGCAGGGGCAGGGCTCTGGGCCGGGCAGCATGAGCCTGAGCCAACGCCGGCGGCAGCGCTCCGGCAGCGGCAGTGTGGGCAGCGACTCGTCCACCACGACGACGGGCGGCGCGGCGGCGTCGCACGGGACGCGAGACTCGGCCGTGGGGTCTTACAGCTACAGCAGCCCGCCGCGCAACAGCAGCAGCTCGCCGCCGTCCTGGGCGAGCTCGCCGCCGCTGTCGCCGGACCCACTCGTGCGCAACGTCAACTACATCCCGGACGTGGTGACGCAGCCCGCGCAGCCCGCGCCCGGACAGGACCTGGCGGGGCGGCGCGCGGCGTACAGCCGCACCGCGTCCACCTCGTCGGAGCACCACGTGCAGACCACGACCCTGACGCCCGGCGTCGTCGTGCAGCGCGTCACGTTCACGTCGATCGGGGACGCCGACGTCCCCGTCCCCACCATGACCCCCACCCCCGCCCCCGCCCCGGTGACCGCGCTGGCGGGCATCGGTGGGCGGCGCGAGCGTGAGCCGAGCAAGCCCAGCACCTACCAGCGCATCCTGTCCTCGCTGACGGGCCACGTGCACACCGCCAGCCCCGCCAGCGCCGCCAGCTCCGGCTCCGAGCTCGCCAAGAGCGCCACGACCTCCTTCATGGGAAGCACCGCCTTCGAGGAGCGCGAAGTCAAGGACTTCCGTGACTTCCGGGAGGAGGTGGTGACTGGCGGGGCCGGGGCCGCCGGAGCCGGGTTCGTGCGGCAGGAGCGGGACCGGATCATCACCCCCAGCATCTCCTCCATCGGCGGCGCCGTGCTGCGCTCCAAGACGGCGGACATCGAGCGCATGTTGCGCATCAGCCGCTCCTCCGGCTCCTCCGGCTCCTACGGCTCTGCTGCTGCCGCCTCCACGGCCACGGCCAGCTCCGCCTCCGAGGACAAAAAGAAGTACACCAAGCGGAGATACACGCGACACATCCCGGAGGCGGACTCGCTCGCTACCGTCGCCAGCTCCCGGACAGGGGGTGGGGCCGGCGGCATGCCCCAGTCTCAGTCCGGCGTGGGGGTGGTGCCGGTGGGAGCGTCCCTGGGGACCGGGGCGGGGGGGCCGCGGGGCTCCACCACGCAAGGACCCGTATGGAAACGGCGCGAACTCATCGCCAGCGACCCAAAAAGGCATGGGGCGATCTGATCTGAAGGACGCAAGCCGAAATCGACTTGACTCGCTCGCGTCCGAGCGCCAACTATTCTTTAAAAAAAAAAAAAAAAAACATGCGGTGCAAATAATTGTTCAGCCCGTTCCCAAACCAGTACTTTTACTTCCCTTTTTATTTAAAATAAAATGTAAAAAAATGCTGTGAATTATACAAGTGTAAATATGTGTATCTTTATATTTTTGTGCCTTGCCTACAGCTTCACAAAATGAACGGTGAACGCTTGTACTAGCATCGTTTTGATGGTATGTTGGGATTCATGGACAGTAAAACATATTCTTTGAGGATTTACATTGCATTTCAAATCTGGTAGGAACATCAAGGGGTACATTGAAACAAAATTTTCTTACATACGATAAATGGTAAGTATAAAGCCATGTATAACTCCTACCTACAGGAAACTGAGAGTCATTGATAACGAAAACAAAAGGGACCAATGAGAAAGTAAACCAGAGTCTCAAACTATACCTATTCAGACGGACTAAAAATAGTGAGGAATGACATGAAAATGGACAGGAATTGGAGAAGAGTGATGAGCACAAAAAGTGGATTTTGGAAGTAAGTGAACACAATCTCTAGATCTTCCACACTGAAAATGTACAAGAAACCCTTTCCAGCACAAAATCACAGGTCAAATGGAAATTTTAAACCAAGTTGTGATCACACAAAGCACATTATATAATAAATAACACACAACATCAAACATGAAACAGATGAGAGTAGCACAATGAACAAGTTTGTAATTACTTGCTAAAATTATTCATTAGCATTATACTGACCATTCTTAAAAAATAATACGATATGCAGAAATTAAAACTGCAGACATTATATTGTCCCCATGATATAATCACAAGAACTGTAGTTGTTCACTCCTCAGACCCACCAATAACATTTAGCACAGTCTTTCCTCACTTAAAATAGATAAATGGGATGGAAAAATGCATTTGGACCATCAACAGTGAGGGAAAATATCATAAATTCCATTTTCTTGCTTGTGCACCAAGTGAATACAGAAAAATGGTTTTAGATACTTTTCTGAGAACTTGAGTGTAAATACGTACAGCCATTCTCCATCAATGTCATTAGTCATACAGCTCACAGAAGCTTCTACAAACAGAAAAAGAATGTTCAGAGAAAACAAAATAGTTGCAATCTCCAGCCTCACACCCAGGAATTCATTACAGTCTGACACTGAAATGATTTGACATTTAATGGAAACTGCTACTCTTGCAAGATCATTTAATGAAGGAGAAAACAAATAGTTACTATTACTTGTAAATGCAACACCAGAGGTAATGAGCTACTGTATCCATAACTAATACATGACTATATATGAGATTATAACACATCAGCATCTGTTGTAAGGTGTATCCATTTGAATACACACCTAATTGTAGGCAAGATTCATCAGAAAGCTTTTAACCCTCCACTAGAACCACAGAAAGCAAGAGTTATCTCAGACTACCATTAAAATCAGATCACAAGATTCTGTCCAATTGGCTGACAAAGTCAAAGCTTTGATGCTACCTAACTTTGAAATATTTCAGTACATACATGACATTCTACTCATTGAAGAAGAGAGACAATTGCATTTCAATACAACAGCCAACCAGAACACTATTTCATCATACAAAACACTATAATATTGGACCCACAGACAGTTAAACAGTTAAGTCACATCTTTCTCATGAACAAATTTAGAGAAACAAAAGACAAATGGATAAAACCACCAGTCTCCACTGTTCACAGCCATATTGACAGATGTAACAAGTTTACACTGGATGAAAGCACATTTACTGAATGAACTTTAAGTACATTTTCATTCACATCATAAAAATAAAATGCAAAATGCAAACGTGCCACACCAATGAAGAGTGGCAACCTCAAGTGAAATCATAAGTAGAAAACAGAATTTCTATCCCAACAAAATATGAGGCCCCAAATATGATAAGGAACTAAAAGAATACCTTGGTTCCAGCTCCAAAAGGTAACTAAGTACAAGCGTAATCAGAATTTATCTGATTTGAGGCTTTTTCAAATCAAAACCTAGAAACATCCTACTCAATAGATATTTTGGAGTTCAAGGTAAAGAAAATCATATTGAGAAACATTACTTTGACTAGAAAATTAAAGACTGGATTTTTTCCACATAGGCATTACTTCTTTAAGTGTGACAAACACATACCTGAAGCCTCAAAATTCAATTTTACTAAGTAAATAAATAAACAGATAAATAAATAACATTCAATGTATAATCTAAACCAACACAGTCAACATTCTGAAAATACTAGAATGAAAAATTGCCATGAGGTTCAGAATTAATTACAAAACAACTGTGAATTTCTTACAAATCAGTGCCCATGTCAAGAACAATAAAAGTGAGCACATACACAACTTTACCTGTCATTGCCCTACATAGGAACCCACTGCAGTGAACGTTGCTACAAAGTTTCCAGTTCAAGATAGAAAGGAACATCTTTGACAACGAGCTTTGAGATCAAATTGACCTCACTATGACTGTTAACTACAGTATCAGGTATTCTTTCAGAAACACATTAAAACACCTTTCAGATTTTTCCAAAATCCAAGTCAGTGAAGAACAGACAACACTTACCACGGAATGTAAGACACCCACAAAAGATTTTTAGAAAAGGGAGTTCATGATCACAGGTAATCCAAGCCCTCTGACATGTTATGTCTAAGATGTCTTTCTCATGTAGAAAAATATCTCCCTATCCCAAATTTTAAAAATCTATTAAACAACAACATATGATACTTTTGTGCAACCTATCACTAGAATCTATAATTTTGACATCCACATCAGTTAACATTACCAAAATGTGCCTGATCCAGAATATGACAGGGTAGAATATTCTGGAGCAATCAAACCTGTAGGAAGCCACCAAAGCTAATGACATCAGGTACACTATTCTTCCTTGCATACAATTCAAAAATAAAAAGATAGGAAAAGATAGGAAAACCTATACAATCACATTCTGAATGCTAGCATATTATTTCTTACATGCAAAACAAAAATTTAGTCTCCTCAGACTAGAAAAAGACACTTTAAAGGTTGGGGAAGACAATGTTGAAGATTACTTTGGAACCATCGCAAGAGCATGGATTTTTAATTCTTTGAAAGAAGGTTAGAAGAACTTTTTAACCATATTCTTCAATCCTCCTTTCTTATTTAACTTTTTCTTCTTGTCTCCATAAACCCCAGCTGGGCTATCACCAAGACTACTGTTACCTACTGGTTCTAGAGAATCCAAACCTTTACTACGACTTGACTGACCAGAGGCACTGCTACCACTGTCGCCTTCTACATGGTTCTTCCAATCCTGAGTAGCAGGAGCATGAAATGGAAGCTGGGCTTCAACTAAATTAAATGACCTGCGGTGCCTAGTTGATGTAGCAGTCTCCATAAATGTCGCAGGAATTTCGGAAGTATCACCGCCAGTACTTCCATTCTCCCCAGAATAAGGAGAACAAGCAGGTACAAAAGCTGCCTCGCTGATGCAAGTCTCCTTTTCAGTTCGAACAGGAACAGCAAACGCGTCTAAAAAGAGAATTTTAAAAATTCACAATGTATAGTTGATCACAGACATTTATCAAAGGGTATAATAAAGAAAGAAATAGCTCACCTGTATGCTGGAACTGCATGTTTGTTTTGTCACTTTCACAGCTGTCAGCAGGTACTGAATATGAGTGAAGAGGTGCTGATATTTTTCTGGTTATAGCCTGAGAGTTAATAACTTGCAGATTGTTGCTTGATGATGACCTGACTAGGCCATCTTTTCTACGCTTTCTCTTACGGCGTTGATCTCTAGAATTCGATACAGCTAACCAAGAATTTGAATCATCACCAGCCGTGGAAAGGTCTTCCCCTTCAACAATGATGACATTCTCCTCCCGAAGCATCAAATCTTCATATGAGCCTGAAAAATTGCGCACATATATAGGATCAACACTTTAAAGATCCACTAAACAACATTTCCAGGTTAAAGTCAAGCACAAAATCGGACCTGAGATTTTGAGAGCTTCTTCACTAGGCCGCCGCTTCCTGAGGTCTGTTGAACTGTTTAGGTCATCCAGAGAGCTACGCCTTCTCAAGTGTTTCACATGAGATTTGTTACCTTTCCGCCATCCAGTGCTCCACTTGCGCTGAGGCGCAGTAGCTGATGGCATTGCTGTATCTGAAGGGATTCGACGGCACATCCAAACAACTATTCCAAACATCACAACCTCAATCATTATCAGAATAAAATGCTGACTCATAACCTGAAGATTAGGGGAAACATAAGTCAATTGATCAAAAATTAAAAAACTGAATGTAAGAAAGGCATGGAGAATTGTTGATCTAAAAACTTACAACTGCTTTGTGCTGCCAGCTGTCTCTCTCAGACTGATATGATTCAATTGCAGCAGTAACCTGTATTAATTGCGTGCGGAGAAAATGAAGATCACTATCTCTCTGCTGTTCCCTGTCTTTAGATTTCCGAATCTCTTCCCTGAGCAGAACAATTGTTTTATTCAATGCACGGCTGAGTTCTTCTTGTTTCTTGTAGCGTCTGCTCAGTTCTTCTAAATACTGACCACTCAGGGACATGTTTCGTTCCAGAGCCTAGACATAAAAAATGACCAATAGAAAAAAATACACACAAAAACAAAAGGCCAGGAGAAGAATACATGATTTCCTAGTATTACCTTAATTTTGTTGGAAAGTCGTAAGAATACAGATTCCTTCTGAGCCTGTCCGGTGGGTACACGCGTCTGAGTTATAACACTGCTTGGAGTGGAGGCTGAACCACTGGTTTCTGTTGATGTTTCTTCATTATTGTCTAGAGCTTTCATTTCCATAAAAATAGCATCTAAATCTTTAGTTGAATCCTGATCTTCGGAGGTTCCCGAGTCAAGGACGAATGAGCTATCACCTAAATCTCTTTCTTTATCAAGAGGAGGTGCTTCAAGAACAGGTTGCTCTGGAATCACTGTTTCCTGAGTTGTTTCAGGTGGGGCAGAGCTTAGTTTGACACTATCCATAAATTCTCCGGGAGCATTCATTGATACCAAAATTGCAGAGGGCTCAACATTTATGTTAATGGGCGTATTCATGGTTGCAGTTACATCAGGAGGCGTTCCAGATTTCTGAACAGGAACCTGCTGTGCAGATCCGTCTTGTACTGACATGCCTTTTGCTTCCTCTTTTGTCAATGTCCTTGTTGGTTTTATCTCTGATGCAAGGGATGGGACCGATGCTCCAGGTTGGTTTCCAGGAAAACTTGTTACGCCCACAGATTGCTCTACAGAACTTCTAGGCATTGCAGATTGACAATGTGACAGTGTAACCGAAGCATCCTTTGAACAGGTTTGAGCTGGTTGATGCTCAATCAAAAGTTTTGTAAGTTCAGAATCATGAGTATCTTCTGCGGTGCTGCTTAAGGTTGCCCCTTGGTACGCTGAAGCAGCCTGGCTGTTGTTTAACACCACTTTGCCTTCTAGGATAGCAAGAATGTTACACAGGGCAGATATATACTCAGCAGGAAGCATAGCAGCTAAATACCCAGCTTGATCAAGTTGGTCCTCATGTCGCAACCTTAATGGCAATGCCAAATTGCGTTTTTCAATGAAGTCCAAGCCATACAGGGAACATAGCTGGCTATTGTTTATGCCATCAAAAACAAAAGGTGACTCAATCAATGCCTGAAGTTCAGATGATTGACAGCTCAAAAGGTGATAGACACGATCAAAAAAGTCCTCACTGCAGTTATTGCAAACAACAAGATGACGAAGAGTGTTACAGTAGCGAGGACGAACTCGATATGCAGGTATCAGAGCAGTGCTATTCTTCGGTTCCAGTGTTTTGCTTTGGTTCTGGCTGTCACTACTCTTGACGAGGACTTCAGCTGCTTTTCGAACAATTGTGTAAACTGCATCAGTGGCATGGCCAAACAAATTTTTAGCAGGTTTCCCGGTATCTGCACCAATTGGCTGTTCATCTTCATCTTCATCTTCATCTTCATGACCAGCACTGTGAACTTCGTTTTCTGTTTCAAGAACTTCAAATTCACTAGTTCCATAAACTCGAATCAATGATGTGCAGCAAAAATGTTCTTTGCCATAATGAGAATTAAACTCCACCTAAAATATGACACATAATATCAACATTAGTTATAAATTTTACACAATGACTGCAAAATCTACAGAGATGAAACATACCTTCAGGAACTTTCCAAACAGATGAGGATGTAAATTGAAACTTTGCACAGTTCTCTCATCTTTTGCTGTGAATTGGCCAACACTTGACCAATCCCTGCTAGGAAAAGTGTGGCCCAAGTAAACTGAAAAATCTTTGGGAGAAGATGAGAAAAGCTCAAAATTAGCTAATTCAATCTGTAAAAAAAGAATTGATAAAAATCATCATGTATTCTTAGCTGGTAAGATTGTCATTTCTTGCTTTTTATAAAGCTTGCACATTTAAGTCTCAACATACTTTCTTGGCTTGAACAGGCTCACAAAGTTCAATGATAACCCACATCCTCTGTGTGCTGCATCTGTTAATGAGATATTCATCTTTCGAGTTCGCCAGCACACCACTTGGGTTTTCAGCTTCAGGATTTGTGGCAACAATTTTGGCTCCACAGTCAGGAGAAGCATAATTCTTTGATCTCATTTTACTCGGAGCAGGTCCTCTTGAGATGGGAGGACTAGCAGTTTTGTTCTGACCTGAAAGATATCCAATTGTAAAAGAAGCTACACCAGCACATGAGATAAAAGACAATACTGCGAATGGGAAAAAAACCTTTCTTTTTTTCCGCTTCTTCTAACTGCTTTTGAGTCCATTCACTGAAGGAAGGTATCTCTTCTTGTGGGATTTCAGATGATGGTACGGTGACTAAATCAAGTGGGCTCCCTGTTTGAGAGGGAGGTGTAGAAACTGCTTCAGAAGGTTTAGCAGAGTTCTGACTGTCTTGCAAAAGTGTTGGTGGCTCATTTTGTACCATGCCTTGATCTACTTTTTCTTCAGCCTTAGCTGTATTTTGCTCCACAATCTGCTTTGATTTATTCAAAAAAAGAAAAAAAAAAGAAAAAAATAGTTATCATTTAATTAAAGCCTGCCTTTAAATGTTGATAGTTCAGGAGACACAAAAAAATATAAGAAAGAAACCATAAATTTACCTTAGGCTCAGCTCTGATGACAGGTGGCTGAGGCTGATCTATAATTGGTGGCTGTGGGGAGGGTGTAGATTCAGGCTTTTCTGGTGACTGGCCAGTGGATGGGTCAGGCTCTCCGGATGGCAAAACGACAATGGAGGGAAGAGATCCAGCAGTGGCATTTGACGGACCGGTCTGGTCACTCCTGCTTTCAATGTTAACATCAGCAGAAGCAGAGGAAGCAAGCTGATGGAGGTCTGCTGAGGCAGTATCTGATAGTGACACTACTCCAATGGTTCCTGTATCGGCAACACTACAAAGAGAAGAACAGAAAGTTTCAGTTTTTACTATTAACGAAAACTAGCTGTAGACAGTACAGCAAAAGACGATAAAGAAAATTATAATTACATACTCTTGACTTAGTGTCCCTTGATTCAGAACACCTGGTAGCTTGTCATTGATGGCAACTTCATCAAGGGGTGCTTTAAGCTTTGGAACCTCTTCAAAGCTTGACTGTATTTGGGAAGCCTGGCCAACATTCTGAAGGAGAAAAAATGGTAAATTTTAAACAACATAGTCTTGTCTCATACACATCAATCATAAAATGATGCAACAAACCTCTGATATTTCAGCTGAAGATTCTGTAAATTTTTCAGTCGGTAAACTGTCAACTGTTATTGTATTGGTTGTAACAGGTTCAGCATCCTGATGTGCCAGAGTGTCATTGTTAAGGGTATCAATGATGGCATTTCCTGCAGAGTTTGCAGGAGCCTCAGTCTTGGTGACAGAGTCAGCAATGCAGCTAAACCAAAAAGGAAGATACATACAGTTCTCATAATTAACAAGACCTACAAAAAGGCCCCTACAAATACAAAAAGTCAAATCTGAAAGTGGTCAAAGTTAAACTAAAATTTTATTTTTGCACCATTTAATGTAACAAAAATGTTAACGAATTAATCGCAAACCTAGTGATATAGCGTCTGCATGAAAAGATTCACAAGAATAAAACACGTCACCTCATAGAAGACAATGATTTTAGATCGTTCTCGTCTTTAATTTCTGACAATTTGAACGTTGAAGGGGAACATAACCCTACCTGTTGATGTATTGCACGATGAAAACATAATATATAAGACGGCAGAACTTCATTTTAAACTCAGAACGAATTTCCAGTAACAACACATGTTTACAGAACGACGAGCTCCGAGCTGAAGAAGCTTGTCACCTATCCTTGAAATATATAAAAATTTCAAATATGACGTGTACTTTGCAGATTGGACAAAACAAAAGACTGTTCGTCTGCTTATCTCGAACTATCGACCTTGACTCCTACGCCCCCTTTGCTCGACACCTCGAGACTCGAAAGGCGCTAAACCGGCTCCATTTTAAAACATTCGCTGAAGAGCGCGAAGTGTAAATCCCGTTTTTGTCGCTGTCGATGTAAGTCAACTCTTAAACTGCTTTTCCTATATTCATTGTTTTGAGCATAAACCATATTTGATACTTAATCATTTCACGATTCACGTACCTTGAACCTTTACCTGAACCTATCAGCAAACTGAACTACCTTGAAAGCAAACAACCCATTATTTTTACTTTACACAATCACGTTAGATTCCAATAACAAGTGTATGAAAAGTGAAGGCAAGCGGTGGGGTGGGGGAATGTGGGAGGGGGCGAGAGAGAGAGAGAGAGAGAGAGAGAGAGAGAGAGAGAGAGAGAGAGAGAGAGAGAGAGAGAGAGAGAGAGAGAGAGAGAGAGACAGACAGACAGACAGACAGACAGAGTGGGGGGGGGGAGTAAGCGAAATTCGTTTAGAATCACAATCACCAATCACAATCACAATCACAATCACAATCGAATTCGCCGCGCCAAGAGACACCCTGCTGCGAGGCTATGCTTGTGGGGGATGAAAATTTTGAGTCAGGTGTGCGAAATATGCGACACAAAATGTTTAAAAAAATTCATAAAACGAGACAAACTTAGTGGCGTGCACAGGGTCTGCGTCCGATCGGCCGGAGTGAGACGGAATCGGACTGCACGGCGGGCGAGCGAGAGAGACAGAAGGGGGGGGGGGCACACGTAACAAATCGCCCCCCCCCTTTCTGTCTCTCTCGCTCGCCCTCTACATAAGTCCAACCCCAAATGTACATGAAAAGAATCAATTTCTTCTAGGGATTAAAAAAAATCAAAATTATTTGAATTGGTCTGCAAGTATCAGTGATCCTCGTCGTTCACTGAAAAATAACTCGGTGAAGATTTGGGCCAATCAAAGGGGTCGGGGGGCGCCCGTGCCCCGTGCGGTCCTTCCCCCCCCCCCCCCCCCTGCCAACTCGCTACGCCACGCCGGTTTGTCTCGACGGGGCTCCTATTTTCTGTCTTCCACATGACTAGCTAAAATTCAAACAAATCTGACGTAAATTAGTCGAAGGTGTCGAGTTTTTATTGAACACGCTCGAAAGGTCGAATGCGAAGAAACGACTGAAGAGCGCGCGTCGGGCGCTACCGAGGTTTGAAGGGAGCAGCGAGGCGTCGGCAGCGTCATTGCTTCCTATATCTTCGTGATGTGAGTAAACTTTGTACCCGCGTTTAGTTTTCTTGTTATTGAAGTCAAGGGCTTTCTACACGCTAAAAGCCAAACTGAAACTATTGGAAGTTTTGACGTGCTTCGAAGTGGTTTGCGGCGTGTTGTTTGTGTTCAAGTTTGTGTTGTGTTTTTGTTATTGTATCGAGCTCCGCGCTCGCCAAGGTCCCGTTAGTGGGAGTGCCGCTTTTCGGCGTTGTCTCCTGTAATGCACGCCGTTGCCGTTTGATCAGTTTATAGAGTGGAAGTCAGTGAGCGAAACCTTCCATGACCTGCATGAGGGGGTGCACGGCAGCGAGCCGATAGCCCAAGGTCGGTCCGCTCCGCTCCGGCTCTGCCACCTGTCACCGGCGCTGACCACGCCGGTTGGGTGGGATGGGGCTGGCTGGTCAAGGGTCATACCGGACATGTGTGGGCGTGCGTGGGGACAGGGCTCGTAAAAATTGGATGTCCACGTCAAAATACCGCCAAAATAAGGCAATTTCGCCGAAATCGCGAAGATCGAACCCAGTACGTTTCCCGGGTGCTTTAGTATCTCCGAAAATGCGTGCAGCCGCTCTGAGTCCACCTTTTTCACCCGGGACTCTGCCGAATTCGGCCTCACCGGGTCGCTCATCCAAAAGCCTATTTCTCGGGAACGGCGAGGGCTGGCGACTCGGGGTTTGCGGCATCAGCTTCTCCTCCCCGATGATTGGGAAGGTCAAAAGTCCCAAAACTGGAAAAATGTTTCGATTTAACCGGGAAAAGTTGGGTTTTCACTTGCGCCCTTCAAGTAAAGTGGTCGAAATCGATAAGTTAGGGCAAAATGTCTCGATGTAAACCCCAGGTAAAATGATGCTCTGATCCATCGTGGCCAGTTCCGATGTCGCTGGGAAATCGTTAAATGCCAAAAACTTGGAATTTTGGAAAGACGGCCTCGAGGTCAGGCCGACGTTTCGGACGCGGCCTTTTGAACGGGGCGTCCGCCGGGGATCGGACCGGGTTCATTTTCTGGCGTTTCGAGAGGCCATTCCGAGGATGTCCTTCTTTTTGGATTTCAAATTTTCGGGACTCGACGAGGACGAGTGGAAACTTTTGGCAAAGCGTGGGCTGCGTTCGCAGGCAGTCGGTTCCGCGCGGCGGCGGCGGCGGCGGCGGCGGCGGCTGGGCGAGCGAACGAGCCGGCCGGCCGGCCACGGGCGGCCAATCAGGAGCGGCCACAGCCAGCAGCAGCAGCGGCCTCGTCTCGGTTCGGCCCGGCTTGGAGTTGTGTCCTGTCCAGGTCGCCGTCAAAGCCATTGCTGCCGCTGCTGCTGCTGGTGCGCTGGTGGTGCCGAACGGATCTGGCCGAGGCCGCCGCAAACGACGAACGCGGCGTCCGCTTGCTTCCCCCCCCCCTCCCAACGCCCTGCGGTCATCCCCGTCGTCCACCTGCTTCCCCCCCTCCCCCTCGCCGGAGGGCCTAACTGCAGGTCACATCGGAAGGGGGGCATGTGGGGTATCTGCAGATGCAGGACGAAATGTTGATCCCTTGAGATTTGCAACCCTCAGAATTTGCGTATGTGCCCCGGTTTTCGAGATATTCGCATTTGACTGCGCCCGCAGGGGCGTAAGTGCAGTTTCGGGTCTAGCTCACGAATGGAGCGTGCTAAGACCATGTGGTTTTCGCCAATGGGCATCGGTCCACCTCAGGGTTAGGTTTTAGGTACTAAAGGACCCCACCAAAGACTATACCACTTTAGGTTAGGTTAGGCCAGGGATAAGGTGGACGCGGGAGCGCGCGCGGCGACAAAGCCACTGCTGCCGCTGCTGCTGCTACTGGTGCGCTGGTGGTGCCGAACATGGATCTGGCCGTGGCCGCCGCCGACGTCCGCGTCGTCCACCCGCTTCCCCCCCCCCCCCTACCACCGCCCTGCGGCCCAGGTAGCCGTCCTCACCAACGTTTTGCGCGCACGTGGCCACAAGGCCGTGTTGCTGGACGACTGTGTCTGCGGTAATATGCCGCATCGGCTACATGGGGGACACCATGACGTTGTCCAGGTAAGCGTCGACGCGCTGCCAACCCCCCCCCCTCCACCCCCTTCCTCCCCCTCTGTGCGATCAGCTTCATTGGGAACGCCATGACATGGTCTGGGTAGGCGTCGTCAGGCGGCCCAAGTTTTTGGGTCATCCTCGTCGTCCACCTGCCTCCCCCCCCCCTTCCCCCTCGCCGGAGGGCCTAAGTGCAGTTCACATCGGAGATGGGGCGTGTAGGGTATCTGCGGATGCAGGACGAAATGTTGATCCCGAGGGATTTGCAGCCCTCAGAATTTGCGTATCTGCCCCGGTTTTCGAGATATTCGCATTTGACTGCGCCCGCAGGGGCGTAAGTGCAGTTTCGGGTCTAGCTCATGAATAGAGCGTGCTAAGACCATGTGGTTTTCGCCAATGGGCATCGGTTCACCTCAGGGTTAGGTGTTGAGTACTAAAGGACCCCACCAAAGACTATACCACTTTAGGTTAGGTTAGGCCAGGGATGAGGTGGACGCGGGACCGCGCACACTGAAGAAAAAGGACTCTGGCTGCCGGACGGGGCCAGGTTGCCGTCGGCGACACAAGCCATTGCTGCTGCTGCAGGCATGCCGGGGGACCGTCCGTAAATGACGACGCAATAAACAACATGCGTGATGAGGGACCGTCCGTAAAGGACGGCGCAACAAACACAAAGCATGCCGGGGAACGTCCGTAAATGACGACGTTAGTTTAGATTGGGGCGTGGCTAGATTAGGTTAGGTTAGGAGAGGGTGGGGTAGCCAAGGTAATAAATAAAATAAACTGAGAATAAAAAAAACAAAAGACACACGGCGAGCGTGCGTTGGCAGAGCAGACAGCCAGCTACTAGCCGGCCGGTCGGCTGGCCACGGGCGACCAATATGAGAAGCAGGCTGCAGCCATCGGGCCGCAGCAGCCGCCCTGCAGCGGCCTCGGGACTCGGCTTGGCTATCGGCTCGGCTTGGCCCCGTCAATGGTGTCGCGGCGTCACGCTCTGCGCACAAAGCAGGGGGGGGGGGGGGGCGTGTGGTGATGGGTCGGGGGCAGATAGGGGCCGGTCCGCCGGCGCCGAGGCGCCGCACAAGGGGCGTATATAAATGCAGTTTGTACTGCAACTCATGAACGTCTCTGGTCCGATTTTTTTGAATATAGAGGGGGGGGGGGGCGGGGGTTTTCACACACACAAGTGAAAATGTGTCCCCTCACACACACACAGACACACAGACACACACACACACACACACACACACACAGACACAGAGAGAGACACAGACTGGGCGGCCGAAGGCCGCGAAACGGGCGGGCGTAGCCCGCCGCACGGGGGGGTGAGGGCCGAAGGCCCCTCACCCCCGGGGGGTCCGGGGGGCGGAGCCCACCCGGCGAGCGAAGCGAGTTTTTAAAATGTCCCCCTTGTAATTGCACACCTCGTGAAATCAAATTTGGATCTTTCACATAAAAATAAAAAATGTTGTATTACTCCCCCCCCCCCCCCCCGCTTTCGAGGAAATTACCCCTCCCTTGGCCAAATCCTGGAGCCGCGCCTGTAAATTCCGTATGGTTGGTTGGTTGGAGTTGATTTCAGTAGGCACCCCCGCTGACAGCGGCTCTTTGCCTGTGGCCCGTGTCAGAACAGCTGCGGCTGCGCGCAAGAGCGCCGCCCCCACACGCCAACGGTTTGCGGACTCTAATTTTGCCATTGCGCGGACTCTACCAACATGGAGGGTCAGAGGGGGATGGCAAGTGGGGAGGGGGTAGCTCTGCGGCTGCTGTCTCCGGCGCTGACCTCTCGCCGAACTGCAGCCGTTGCACTGTTGTGCGGCGCCGGTGGCTGAGGCCCTGAGGCCGCGAGGCCCGTCTGAATCGAGTCGGAATTCGGACAAGGCGATGGCCCCCGTTTGCGAACGACCCCCCAATGGGCCGCCTGTGTCCGGCAGCGAAACGAGCTGTCCCCGGCCGTGCCAGTGGCGGATCCAGGAGCGGCTTCAGGGGGGGAGGGGGGGGGCAATGTCCTGCTTTTTGCCTACTTACAGGCGGAAAAGTTACGCCGACTGCCGACATTTCCGGCGCCCTTCGGGCGCAGGAGATGCTTCAGGGGGGGGGGGGAATGACACCCCCCCCCCCCCCCCCCCCTGGATCCGTGCCTGGGCCCTGCCTGGAACTGCGGCACGGTACGCCACGCCTTGCCACGCCATGTAAAAGCCTCTGTCCCTACGTTCCGTTCCGTCCTATCCTGTCCGTCCGTGCGTGCTATGGCCATGCCATGCCGGCCATGCCCAGCCGGGGGAGAGGGGGAGGGAGGGGGGGGGGTGCTGGGTGCTGGGTCCCAATCTTTCGGCAAAAAATCGGACACGCTCGGCGCGTGCGCTTCCATTCGACAATCGCCTTTCTCGCTCGCACACCGCGCTACGCCACGCCACGCGACGGCTTGGAAATAGGGTGTTCCAACGAAGAATTTGGCCGGAAGTAAGAAAAAGAAAACGACTTTCCAACGTCGGTGGTGTGGAGAACCAGGCAGTGAGCGCGCGTGCGCACAAGGGCTGACCCCTCCTCCTGCCCCCTACCGTGTTTTAGAAGTCGTTTTCGTTCTTCTTACTTCCGGCCAAATCCTTAGTTGGAATACCCTATAGCCTGCCACAGAGCACTAGGACGAAAGTCATGTTCACGAGGGACTGAAAATGCGGCAGATGAGCTATGTTGGCACCAGAAAAGGTCGAGTGACCCCATTTTTAGAATCCAGTCTCAAATCCTCAATGTCAGTCCCACTTTTTCAAAACAGACTTCAAGTTCCTTTTCTTCCAAAGTACTGGGCATGATGATTTTTTTTCATCCTTAGTACGCACAGGCACCCTCCCCGCCCCGAGGTCCGCTGTCCGCTCTCCATGCACCGCCTCCGCTCGCGTTTCGGCGGATCGGTATCGGTATTGTCTCGACGGAGAACGCTTGTTACGGGGCAGTTACCAGCACCAGCAGCAGGCGGGGCGGGCCGGGGCGGGGCGCCAGCGGAGCCAGCGGAGCCCAGCGGCCTTGATACGGTTATTAATACGATGGATGCTTCCTATCGCCGGCCCTGCACCGCGCTAAAAACCAAGGCGTGCGCGTGCGCGTGCGCGTGTGCGTGCGCGTGCGTGTGTGCGTTTGCGTGTGCGTGCGTGTGTGCGCGTGCGTGTGCGTGTCCCATCCCGAGACCGTCCGCGAACGCATCCCAGCCGGTACGGCACGGTAGGACGGCACTGCCAGCCCTGCAGTGGCTCTCCCCCACCCCTGTACTGGTTGGTGGCTGCTCCGAGCGGGGCGGAGCGCCCGCGAACTCTACGATAGGCCACCCCAACACTCTGTCAGCTGGCGGGCTTGCCTACCGCCCGGGGGCCTCGTCCTGGTGCCAGTTGGCGGGGCCGCACCGCGCCACACTATCAGTGTAGTTGCCAATAAGCATCAGTAATTTATCTCAGAAGATGTCCCGGAGTGCTAGGAAACTTCGAAATACGCACTAAGGTTTTGGCAAAAGAGCCATAGCGGCGTTAGCGTGTGTAAAAACGGGACGTGTAAGAAAACAGTGCGGTAGATGGGATTCGAACCCGAGGCATCTAACGGGCATGTCGTTAAATCACCCTGCTTAGCAAACGACAAATCAAAGAAGGTCTTGTGTACTTTGTGCACTGAACTTTGTCACCTTGTTGTAACCTCTCTGTTATTCTTGGACTTGTTAACAGATCGAACTAGTTGTTGTCTACAATCAAGTTCAAGTTCAAGTATGCGCACCACCAACTCACCACCACCACCACCCCGACGCCCGAGGGGGCTCAAAAACGACGGCAACACCTGCTTCGTTAATGCCGCATTACAAGTAAGATATCATTTGCCATTTCTTGATGCAATGGATGTTTTTCTCGGGGATAATGTGTGGGGTTTCCGTGGGTGTATTCTATGGCGAGTTTGATGGTTCGGTATACTCTTTCACTCCCTGCAGTTAAATACTGTAATCATAACTGAAGCTTAGTCTAACTATCCAAACGTCCGCTCAGCAGGCAGGCCCCGGGGCTGCCGGGGCCGGTGACGTCAGCGTCCCTCTGGCTGCCTCGAACAGTGCCTTCTGGGCTGGTCAGGGACCGTCCGTAACTGATGACCGAGGGTTAGCCGTCCGCCCACTCTGTGCCCGCCTCCATCTTATTTTCCCATGTCTTGTTCCAGGTGTTGTTCAGATGCAGTGCCCTGATGGCGGCTGCCCGGGGCCACCAACCCGGGCAGTGCGCCAGGGCGAACTGCGTGACGTGCGCGGTCCGGCAGGACTTCGAACGATCATCCACCACCACATCGCCGACGACGCCCACCGCAACCCTCCGCCTTCTTCCCACGCTGCTGGATGCCTACGTCCCGGGGGAGCAAGGAGACAGCCACCAGGTCTTCTCCGCTCTCCTGGGAGCCCTGCACCAGCAGCTGGGACTCCGCGTCGGCGAGGAGATCACGACCCTGCGCTGCGTCCGCTGCGGGGAGGAGCGGGCCAAATCGGAGCAGAGCTGGGGTCTGGGCCTGCCTTGTAGTTCCACCATACAGGGCGGTCTGGACCAGGCCTTGACCACAACACCTGTGGTCGGCCCGGTAGAGTGCGACAGGTGTGGTCGGGGGACGTCCACCACCACCACCACCCACCTTGCTACTCTGCCGCAGCCTCTGCTCCTCAACCTCCATCGGTAAGAACCCGCACTCACCCCAACAGAAACTATGTCACGTATATGTAGGGATTTAAAGTGTTACCGGTCAGAGTCGGTCAGTTACCGTTACTTGTGGTAATACTACCCGACCTCGAAAAACGTTGTATCTTTCGGTAAATATTCAGACTTGCAAATTTCGAAAATTAGCTGTGTTTGGAGTTCCAAGTATCCTTACTATCACTGCAAAGGCTTAAATCTACTTTAAAACGCGTCCTTAAACAGTAGTTTTGCAAGTAATGGCACTTTCTGAAATTATCTGATTTCTCGCTGGAAGACCGCCGTGGCCAGAGGGGCCATCCAAAAAGTACGGCCACGAGTCTGGGCCTTTCGTAGCCCCCCCCCCCCCCTCTCCTCCTGTCCGCCTCTGTCCGTTTTCAAGGAGACCCCCCCCCCCGCCCCCTCTTTTTCGGACGTCCATTTCAACAAATTTTGTTCAAAATGAGAGAATTCTCAACATTTCATGGAAGGGAACGTTTCTTTTGTTTAAATGGGCAAAATGATGATTTTACAAGAGCATTCTGCTTTAGGCAGTTTAATTTCTATTTACTAGAATCACATTTTCGTACAGGTCATTCATTTATATGAATATTCACAATGAACATTGATAAATCTTATCAATTTGTAAGAGATCAAAATACTAAAATATTAGAAATCCTAAATCAATCTTTCTCATCATTACCAAAAATACACGTGACGTACCAATCTTTCGATAACTTACCGTCGGACTTAATCTTACCGGTATTTTTAAATCCCTTACGTACATGCCGTGTATAATACTGGGGGAGCCTGTTTAGGGAACGTTCTTTCATTACGTAAGGGTTTTGGGGGGAATTTTAGACCCCTCCCCCCTCACGTAAGGGTCCGTAAGATCCAGCGCCCCCCCCCCCCCCCCCCCCGGTTTGTTTTTATCAAGTACCGAATACCCTATTCCAGGCGTCTGTCGTCCGCAGGCCTGCTAGAGCTGGATACGCGACTCGGGCTGTCCACTTTTCTTCCCAATTCGCACGCCAGGCTCTCGCTCATTGGCGCAGTTGCGCAGCTCCCTCCCCACTCCAGGTGCCAGTCTGCCAGTCCAAGTCAGCCTAGTTGCGCTGTGATCCACTCAGAGGCTGGCTGCGTACTCGGCCAGTGGCTCGGGGCTTCGGCGAGTTTGAGACCCCTGCCCTATCCCCTCATTTTCGTCGAAAATTGATTGGGATGCATGCGATATTATTAAATGAAATAATCGGGAGAGATTGCGAGCGAGAGAAGGGCTAAGTAACTGAGCCCAAAGACGGTATCAAGTGAAATGAACCAGCGCGTTCATATAAGCATGCCGAACCGCTCAGATTACTACGCTGCGCGTTAAAACCAGTAGGTGAAAAATCTTACGTAAGATTTTCCCTACCCCCCCCCCTTCCCCTCCTCCCACCACGTAAGGTCATGTAGAGATTCAGGTACCCCCCCCCCCTCTCCTAAACGCCTTTGCGTAATTATTGAACGCCCCTTTAAAGGATGACAACGTCATGTGAATATCACTTGTTCTAGCCGTGGGTTGTGTTCAGGCCGCACAACTGCCTTCTACGCACTGGTCTCCCCCCCCCCCTCCCGGCGCCACTGCTGATACTGACGGTGGGTCTGCCTGTCTGCCTCCTTTCCAGATTCGACTTCGTCCGACGTGGCAACAATGTCGGCTTCCGGCGGAACAGGACCGCCGTGCACCTCGACAGGACCGTCGCCGTCAGCCCCAGTTCCACCATGAGGCTGGTCGGGGCGGTCCTGCACCAAGGAGCAGACCCGAGGGGCGGCCACTACCGGGCCGTGATTCCAGCCACGGACGGGAATACTATGTGGCTGTGCGACGATAGCATGGTACGGCCATACCACCGCCCGGCGCAGACGGAGGTCGTGTACGCCGTCTACGAAGAAGAGCCTGCACCACCTTCCTCGTCGCGGCAGACTCCACCATCACCACCACCACCACCGTCTGCGTCGTCGCCGCCGCCGCCGCCGCCGCCGCCGCCGCCGCCGCCGCCGCCGCCGCCACCACCACCACCACCACCACCACCACCACCACCACCACCACCACCACCACCACCACCGCCACCAACACCGTCATCTCCGCCACCTCCACCCCCTGCCACCACCTGGGGGTTGGAGTGGCTTGAGGGTGCGGTTGGTCCCGCTCCGGGACGTGGTCGGCTGCGGCGCCCCCTCTCCGGGCCACCGGCCTTAGTGGCGCTGGAGGAGGGGGCCAGCAACGTTGTAAGTATAGGTGTAACATAATCACTTGGTGTTAGGGAGATTTGTTTGAAGTGACAGTAGCTGGAGACGGTTTACACCAGCCGACGGGCGAACTTTGTAACGCCTCCATTTCGAAATCCCAACGATTCTGATTTCCATAGCAATACCAGTGGCATAGTAGTGCCATATTACGTCTGATCAAAGAAAGACTTTGATTCAGGCGCGGATCCAGGAGCCACTTTTTTTTTTGGGGGGGGGGGGGCAATGTATCACTTTTTGCCTACTTACAGGCGAAAAGTTCGGCGGGTTGCTTAAATTTCAGGCGCCCTTCGGGCGCCTTGGTAGCGTCTTGGTGGGGGGGGGAGGCAAAACCCCTTTTGCCCCCCTTGTATCCGCGCCTGCTTTGATTTCAAGATTTAGATCTCACAAAATCATGTTTTCATGATATCTCGCCGCTACTGTTACGGCTAGCCAAGCTCCGAACACACATGGGATTGACCAGATTTCCATGCCTTTAATGCAGTAAGTGACCAGCGCGATTCTTTTGTTGCAGACCTGTATGAGATGGCCTCAGTGTCGGCGAGGCGAGCCGACGGATGGACACCGTGGCGCCCTGTTGGCCCGACGTCCGGTGGCCCAGTGCCGTGCCTGGGCTGCGGCCAGGTCCAGCGGTCACGATGGCACTGGGTCCACCACCATCGGACATGCGCAACAACAACGTGAGTGTGCCTGTAGTGTAGTGGATCCTGTCCAGCCGTGTGCGCCATCCGTGCGTTCTGTTCGTTTTCATTCATATTGTTGTAGCAGCCGACTTTGTTGCTCATTATTTAGTCCAAGAGATCGGCTTCTACTTCGGACCGCTGCGGCCCGAACTTTGCAATGAGCTTCTCTCTCCCGCACCCCCTCCCCTCCTCCCGCCCCCTCGCGGGCTGCGTGTCCCGGGTTCGATTCCCTGCCATGACCCACCCAGACCATGCGCGTCTTGCCTGGACGCGGACACTCGTGTGACGTTCGTCGTGGTAGTGCACTCGCCGGGGGGAAGGGAGGCCTTGGTCTCTGTCCGGCTATGCCCGGCCTTTGGCTCAGTCGGGCCGGGCGTTCGGGGGGGTCATCAAATATTACCACGGTTTTCTGATTTCTGGGCAGCCCCATTAAGTGTACGGCCTGACGTCCACGGTGTTGTCGGATCGGCTAGTAGGGGCACAGGTAGCGCCTGCTGGGTAGGCAACCAGTCCATGTGCATGCACTTGTGTCGTGCGGGCTGGCCCACCCCGGCACCCGTGCCGTTGGAGCCGTTGGCCGGTTGCGGCGGTAGAACCGAACGTTAGTGTTCTCGTCCCGCAGAGAACGTTAGGTTAGGGCAGGGCAGGGTCTGGCAAACGTCCTCACGCCAACGCCGTCGTGCGCCGATGTGACTGAAGACACAGGACGCCTAATCTATGACTGTTCTAATCGAAACCGTTTCTACGTGTTTCTGTGCAGGGGGATGCACCAACCACGGCCCGCCCTCTTCGCCGCCGCACTCCACCAATCCACCGGGTGGAGTGCGGCAAGCGTGCCACCGCCGCCGCCGCCCCCACCAGCGGCAGCAGCAGCAGCAACGGCAGCAGCAGCAGCAGCAGCAGTAGCAGAAGCAGCGGCAGGGGCCACCAACCCTGCCGTGCTGCAAGCGGCGCAAGACGCGCTGGCCGCGATTGCCACTTTTCAACGGCTTTTGAACGGTGAGTTCCTGTTGGTGCGCTATGTCTCCGCGATGGCGTTGGCCACAGCCCAGCCCAGCCCAGCCCACAGTCCACCCCTCGCTCCACTACGGCACGGTGCTCCGGGTGGCGGACAGTGGACTCAACAGCCTACTTTGAGGCTTGGTGGACCCTTACCGAAGCTCACAGTAAAAATAAAATAATGGCTGAATGATGAGTCATTGCCATGAAGCTTTTTTCTCTGCGAGTTGCAATGTAAAGTCTGGAAATAGTGATGTAAACCCCGATTTGCGGCGATTTATGTACTGGCGTGCGTGGTTCAGGGAGAATTAAGGATGCAAGGGTGTGATAAACAATTGGAATATTGATTGCTCATACCAAGGCGTTAGCTCACTAGCCACGCGGTCTCAGCCAAGCGCGGTAGCGTAGCGAAGCTCTGCGTAGTCAGGTGACGTCCGTCTCGAAGCGCAGCCCCCAAGTCCTAGTGTCCTGCGGTGCCGGCCGGGCCGGGCCGGGCCACGCCGCACGCCCAAGGAGCCTCCCAAGCCCAGCCGCCCAGTCACCCCGGACTCCCCGGACAGCCGCTTTAGCGTTGAGCCGGCCCGTGCCGTTGCCCCGGGTTCAAATACCAGCAAACAAGCTTAATCGCTACCGAATTTAAAGACAACAAATCTCGAGTTTGGTTTCTTCTGCGATTGGCAGACCAGCCAGATTATTTCTGGGCGTTAACTGACAGGCAGCTGTCGGCAGGCACCAGAATGGCCTTCGCCACAGCGTTAGCAGTACTGCCGGAGCCTGACGCCTGGCCAGCAATCGGGTTCGAATACCAGCCAGGGGCGTAGCCAGCGGGGGGGGAGGGGGGGGGAGGGGCGAGCCGGTGACCGCGGAGGGCGCCCCCTCATCTCTCTGAAGCGGGCCGGCCGCGTCCCTACCGCCTACGTCGCTCCTCGGCCGCGGTGGCCGCGAGTTCGGATCCCGTCTGGTTCCAGGGCACCATCTGCCGCATCACTCCTCTGAGGGGAGAGGGGGGAGGGAAGTCCTGCAGGGCGGAGATGCGTTGCGGGGAGGGGGGGGGGCCTCCAGCCAGCGCCAGGACCAGCGCCGCGACCTGCCTCGTCAGGCTGGCAAAGCTGGCTGGGTAGCGGTCAGCAGGGCAGCAGCGGCCGCGTCATTAAACCTGTGTCTCATGTGATTTCAGAGGCACCGGCACCGGCACCACCACCACCACCACCAACACCGGCACCGGCACCAACACCGGCACCGGCACCAACACCGGCACCGGCACCACCACCGGCACCGGCACCACCACCGGCACCGGCACCAACACCGGCACCGGCACCACCACCGGCACCAACACCGGCACCGGCACCAACACCGGCACCAACACCGGCACCGGCACCGGCACCGCGGCAGCCTGCCCCACCCGGCCCGCCCGCCAAACGGCAACGCCGGAGGGTGTTCTGGGCAGCAGATGTGCCACCAGAAGGTCAGTTTCACTATGTTCATTGTGATGATGTTTCCTGGGAGAATCGCTCGTCCACGACTTTGCTGGCTTCGTCCAGTGCAGCGTCGGACGTATCACCCCTCGGGGAGGGGAGGGGGAAGTGGTTAGAAAGTAATTAAAATCTAGTCTTATTTGTGTTGCTTTGAACGCAGAACTTATCTTTTGTGGCGTTTTTAGTTAGTGTTCATCATGGGGTAGAGCCGAAGATATTTGAAACAAAAGAATGTCTTCCTGAGGTAAATTTGTTGACCGGTTTCGGTTTTCGGGGCCGACCAGAGCCGAGCAGAGGCCCTTGGCTAAGCGGAGCCGAGCCTGCTGCTTCTGGACCGCAATGCGATCCACACGGGCCCACCCTAGTGCCTCCCCACCTTATATTATTAGTTTGCTGCACTCGCTACGTCCTTTCGGCTTTCTTATCGGGAGTAAAAGCTAGCTGACACTTCAAAATTTAATTTAGCTTTGTTAGTGTTTCTATTTTTGTGTTATGTAGTGTTTCGAGGTATCATCTGCTAAAAAGAGCAACTGGAGACCCTAACCTTCGTCTCATGTGATTTCAGATTCCCGGACCCCGGCAACGCCGCCGACCTCGCCCCCGCCCACACCACCAGCCCCGACGCCGCCTCGCCACCAAAGGCGGTCGTCGGGGCGAAAAAGAAGACCGCCCCAATTTTATGTGGCCTAAGGAGGGGGAATTGGTATGTTACGATTTGAATTTGAAGTTATTTTTAGTTTACTTTTGTGTCCTACAAGCAACTTCCGTTTCTTGTTTCAGGATTTCTGACCCCCCCACCCAAAAAAAAAAAAAAATTATTATAACAATAATAATAATAATAATAATAATAATAATAATAATAATAATGGTGACAGCAGCTAACCAATACAAATTCTCTATGGACTTGTCAGCGGTGAGTAGAAACTGCAGCTTGTATTCATTAAGATAAAGTTTCAGTGTTAATCAGCTGTTTGAATTTACATTAATGTACTCTCATTTATTTCTTAGATCTGCTGGATCTGGAGAAGTGGCTATGCATTGCTTGAGAAGCTACGTAAGATGGTGGTTACATGATGGTGAACCTGAGGTGGAATGCGAGATTGAGATGGAACAAGAGGTGGCGTTGTACTGTGTAATGGTGATTAATACTGGTGGCGATTATCAAAATTGTGAATCTACCAAAGATTGTGATTTCATGGTGTTTAAATTGAGGTGGAAATGTTGCAATAACTTGATAAGGCCAATTTCCCGTTGATTTCAGAAGGTAAATTGAAAAATATTAATATAGTAATATAAATTTGGAATCACCATTTTGATGACATGCATATTAATTGTGTGAAAATTCTGTTACTTTTCAGGGATTTTTGAAGTGAGATAAAATGACTACATGAGATAAAATCTGCAGTCAGAGTGGTGACAGCAGCTAACATATACAAATCCTGTGTGAACTTGTCAGCGGTAAGTAGAAACTGCAGCTTGTATTCAATAAGATGAAGTTATCAGTGTTAATCAGCTGTTTGAATTTACATTAATGTACTCTCATTTATTTCTTAGATCTGCTGGATCTGGAGAAGTGGCTATGCATTGCTTGAGAAGCTATGTAAGATGGTGGTTACATGATTGTATAATTGAGGTGGAATGAGATTGAAATGGAACAAGAGGTGGCGTTGTACTGTGTAATGGTGATTAATACTGGTGGCGATTATCAAAATTGTGAATCTACCAAAGATTGTGATTTCATGGTGTTTAAATTGAGGTGGAAATGTTTCAATTCCTTGATATGGCCAGTTTCCCATTGATTTCATGAGGTAAGTTGAAAAATATTAATATAGTAATATAAATTTGGAATCACCATTTTGATGACATGCATATTAATTGTGTGAAAATTCTGTTACTTTTCAGGGATTTTTGAAGTGAGATAAAATCTGCAGTCAGAGTGGTGACAGCAGCTAACATATACAAATCCTGTGTGAACTTGTCAGCGGTAAGTAGAAACTGCAGCTTGTATTCAATAAGATGAAGTTATCAGTGTTAATCAGCTGTTTGAATTTACATTAATGTACTCTCATTTATTTCTTAGATCTGCTGGATCTGGAGAAGTGGCTATGCATTGCTTGAGAAGCTATGTAAGATGGTGGTTACATGATTGTATAATTGAGGTGGAATGAGATTGAAATGGAACAAGAGGTGGCGTTGTACTGTGTAATGGTGATTAATACTGGTGGCGATTATCAAAATTGTGAATCTACCAAAGATTGTGATTTCATGGTGTTTAAATTGAGGTGGAAATGTTTCAATTCCTTGATATGGCCAGTTTCCCATTGATTTCATGAGGTAAGTTGAAAAATATTAATATAGTAATATAAATTTGGAATCACCATTTTGATGACATGCATATTAATTGTGTGAAAATTCTGTTACTTTTCAGGGATTTTTGAAGTGAGATAAAATCTGCAGTCAGAGTGGTGACAGCAGCTAACATATACAAATCCTGTGTGAACTTGTCAGCGGTAAGTAGAAACTGCAGCTTGTATTCAATAAGATGAAGTTATCAGTGTTAATCAGCTGTTTGAATTTACATTAATGTACTCTCATTTATTTCTTAGATCTGCTGGATCTGGAGAAGTGGCTATGCATTGCTTGAGAAGCTACGTAAGATGGTGGTTACATAATGGTGAACCTGAGGTGGAATGAGATTGAAATGGAACAAGAGGTGGCGTTGTACTGTGTAATGGTGATTAATACTGGTGGCGATTATCAAAATTGTGAATCTACCAACGATTGTGATTTCATGGTGTTTAAATTGAGGTGGAATTGTTGCAATACCTTGATATGGCCAGTTTCCCATTGCTTTCAGGAGGTAAGTTGAAAAATATTAATATAGTAATATAAATTTGGAATCACCATTTTGATGACATGCATATTAATTGTGTGAAAATTCTGTTACTTTTCAGGGATTTTTGAAGTGAGATAAAATCTGCAGTCAGAGTGGTGACAGCAGCTAACATATACAAATCCTGTGTGAACTTGTCAGCGGTAAGTAGAAACTGCAGCTTGTATTCAATAAGATGAAGTTATCAGTGTTAATCAGCTGTTTGAATTTACATTAATGTACTCTCATTTATTTCTTAGATCTGCTGGATCTGGAGAAGTGGCTATGCATTGCTTGAGAAGCTACGTAAGATGGTGGTTACATAATGGTGAACCTGAGGTGGAATGACATTGAAATGGAACAAGAGGTGGCGTTGTACTGTGTAATGGTGATTAATACTGGTGGCGATTATCAAAATTGTGAATCTACCAACGATTGTGATTTCATGGTGCTTAAATTGAGGTGGAAATGTTGCAATTCCTTGATATGGCCAGTTTCCCATTGATTTCAGGAGGTAAGTTGAAAAATATTAATATAGTAATATAAATTTGGAATCACCATTTTGATGACATGCATATTGATTGTGTGAAAATTCTATTACTTTTTAGGGATTTTTGAAGTTGGTGGGACTACACCCCTTGTAGTCAAATTCCCTATACTCATGATGACTAATAGCTATTAATACTGGTGGCCATTATGATTATAGTGATGCTACCACCAAAGATGGTGGATTTTTAATTTGCATGCCATGGTGTCTATTGATTAAAATTCTGAAATGATTGTGAGAGGCGGAAAAGCCGGAATATTTTGATAAGTTCAATTTACTGTGGATTTCTTAAGGTATATTTGCTCATGCTTTGCAAAATGTGTTTATGCTGCTGTTTTACTTGACTTTTTTTAATTCAACAAAATTATTTAATTTCAGGCGGAGCATAGCTGCTGTATTTCAACATCTTAAAGAACTGGAAGATGATAGACTGATGTGGTGGGATTAGTTATCCAGAGGAGTGTTTTGCCTTTGATAAAAAGATCATGAGAAGTCGAAAGATCATATATATCTGTAATGGTTGCTCATATGGGTGGTGATGTTTATAATGAAAATGTTGCATACCATCTGAAAGTTCTGAACAATTATGTGCTGGAGAAAGAAGAAAAATAGTAACTTTATGCACACAGTCAGGTAAAGCCCCGTCTCAACCCCCTGGCCATTCATCAAATCCTTTTGAAAACATTTGCTCCTTGTTATATTCTGTTAACATTCCTTGCCTTTCATTTTCTGTAATTTGCTTATTTGTGTTCACTTTCTGATTGCAGGCGTGAGAATTAATTGATGGATTAGTTGATGGAGAGGGAGAAGAAGAGAGAGTGAAAGAGAGCTGTGTTTCAACTGTCGAAAGGAAGGAGAAAGGAAGAGACTTCTGTTGAGGGCCTCGGGCGACAGACACGGCATATATTAGGCCGGCAGAGATGGTGTCAGGAAAACGGGCCACTGAAGCATGCCTGTGAAGGAGAGCCCGAGCAGTTCAAACTGAGCACTGCAAACCTGTGTTGCTGCTACCGTATTGGCGGGCAGCTGACCCCCACCCCCTAATTCCCCTGGCTGGACTGCGACAACCAGGACCTGACCAGTGGGAGGCAGGCACCCCGCCGTTCTGGTAGGGTTAAGGAGTGGGATGGGAAGCTGTCTTAAGATCCGTGGATGCGTGCGCCAGGGAGAGCATCTCGGGGAGCTGTCGGGAGAGAATGAGACAAAGCTATGAGTTTGATACTGACTGTCTGCTGATAAATGGAAGATGTGTTTCAAAATGTTGGAAGTGGAAATATGTAAATGACCATTTGGTCTGCAAGATAAAGAAAAACCAGAAGACGCCGCCACTGTGTAATGGTCAAGACAGAACTACGAGTTGGGTCGAAATTTGCTTGCTACGGTGACGACAAATGAATGGTTGTAAATGTTGCCTTTGATTGCAATACTAAAAATAATTTTTCTATGCGCCTGGGCCTCTGGGTATGACTGAAGTCTTGGCATAGTCTTTGAAAATAGTAACTTATTTCGTACAATCAGATATTAAGATTGGTGTTACTGAATGCCTTTATAAAATTCTCAGAGCATTCGATCAAATTAATGACAGGAAGAGGTTGGTATCTTACAATACGAACATGAAGTTATTTTTATTTTGTTTACTTCTGTGTCTAACACGCAACTTCTGTTTCTTTTTACAGGTTAATTTCTGGAGGGATATAAAATTCCTTGGTTGCTTAAACCTTGCTGTGCTGTAGAAAATTATCTCATTGCCTCACCTTTTTCATTTTTAAAAAAAAAAGGTAAAGAAATTATGTTTTGTCTTTTTTGTGTAAGTTTTATTGCCATCATATTTCTCAACACAGACATTACATTGTGTTCTGATTATTTTGATTTCAGAGTCTTTAAATAGTTCCAGCAAATTAAGAGAAACTGCATGCCAATTTTGGATAAGTTCTGAATAAGAATGAAGATGAAGAATAACATGGTGTTTGATCCAGTGGCATATTCAGCCAGTGAAGCTTGAAAACTATGGTAACTACAATGCAATTCAGAAGTTTATCTAGTTTTCCAGCAGCTTTCACCATGACAGTTTTGAATGCCTTTGTGTCCTACAAGCAACTGGCGTTTCTTGTTTCAGGTTAATGTCAGATATTCATCTCCCTATCTGAAAGACACACAAAATGCTGTGAAATGTAAATGTCTGGAGCTGATAAGAAAATATCTGCTTCTGTTGCTGACTGGACTATCCAGTTGAGATTGTGGATAGGGAGTCTTCATTTTTCTTCGTATGCCTGGATACCTTTGATTGTGATACGAACTACGTGTGCTGGGAAATGCCTGAAGCTACGTGATGGGGTGTGTTAAATCTTCCTCAATTTTGATATTATGTCAACCATCTGTGCCTTTCATTTTCTATATACGCTCCTTGTCTTCACTTGCTGATTTCAGACATGAGAATTAATTGATGGATCAACTGTCAAATCATGACAGATATGATGTGATGTCACGCGATGTGATGGACGTATGTACTACAAGAAAAATAAGAAAATCTTGGTTTGCTTAAACCTTGCTGTGCTGTAGAAAATTCTCATTGAGGATTCAATTCTTTTAAATATCTTTTTAAAATGATAAAGGTATGTTCTGTCTTTTTTGTGTAGGTGTTGGTACTATCTCGTTTCTCAGCACAGACATTACATTGTGTTCTGCTTATTCTATTTTCAGAATTAATGATCTTTAAATAGTTACTGCAAATGAAAGAGAAAAAGTATGTCAATTTTGGAAAAATTCTGAAATTTAAGAATGTGAATAATCAGTGGTTATGTGGCATTTAAAAGGTGGGGAAAAAAGCCAAGGTTTTTATGTGGTTGATCTTCAAGATGAATACTTACAAGGTGTTTGATTTGGTGCCACATTCGGCCAGTGTCCATTAAAATGCACCTTCAGGGAAGGAGAATATTACCATATATGTGCCTGGCTCTCTGAGCCTCTGACCATGACTGAACTCTTATGATAGAGGTAGGTTTTCAAATATTTTATGGAATAGAGATCTAGAATTTTCTCTTTTATGATATGAACATGAATTATGTGATAACTTTTCAGGGTTTCCTTGGTGGTACCACAACAGTCGTGAGTTTGTTAACTACTGATTTATATCTGTGATGATGGTTATGGATGAAAATGTTGCATACCAGTTCAAAGTTGTGCTGGAGAAAGAAGAAAAATATTAACTTATTGCACACAAGCTGCAAATGTAATTCCTCAGCCAGCTATCACAATACTCCTTGCTGGTTTTCTCCTGCTCGTCCTCTCGACATAGAAACTGTGGAAGATACCACTGGTGTGTTGAAAGTAAAAATCAGGGTATGTTTAATCTTCCTAAATATTTATATTCTGTTCACACTCTGTGGCCTTCATTTTGTTTATTTGCCTTTCATCTGTCTACTTGCAGATTCCAGGCAATAGAATTTGCTGATGGATTTACAAGTCATGATTCATTGCCAAGCACCACTGCTGACTATTTGGCAGCCCCAAAAACATAACGTCTTGATTTCAAAGCTGTGCCGTCGTGGCACTGCAGGAACGTGGAATGTGTCAGCATGAAGCCCCTCGCCGTATTGCCGACACCAGCTGCTGCTGCTGCAACATGAGAAGGCCTTTGAGGCTACCGCGCGGCTCCAGCAACGTTTTGGAGGTGAGTTTCTGTGGACTGTAACACAATCCCTCCTCTGGAGCCGCCTGTGTGTTGGCCGCCGGCCGCTTCCCCGCTTCTCTGCACCACAAAGAGGCGTTCTGCGATCGCCCCGATGTTTTGGGGCGCCTCGAGCTGCTGTATTTGAACCTAGGGCCGGAACACGGCGGGTTTGATATCATCTGGCTGAAGCGGAATGTACCCGTACTGCCATGGGTTCAAATACCATCTCCCCTGGTGCCCCCCCCCCCCTCTATTTTTGTATCTGTGTTTTTAGATCCTTTGCCCCTCTTCGGATTGTTCGGTCGGTCTGCATGTCGATTAGGCCACATTAGACAGGAGGGCGACGCCCCCTTCCCTCCCCTCGTTGGCACGTGCCCTATGGCAGGGCACTGAGCACGAGAAGGACTCCAACTTGTGCTGCTTATTGCGCGCGGCGCGCACACGTCTGCGCACCGGGCGCCATTCATAACGCGCCGCTGCTTTTGCGGATCGAAAACGCGCTTGCTGGGTAGAAGTGAACAGAACGCCATACTCACAGCCGGGACAAAGGGAGCGCACCGAGCTGAGCCGAGCCGCCAGCGCCGCCAGCTCCCGTCACCGGGATGTAGGACATGGAGAGGGGCTTGGGGGCGGGGAGGGGCATGCACGTGCCGGAGGCCGGAGGCGGCCGGAGGGGTGGGTACGGCGGGCGGGCGGGGTAGTGGCCGCCGGCATGCCGCCACGGCCGCCCCACCACATCACCCCGCTCGTGCAATTTCCGCCCTTTCCCCTCCGGCGGAGCGCGCAGCCCTCCGAGCCCCCTGGCGGCTGCCGAGGCCCCCGCTGTCCGCCACGGACGTGACAAGCATGTTAGGGTCGGCCGTCGGGGAGGCGGGACTAGAGGGCCCGGAGCCATGGCAGTCCGTCCCGGTCCCGGCCGCCCACAAGTGTCGGGTCGTGTCGCCGTTGGAGTGCATGATGGCGGCGCTAGTCGCCGTCAACCGCGGACCGTCAACGACCGAACTGAACCGGGCCGGGCCGGCTGTTTTGGTGGGACAAGAAGGAGCAGGGGAAAGCAAAGGCGGATTTAGGGGATGGGCGGGGCAACAGGCTTTTGCCCTCCCCCCGGAGGGCGCTGGAAATAAAGGCAACCGGCATAGCTTTTCCGCCTGTAAGTAGGCAAAAAGCGGGACATTGCCCCTCCCCCCAACCCGATCCTAGATCCGCCCCTGGGGGAAGTCGGAGACGGAGGCCTCCTTCGGGGACGGCGGGCGGGGGCTGCTGGAGCTGCAGGCGGGGGAGAAGACGGAATGCTAAGCACAGGCACGGGGGCGGCTCGGGGGCGGCTCGGAGGCGGCTCGGAGGCGGCCAGCGAGCGCCGCTTGCTACGTGGTAACTGCATTAGCCCATGAGATCAGAGGGTCCCCCCAGGCTTATTGCCTCTGGGATCGAACTCACAAGTCTGCGTAGCGTAATCAAGATCAGGTCCAAGTAAACACTGCCGTTTTCAATCAGTCTGGACGCCCCTAGAGCAGCCCCCAACCCCTCCCCCGCCACGCCCGGAGCCAGGTCAGGGGCTGTCAGGCGCCGTCATGGCTCATGTCCGTGCCGTCCGTGCCCTAATTTGCCCGAGCGCCAGTCGCGGCACGTGTGCTGTCCGGGCCGGGCGGCTCTACGCCCAGAGGCCGACGCCGACGCGCCACCCCCGGCGGCTCTGGGCTCCGGCGCCGGCCCTCTCCCAACCCCGGCGGCAGGACCGCGGCTCGCGGCCTCACGCCCTCACGCGATGGCACGTCTCCCCCCCCCCCCCCATTCGGCGGCTGATGGCGTCCCTCTTCCACTCACGGCGTCGTCGACGACACCGACACCCCCGTCGAGGCCGTCCTGCAGGTGCCAACGCGTGATGACAGCGCCCGCGTCCTTGGGTCTGATGGCTGTCCATACCGTGGCCGTCGTCCTCCTGCACGGGGGCCGGGGGCTGGGGGCCGGAAGCACCGCCTCAAGGACCCCGCCCCGCCAAGTACCTCTCCCCATTGGTGGCCGCCCATCCATGCCCTTCCCGAGCGGTGACTCGGCGGCGTCGTCTAACGAGTGCCTTTCGACGGCAGCCGACGAGGGGGCGTCCATACGTCTTGTCTTGTAGTACCATAGGCCCCTTGGACCCTTCGGTGAAGCCTGTACACGTGATCTGACACACTCGTGGCCACCCCCCTCGGCCCGGGTACCCGACAGCACCGGTGGAGGCGCGAAGGCGGGTGGTCCCGCGTGGAGGGTCTGTCCCCCCAAGGGTGGTTAAACCGTCTTTTCTTAACCTCCCCTAGGTGGACCTGTACCTCGCCAGGGCCCGCTAGGTCCTCTCCGGCGGTGGAGGCGGGGCCCGGGGGGCGAGGGGGCTGCTGATGCGGGCATATGGTATCCCGTGGGCTGTACAGCGGGCGACGGTTTGTATACCGCGGACTGCGCCACTTTCCGCGGTCGCCCCCTTACCACAGAGTTGCTGCGGCCAGCTGCTAGGCCCGCCAGACCCTCAGTGGGGGCGACAATTTGTTTGCAGGTTTGGATACCTGGGGTTATGCAGAGTAGGTTCGGACTCAGACTGCGGCTGCTGCGGCGTGGCGTGCAGCTGGGATGTGAGTCATGCAGGGGTGCAGCGTGCAAACGTGCGTCATGCAGGGGGGGGGCTTACCGAGGGCTCAGGGCACCCCGTCCGGTGCGTCTGCTACCGCGTCCTGGGCTTGGTTCCGTTGCTCCCTCGCCGCCCTCCTCTCCTTGGCCGCTTGCCGTCTCTCTTCGTGGGGGTCCGGTAGCTCGTCGAAGAGTTTGATGGCAGCCCGGAAGGCGTCCCGGTCTTCGGCCGCCTCCCTCCAGTTCGCCGGGTTGACGCCCACCGCCTCGATGTACTGCTGGCGCTGCTTGGCGAGCGACTTGCGCGGGCTGCCCCGGAAGCGCTTCGCCGGCGGGGGCGCAACGAGCATGGCGAGGGCGTTGGGGCGTGGCTCGATTTGTTGCTCGCGTTCGTTCGTGCGTGCGTGTTTGGCTGCGTGCGTGTGTGTGCGCGTGTCTCATATGTCCCATGTGATTTCAGATGTCCAACCTGGCAGCACCAAGACCACCACGACTTCAAAACTGATCGCAGACTTCAAACCCTTGCCGTCGTGGCTCTGCAGGAGACCTCCGCAGCTTACATTGGCTGGTCTTGTCGAAGATACCTACTTGTGTGCTATCCACGCCAGGTGTGTCACCATCAAGCCAAGACCATCAAACTCGCGCGCCGCATTGCCGCATAAGCAAGAAGTGGAACGTTAAGAAATGTTAAGTGTTCAGAGTTTATTGTTAAGAGTTAGTGTCGAGTAAGAGTTATGAATTTAAGGAGGAGACAAGGTGGAAACAAGGAATTATGTAGTGTGGGTTGTTTAAAGGGGTTCAAGACAGACGCCAGAAAGAGAGAGAGAGTGGGAGGGGGAGGGGGAGGGGGAAGGGTGACGTGTGAGGGGGAAGGGGTGGGACGCGCGGGGTCAGGATCTGCGGGGGCTCTCGAGATGGGGGGTGTGGGAGTAAGTGTGGGTGAAGTGGGGAGGGGGGGCGGGCGACGGAAGGAAGGGCAATGGGCTCCTGTTGTCCCGGGTTCCTGGGCTCCTTCGAGGGCTTCGGATAGTAGCATCGTTGTATTGTCTTGCTGTGCTGCTGAGTCTTTTCTGTTCTGACTGCCTTCTATCTTCTCTTTCTGCTCCGGCGGCGCTAACTGCTGATTGATAAAGATAGGTTGTCGCGTTTTTGGCCCCCTTGTTTTTTGCGATTTTATCTTGCCCTGTTTTGCGGGCAAACCGCCAAATTTTGCGACCATCTTGCGATTCATTAATCGGATTTTTGCGGCTTGTTTGCGAGTACTTTTTAAGAATTTCTCGAGATTGGGGGTGTGGGAGTAAGTGTGGGTGAAATGTGGGGGGGGGGGGGGGCGGTAGGAAGGGTAATGGGCTCCTTGTTAGGTGATTAGGCGATTATGAAGAAATTGAGAAAGGACTGAGAAACATCATCTTTTGTACTAGTGTCGTAAGGCGTAGTTTGTACTGACATGATTCGCACCCCTTTCCCGACCCCGAGCACCAACCGCTATTTCCGTCATCCGCCAGGCCCCGCGCCGTATGGACCCCCTTTCCTACCGCAACCCAGAGACCAAAGCACGGGCCATTCGAGCCGAAACTTGGACGGCTGTCGAGTAGAACGAGCGCGCACTGTCTAGGCCTGGAAGTTCCCTCGCGGCGAGTCATGCATGATAAGGTCATCCTCGGTACACCGCGTTGAAGGCTACAAACTTGCGCGACGCGTTTGGCAACGAGCGCCGGCAGAGGCAAGCAGCGGCGAGTGTTTTTCACGCTCTGTCTTGGCGTTTGCCGTCACTTATGACGCTCATAGCGCGACGTGCTTCTTTATCATAAACGGTGAAAAAGGACATCTTTGGGGGGCTGACCCGGTGGGGGGCCGGGTTCCGTGTCCAACCGGTCTGGTCCTGCCGCGCACCCTGTCACGTAAAGCAAAGATTGTTGGTCCGGTTCTTCTTCCAATCTTATTTTCAGCAAATCGGATTTCCCACTGTCTTTTGAAATGGACGCTAAAATTTCTGATCAAACCCTGCTCCCGGGAAAAAAAGTATGAACAAACGAGATCATTCATGTTACTTCTCAACTAAACTATTAAGGTGTTAGAGGGTTTGAGTGAAGAACTCAGGCCTGGCAGTAATTTTTTCTAAGAAGTTTAAGTTTAAAATTTACTGTTACTGTTCTCAAATTTTATTCAAATAACTCTTTAAATATTGCCTTGATGCTCATGAATTTGAGTGGGATTGCCTTTCAGGGTAATCCTACGCTAGTTTCAAGTGAAGGATAGACCCGCCGTGCTTCCAAAAATTTTTTTTGTTCTTTTTAATTGAACTGAGCTTTTACAAAAACCGTTTGCATACTACAATTACCACTTCACAGCTTCGATGGGCACCTGATTCATCATTATTACTTGTTTTTCTGCCATGACACACTATTCAAACACATCCTTCCTCACTTCTTGTATTCTTGTAGAAAAGTATTTGGTTTTTGTTTGCTTGATGGTTGTGTGGTTGTTTTGTGTGTTTGTAGGTATTTAAATGTGTTTGTGTATGTAGTATATGTGTGTTATGTGTGTAGTTCGTTTCTGTGTCTGAATGGTCCATGGGTTTACAATAAACAATAGACACATCATACTATCACACATCGTGCCCTTTCGAAGTTGTGAAGCTCTGTTAAGCATAATTTTTGCAGAATTCTTCCTAGACAAAGTTTATTCTGAAATAATTTCTAGATGTCCATTCTGAACTGTCCAGATAGCAAATGTTTATTTTCTAGCCTTCTGAAAGTTTTTATAAGAAAGTAAAACTATTAATTCACAGAACAAGCATAAGTGAACAGTTTGACAGCAGTTGTATGAGTTGCTGCTCTGTATTTATGTTCAATCCAAATGTAATGCGTCACTAAGAAATTTAAGTGCTGTTGAAGTAACAAATGAGTGTTTAGCGATACTTTCAGTCATTTGAAGACCGACGGAAATCGGAATACCCCCGAAACAAAGGATTGGGGAAGGGAAGTCCCCCCCCCCCCCCCCTCCACCCGGTTAGAGAGGACATTATTTTAAAGACCACCGCTCAGTGGCAGGCCAGTTTTCACTAGTTGCAATCTAAAGAAAGGAGACGTTTTGAAGTTCGTATCGGTTAACAGTGTTTGGAATGGTATTGATCTTTAGCTTCCACTTCGTAGCCTCGCTGGAACAGGCGCGTACTTAGGGGAGGGCGATGGGGGCGATCGCTCCCCCCCCCCCCCCCCCCCTTTTGGGTCTCCGAAGGGGACCTTTTCCCCCGAATGTAGGCAACCCGTAAAGCTTTGCCCCTGATGGTAGGCAACATGTAAAGCATCGCCCCCTCCTTTCATCAGCCCTAATTACGCCACTGCGCTGGAAACCCCTATACTGCATTTTCATCGCAATTATCTATTCGTGACAGATTTTTCGAATATCAACACTGGTACAAAGGATGATGTTTCACAATTTTGAGTGAACGGCGCTCTGTAGGATATTGGACCCAGAGAACCTCGAGCACACTTTGGCCGTATTGTAGGATCGATATTAACGGGCACTTCCCTTAAAGGCGGGGGGTGTTTTTTTTTAACGTTTTAGGGATGAAAACGATATTTTTTTCGAATTTTTAAGATTTTATCTTGTCTATCGGGCATATAGTCTTGCGTGATAAAATGTGTATCAAATTGCTATATCTTATTTTAGACTCGACAATGAACACGTAGATGACTCAGTTAAATGAATTCGTTTCTATTTGAGATTTCGTGGGCCTTCCACTCGCTTTGCTCGCGTTTCTATCCCTTAATCAGGTTACCGCCAGTAAACTTGTAGCTCATATCGGTGTATTTGTCTCCTCGAATGTTAAAACCCCCTTCGTTTTAGATTCTTGAAAAGTGATCGGGATAAGGAATTTCTGGGTGACCCAGTAGTTAAGAATCCGAACTTCACACTCGCGTTGCTCGAAACTCCGGATTTGGCCTTTGGCGTCGAACAAAATTGCTTGCAATTTTCAGAACTTTTTTTCTGTTTGGTGTAACTGCCGCGCGCGTCCTTCTGTCTCGTTTGTTTGCGCTCTCCTAAAATCACGGCCGAGGAATTCCCGCGCGCTCTTGCGATGCTCCTTTTTTAAGTTCAGGATCTCGCCTGGCATGTCCGTGCCCGTGTGTTAGGCAGTCTCGCTCTTGCTAGTGCGAGGTGCAGCCGGAGGGACCCGCCAATCACAGCTCAGCTCAGGAGTCGCGGTCTTGTCGCGTCTCTCCTTCTCTCTCTCTCTCTCTCTCTCTCTCTCTCTCTCTCTCTCTCTCTCTCTCTCTCTCTCTCTCTCTCTCTTGCTCTCTCTTCTCTCTCTCTCTCTCTCTCTCTCTCTCTCTCTCTCTCTCTCTCTCTCTTGCTCTCTCTCTCTTGCTCTCTCTCTCTCTCTTGCTCTCTCTCTCTCTCTCTCTCTCTCTCTCTCTCTCTCTCTCTCTCTCTCTCTCTCTCTCTCTCTCTCTCTCTCTCTCTCTTTCTCTCTGTTGCGTTCTCTCTCGCTCTGTCTCGATACCTTAGAGCAGGAAGGTCTTATCTCAGCGTAGCGCTGTGGAAGCCCTTAAGCTTGCGGGGCGCCACGCACAGTTAGGAGCTTTCACAGCGCTACGCTGAGATCAGGCCTTCCTGATCTGAGCTATCGGTCTAGCTCTTTGTTGCGCTCTCCCTCGTCTCTTTGTTGCTCTGCTCGACTCTGTTTCTGTCTGTCTTTCTCCTTCACGTTCTCTCTTGCTCAGTTACGATTTACCACTATTTCCCCCTCACCATATTCCTCCTGCACTCTCTTCCCTCCTCTCCCTCTTCCTTCCTCTCCCTCTTCCTCCCCCCCCTCCCCCTCCCCAAAATGCCCTCCCCGCCGCCCTGCTCTACTTGCCTCCACCACTTCCCCGTACTACTCTCGCCTCTCCAGTCTCGAGTTCCACCGCGGTGACTGCCTCTCGCAACCCTCTGCTTTTCTTTCACGCGCTGCTCCGATCCCTCACTTTTCTCTCTTTCTCTCTGTCTCTCTCCCTCTGGTGTCTCGCACTTGTATCTCGTTAAGCAACCAATTGTTAATGTTCACTCTTACCTTGTTTCCACCCTTAATTGTTATTTTAGTGAAGATGTGGGCAGAGCAAAGTCAACTTTTTACTATTGTATGCAAATTTAAAATTAAGCACAGCGCCATCATCACCAACATGATTTGTTACGTCCGTATAGGGCATGCCCTTGGACATTAAAGCGACCAATAAATAAATAAATTTAAAAAAAAGAAAATAAGAAAAAAAATAGAAAAAATAAGAAAAAAATAAGAAAAAAATAAGAAAAAAATAAGAAAAAAATAAGAAAAACAAATAAGAAAAAAATAAAATAGAATATATGTATACTAAAGGAGATGACAGGGAAGAAGTGGAAAGGAAATTCTCTACACTGGAAAAGTTTATTATTTTGTCACTGTAATTAATTTCAATTTGAACAATATTTCTGGTTTTAGACTTCATATTTGTTAAATTTGAAGTTGATATGGTTCTTTGTGTCTAATATTCTTGTACGTTAGCTTGAGAAGATGAACGGTGTCAATGAGTGTGTGCTTAAACAGTATGACGATTTTTTTCCACATATTGTTTTATTTATATTACACATGTGACTCACCCCTTATGCTGTATGAATAAAAGATCCGCCCACTATTAAATACTAAAATATCAAATCCAGGTGATGTGACATTACTAGTACCTATGCATCCTACTTTTTATTGTGTGTGTTGTGAGTAACTGATGTTTCATCTATGGAATGTGATAACTTTGTTATCCTGCTGGCCATAGTATGGACCAAAAATCTATTTTGCAGCTCTATGGTACACAATTTTGCTATGTTTGTTTTTATGGCTAGATATGTGAATTTTCATTACCTGTAAATTACTGAATTGATCTGTTGAATATATTTGTATTATTATACATTTTGTACATATAAAGAAAGCATTTTTCATTTAGACCCATGGGTAAATCACTAGATAAATCTATGGACAAACCACTAAGAATAATCACTTCCCCTAAACCACTGCCAAATTACCCAGTGATGAACTGCCCAGGGCTTTTTGTCGGTGGTTCTATTGTTATATTTCTGTAATGGAAGTACTGTGACTCAACGATATGGGCTGATTGGAATTCTTAATATTAACTTGCTTTTAGAGTGGCCAAAGCCTGTGATGAATGATGACAATTTGCTGATCTTGCTAGTTGTTCAAATTATTGCTCCCTTAATGCATTTACTTGATGTGAATAGCATTATATAGAGTAAAAATTAGTTCAGTTCAGGTGTGTGTGTGTGTGTGTGTTGTTTCTTTAGAATATTTTCTTTTGTATTTTGCCTAATGGAACATAAATTAAAATAGTAAAGATGATAACCCACAGTGGTGCTCCCAGCACCGTCATTCACTGGTCATTAAACATTTTTCTGCGCTGGTGTTCAACTTTCTTTGCAAACCCTATTCTTTTCTCACCTGGACCTTTAATTTTTAGTATCAAAGTGTGTTGATAACTTTTCCCCCTTGTTTTTATATCATTTGGCTTTTGACCTTGAGAGGGTATAGTCAAAACTTAATGAAGTGCTCCAAAAGAAATATATCCACGTTTACTTTAACTTCTTGACTAACGCTGTTTGGGCAGCCTTGTGTGGACAAGCAGTTTTGGGAAGGGTCATTTAAGATACCAGGGCTGCTTGACATAATTCCACACTGGCTGCTCGTAAATGCCAGAGAGCATTCGGAAAATAGCAAAGTAATGAACACGGGTCTGAATTTTCAATTATTTTACCAAGCGAAGGCATAAGTCACTGCCACTAAATTCCAGAGAATCATGATTTTGTCAAGATATATGTGAACACTTATGCACCGATTTGCAGAATTTAACTTAATGATGATTAAGCAGCACTTAATGTCATTTCTGGCAAACCAGTTCCACGAGTCCTTTTGATGAATTGTGTCATGAGTCGGAAAAAAGAGGTGTGAATTATTTGAGTTGCCTATGAACATTTACCAACTGTGGCTATTGTGACTGCTGAAGCGTGTAAGTACTAACACAACCTGCTGTGGTTTCTTGCAGGCCGTTAAAATATGAGCAGCTCTTCAATCATTAGGCCGGTCGTACCTCAACAATCATATCAGTGGAGATTGTGGGATTATTGGGATTGTGACAAAATTGAAATTCTCCATAAATGTGCTATTTAATGGAAAATAAAGGCACATAAAAACACAAGATAAAGTGGGAAACTGAAAAAATAAAAAATGAAATCAGCCAAATACATTGTAGGGAAACAGGTACTGGAACTGAAATGGAAATAGAAAATGAATTAGTCAACTGCTTTGAAACTTTGACACGAGTTATTAAATAACCTGGTACTTGGCGTGTGGGCATTAGTGCAAGGGAAAGCAACAATATGGAGATCTCGTGACACTGCAAAGAAGTGTACAGAAGAAGATTACCTTCACAGCATCTCCCATGGAAGTGACAAAAATTTGCAGTTTCTGGTTTTTAAACATTGAATTACAGTATTAACAAGACAGGTGATATCAAATATTTTTTTTTAAAGGGAGGGAAACTCTGGAAGCCATCTCATCTATCTCAGCAAGATTGCACACCACCCTTACTGGAAAGGTTCGCACTGAAGGTTTAATGGTTCAACAATTTCTTGGTCACTCTGAAAAGAAAGGAACTACTGAAAAATCTGAGAGTAAGATAGATAAACATTCGATAGAAATTCAGAGTCAAAACTCTGCCAGGACAGTTGACAAAACTTTTCACAGTTCAAGTAAAACGCCAAGAAAATCAAATCTTGCTTAAAATGCCAGACCCCCGTTGTGTTTTTAGGTGTGATCGTGGGTATGATTCAGCGAGGAAGAAATTTCAAGAAGTTGACATTATCAGTACATGTTATGAGGCTTTAATGATATGGTACTAATTGTATCAAAGAGTCAAGGGATTGTTTATTTATTTATTAAAATTGCAACCCATCAAGAGAAACAATAATTGTAACACAGGTAAATGGCAAAACCAGAGAGCATAGCAGGGAATTGAGGTCACAACTAGAACCAGAAACTAAAGGAAACTTAGGAAGAAATGGACAACTGATGAAACACAGAGTTAGGTCTCCTTAAAAAAATCTTCAATTCTATGAAACTCTTTCTATTAGCCATTCTTTCAATGTCTTTTTGTGAAGGTCTATTTCACGTATCCTTCAAATATGTGCTGGTAGAGCATTAAATATTTTAAGAAATCTATTGATTAGTGAATCAAAGGCAGTTTCCATTGGCACTAATCTATCCTTATATCTTGTAATATGATCATGCACGTCACTCACGTTTTGTTTGGTTGAGTTTCTACTTGCCTGAAGGGCTGACTTGTATATTGCTAGCGAAGGCAGAGTTTAAAGATTCAATTTGCGAAAAATTCCTCTGCAGGTGCGAATTTTAGAAGATTTAAAGAGCAGAGAAAACATGATGTTAAAGAGATCTTTTTGTCCCTCATCATTGCCCCAGATCTCAATTCCAAAAGAGAGGTGTGAATACACATGGGCAAAGTATACAAGTTTACATTTGTTTAGACTAAGGCTCTCAGATACCTGGAGAAGCATTTAAGGTCATGGGAGATTCTAATTCCTAAGAAGCTTGCTTCATACTCTTTCAAGTGTAGAATTACCAATTTGTGAACTGGTTTCTGAATTCTAGTTGAAAAGCATGTACACACTTTTATCAAGATTTATCAATCACGCCGAAGAGCACCAAAGTAATCCTTAATATTTTGAATAACAGATTTCCCTTTGTTAAAAATTTCCTCCCAGGTACTCCCTCAATTACAATATTATTGTCATCAACATATATGATGGCACTTGCCTTAGCTACTTTTACAATTTGATTTATGGCATTGACATACAATATGAATAAAAGGGACCAAGTACTGAACCTTGAGGAACATTATCTTCTACCAGCTTGAGGGTTGATGATAGTACAGTTACAAGGAAATTGTTGGCTGAGCCCTTTAAACTCAGGCTATAAGTTCCTCTTTAACTGCGAAGCCCTTATAGGCAGGCAAGAAAGCGACCCCACCGATCCGATCGCAACAGCTCTCTGAGGGTAGGGCCAACAGCACAAAACTAAGGGACGACATTGTTTCTTCGCACTTTTACAAATTAACGACCAGAAATGGTCAAGGCATTATAACCAGGTAAAAATATAATCATCAAAATATTGCAACGACAAATTAACCAACTTTACCGCTGCTCTTTCTTTATTACATGTCTGAAAGATGTCTTTGTGTGGTGGCTAACCTGGAAGCTCGCAATGTATGAGAAATTGGAAGAGGTAAACAGAGGTGATAGCGGGTGATAGCATGTTCACGAGAGAGGTGAAACTTGAAAGAGGAACCTGAAACTCAAACTAAAATTGAAACCTTAACTGCAAGTCAACGCTGAAAGCCGGGATAGTAAACATAGTGAATCACCCACATGTTGCGGTACTGAATGCATGAGAATGGTGACTTATTAGGGCCATAGAACTATGTCTCAAACTTAAAAGTGGAACCTGAAACTCAAACTAAAATTGAAACTTAAACTGCGAGTCTATGTTGAAAGCCGGGAGAGTCAATCACCCACATGTGGCGGTAATTAATGCATGCCGGAACAGCTCCAGGTCTCAGTTTTCGTCCCCCAGCGGGTTAAAAAACATTTAAAAAAATTATGGTATGAAATTTTAGGCTCAGCCTTAAGTGTAAACTTTACCTAGTTAATAATGTTTCACCAGCACACCGAGCAGTTAGTGCTGCTCAAAATTTTCATCCCCCAAAAGCATAGCCTCGCAGCAGGGTGTCTCTTGGCGCGGCGATATCGAATTCGATTGTGATTGTGATCGTGATTGGTGATTGTGATTCTGAAGTGTTAAATTTAAAAGTTTTGTCCGCTTTGCTTAATTTTCACGCATGACGTTTTAAACTGAGCGCATATCCTCCTCGTATCTTCGTTGTTTTTGAAGGCAACCAATCTCAAGGCTCTCATTAGTGGAGTGTACGTGTAAACATTTGTTTATCCCAGCGCAGACGAAATGAGGGATACCTCATCAGTTTGTGCGTGTTGAGCTACTTCCTCTCAAAGTAATGTACATTGAGACTTTTATCATTACCTGCTTGCGCTCCATGACGGCACAGGCTGTATCAGTTCGGTAACTTCACATATTAACTGATCTCAACTAAAATCAGTTACCCACAATGGCAGCAACGTTTGAACCGTACGACAGAGACAGGTAAGGCTTATTAGTTAATTGTGGTATTGTCCTTTGAAATGTTAAGCAACACCTATATATGCTGTTCTGGTCTTCTAGTTAGTATTTTGGCCAAATGTCACGTCAAGATGCTACTGATCTCTTAATGGGAGAGAGAGGAGGAGGAGTTTTTCTTGTCAGAGATAGCAATTCCATCCATGGAGATTTTGTTCTGTGTGTTCGGTAGGTAAACTGTTGAGTACTCTACTTTTATGAAATTTTTAGTCCAAATATGTATAACTCTTAAATTGTTATCTGGTCTTTAGGGAAGATAGTAAATACAGCCACTATATTATTAATAAACTACGACAAGGTGATCAGACACGGTATCGAATTGGAGACCAGACATTTCAAGACCTCCCTAGTCTTTCGTCATTTTATAAATTGCACTACTTGGACACAACACCATCATAAGGCCAGCTCCGCATCGAATTGAAAAAGTTATGGCAAGATATGACTTCGAAGGCACTGTAAGTATTTCATTGTGTTATAGTTTTAGCATGCAAACAATTGTTTTAACTGGCCTTATTATATTTGTACAGGATCCTGATGATCTTCCATTTAGCAAAGGTGAAGTGCTGACCATAATTCAAAAAGATGAAGATCAGTGGTGGACAGCAAGAAATAGTGTTGGTCAAGTAGGATCTATCCCAGTGCCATATGTTCAAAAGGTAATGCTCTCAAATTTTATGGTACAAGATGATTTTGTTGCTGTGATCATTATGAACTTTGCCTTTTTTTTCCAGTATGAAGAAAATCAGTTAGGTGAGGGACAAAGGTCTGGTTCGGGTGGTGGCAACCCTATTCCAGTTCAACAGGAAACTAACATAAAGAGGACTAACATGCAGGTAAAATCCACTTTTTATTTCAGAACATTACTTGGAATTCTTTCAGTAAATTTGTGGTTTCAAGTGGCCACATATTTATTTAACAAATTTTGGGCCAGGGAATGGTAAAGTTAATTGTGCATTTTTTCTACTTTATTGCAGAGGAAGCTTCCTGCCTACGCCCGAGTTAAACAAGCCTGTGTTCCAAATGCATATGACCGCACTGCCTTGAAGCTGGAAGTTGTTGATATTATTAAGGTCACAAAAATTAATATTAATGGACAGTGGGAGGGTGAATTAAACGGCAAGAAAGGTCATTTTCCCTTCACCCATGTAGAATTTGTTGAAAAATAAGTTGAAGATGGTACTGAAGAAAGTTAGCTATTCACAATATCCGCAATTATCTTCATTATGCTTTCAGTTCCTGGTAATTTGTGGATTGGTTCAGACATTATATCATGGCCTGAATTAAATTACTAGATATTGCTATTGTGATGAATTCAGTCATGGGGAGGACAGCTGTTATTAATTTGTTGTCCTCATTCTTTTAGAAAAATAGATTAGTGCATGCAAAGGATGTGTATCTGTCTGAAATCCTAAGGATAGGTTTCAGAATGAGGAAAGGAATGGCATAGCAAAGATGCTCAGTCTAGTGCATCTGCTTAACGTTTGCGGAGATTACTGTAGAGATTACTTATGTGGCATTGTTTTATTTTAGTATTTCAGTTGTGAATCTTGCTCTAATTTTTTATTCTTTTTTATGATTCTGTATTGAGACAACATTGCTATATGTGCATATCAACTTGTGGGACTGCGCTTGTTTTCAAGTAGTCCAAGTCATATTAATGTGAAGTTTTTTAAGTAATGTAGATCAAGACATCAAAATTGTGATGAAATTATGTTCAGTCTTAGGACAAGGTATTTATTCTGATTGTTTAATTTAATTATTGGCCATGAGGATGTGAGAAGTTTCCTATCAATTGATAAGTGAAGTGGTATGTAAGGAGGCATGATTCATATTGTCTGGAATGTAAGGCTCTAGATCCAGCTTCTATTGTACGGTGTATTTTATTTAGTAATAATTTATACCCTTTTGCTGCTTCTGATTTGAGATTTTGATGCGTATTATCATGGATTGAAAAGTCTGATTTTAGATATGTGGAATAGCTTCTTGTGGGCTTCCGTGCCCACTACGAAGAAAGTGTGCCAAATGAATTGTAGAAGTGTTTGTAAATAAGCTTATTTCTGGATATCTTATATATTTAATTGAAGTATAGCTCTTATCTTGGTTGTATAGTGAACAATATTTCAAACTGTTATCTTTACTCCAATTTTATTTCATTTCAACTTGGTTTCAATTTGTCATTTTTAATCATTCCTTCATGCTTTCATTGTCTGTAAAAATAGATATTCTAAGAAATGTTTGGCTTCCTAGTTATTTGGGTAGAATTGGATAGTATAAATTGGTTTTCCACTCCTAAAGAGGAAATAATACTTTTCACTAAAAATGTACTTTTTGACTTTTTTTTGTTTTGCACACTGAATCATAGTTCTGCCCTTGTATGTCTTATCTTCCAGTGACTGTATGCATTAAATAACCTATGGTTTTATTTTGAAAACTGGCTTTTGTGAATACTGTCCACTATAACTACTTTAAAATCATTTATAACATGAAATTTGTTGCACTGTGTTTGGACAGTATGTGAATGTATTCAGATCTATTGGTCTCCTCTAGAATAATGTACAGAAGTGTAAGGTGAAAGATTCTGTACTACCTTTCCTCTTCATATTTTCTGCCTAAAGGTTTATGGGTTCCTTTGTGGTTCCACTGCAGTAGAGTGTGAGCAATTAAAATAAAATTCCAGTGTTGCATTTTTTAGGCTGTTTCTGTTTGTACTCCTGATGCTTATGTGTGTTTTTTTACACAATGTGGTTTTTTTAATAGCGTAAAATGCCATTCAAATTGAAAATTCTGTTGTAATTGCGTGGTGTAGGCAGCTCTGCTGCCAATCATGTACATTAGTTGGATTGTGGTTAGACTGTGGAAATAGGAACTGGAATAAATTTTGCAAGTTGTTAATCTAAGTGGTGGCAGTGCATAATTTGAGGCATCTCTAGATTTTGACAATTTTGTGTTGTATATGTCACACACAAGTGAGCAGGACTGTCGTATGCATGCGTATGCAGCATCTCCAACAATAAATCATGATCCTTTAACATTCTTAGAAGTTTCATATCCAAGTTGGTTATATTGAGAAAATAAGAGATATTTGTCTCATTTTG
>JAZGLN010000070.1:0-50000 GCA_038380765.1 Odontothrips loti
ACATGAAAACAAGGGTATATATCTCCATATCTATTCATGGGAAACAACCCTCAATGTAAAGCAACAGCTAAGTGAATTTCCCGCTCTTTTCAGTTTGATCGAGCTGTGCGTCTTTTCGGCGAGGACAATTCAACCATTCAGCCTGACGACTTCTTTGCCATTTTCGATGCATTCCTGACATCTCTTAATGAAGCACGGCAAGACAATGAAAATTTCAGAAGAAGGAAAGAGGAAGAAGAGAGAAGAGTCAAACAAGAGGCCGAGGTAAAATTCAGTATTGTACATTTTCTAACTACTGAAAAATGTCCTTAGTTATGGTTCTTCATAGCAACGTTTTTTCTGTTTTTTTTCAGCTGAAAAAGAGAACAATGGATCGCAAAAACAGTAGAGAAGGTGGCTTATTGTCGAAAGTGGGTCTAGGAAAGAATAACAACAAAGAGACCGGAGATGTAGTCAATGGAAGTAGTGAAAATGCGAAGGGTGAATTTGATGATTTGATCTCTGCTCTTCGAACTGGAGATGTATTCAATGAAGACATGGCAAAGTTGAAGAGGAGTCGAGTTAAGTCACGTCTCTCGGGAAACGGCAATTCACCCCCACGTCGTGAAAGTACTTCTAGGGAAGATAGCCGAGAAAGAGTTCTGATTGGCAACAATCGTCGTCAGTAGGCATTGCTTTGCCTATCTGCTTACATTCTCCATGGACAAACTGAAATAGGCCATGAATAAGGTCCAAAGAACTGACGTTGTGCATGATACCATTAAATTGACATGGTTGTGATAATGTCCTTTAGCAAATCATCTTCCAGATATTCTAGTGTATTTAAAATTTTCATTGAAATGGTTAACACCTTCTTTTTAATTTTGTTAAATTGAAGGTTGTTCTTAACATGTGTAAAGTAAATGCTATTTTGCTTCTCAAGCCTTTTAGCACATAAATTTGTGCAGCATATCTTTTATGTGCTTCATTAACTCATGAATCATGAAAATGTTACCAAACAGTAGCCTCTTATAATATTCACATCCTTTTTGTAGATATTATAATCTCACATTTATGTGTCTTATTGTATGTATAACTGAGCGAGTGTTAAGAGAAAAAAGTATTTAACAGACATTGTTAATGAGGGAGAGTACATTTTGGCATTAAATGTATTCTCATTCTCGAACCTAGGTCATGAACTGTTCTGTAGGTTCAGTGCCAATGCTTATTTGAGGCCTCTATGTTGTATTGTGTACAAATATATTTGTAGATCTTGTAAAAGTAATTTATTTGTGTCAATGCTGTATGTAAAAATGTATGAATAGTACTGTGTGCAATTTACATAATGTAGGTTCGTTGAACTGTTCCAATTAAGAAATAAGTCATTGATGTTTGGAATGACTTGTTGTCATTGTAGTTACAATGTGTTATATATTCAATACTGCATAAATGTAATTGTTGCATGATTATTTCCATCAAAATTGTGTGGGGAGGAAGGTAGTATTGACTGAACGTTGAGATCATGTATCTTTGTTTTTCCATGCCATCGCTACATAATTCAGAGCCTCCTCTTCCAAATCTGATTTGTTTATTGTTTTAGTGAGAATCCAATCACTTTCATGTGTTTTCTTTTTTGGGGGAAGATAATCCAGCTGCCTTCATTGTGTGAAATGTCAACTGTTGTTACAAAGTAAAATTGTGAAGTGTATAAAGCTCGATTCTTTTAAGTTGTGCCAAATATACAGAGAGACTGAAGATACCTAAAAATTTTCATACCTTTAATTAAGTTTCTGAGTGTTTTTTCCTGGGCCTGTGTAGTTATGCAAGCAAGCACCCTTGGTTGTTCAGAAGTGAAAGTGGTTTTAGGGTAAAAAGGGTGAAAAATTTAAATTTATACATTTTTTGGATTCAGTTCAGTTTTATTACATAGGAATATTAATGTCATCATACAATATTCCTCAATGAAACATTTGAACAATTGAAAGACGACTATGGGTAGCTTTATGTAGCATGCTGAAAACTACATACAATGAACAGAACTTTTACAGCTCAAGACCAAGGTCTTCGATAGGGCAGAGAAAATTGAGCAAATTATATTGGGAATGACAACAAATTCTTTTGCACAGCCCTTGCTCTTGGACACCTAAGCTGAAGCAAATTTACAGTGTCTCACAAGAACAAAGACAACCTACTAATATTGTAATGATTTGACCTCATTAGGCATTTTTTTCATTAGGCTATTTTGATGTTTGACCTCCCCACAATTTTTGTTTTCTTTTTTTTTCTATGATCAAAGTATTAAAAGAGAATTTCTCTCTGAAACTTTAACTGCCTTTGATTTAAATACTCTGTATTCCTAGCTCACAAGTCTTAACGACAATTCACACTGAACAACTGTTCTAGACAATTGCCAATGATACATGATTAATTTGATCAATTAAGTCAGAAACGATGTTGCCTACCCTGGCACTTATTGTTCTTCAGTCCCCACACACTTAAAATGATTCCTGGAAGACAAAAACAAAACTTATGTTTCCATTGTAACCCCACAGTAAGAGTTTGTAGGATAAGGGACATGCACTTCGAATAACCTCTTGGACAAGGAATTATAACCATGTTTCATAATCAAGAGATTTATACACTACAGACACTTAAAAGGTAAGATAGAGATAAGGAGAAGTTATCCCAGCAGAAGTATACACAAATGTTAAAAAATCAATTTAAGAAAAAAAGGGAACAATATGAATCTCTCAGGAAGGTCCCTTCTTGATCCTTCCATTATCTGATTTTCCAAATCAGACTAGAAAAGTCAGTTGGTCTTTTGAATTGATATCACAAGGTAGATTTCACTACTCAAGACAAGATACATACTCACAAATTCAAGAGATCAAAAATGAAAACAGATGGTTCTTGAATCCTACAGACCATCAAGTAGTGAAGAATTTTCAGGACTAGGTTTTGAATCAAAAAGAGAAACCATATCACAATCATTATTATGCAAGCCATGCTTAACACAGACAGGTTGTTCCGATCCTTGAATCCTAGACTGTAGTATTTAGATGGGGCCCTTTGAAGAGTCTTGTATATCTCTGCAATACAAGAGTCTAGGTTTCAAGGAACACTTAGAGGTAAGGGGGTGTTCAATTCATTTCAGTACAGACCCACTAGAACTGGAAAAATACATGATTCATACTGTGGTCTTTGCATAAAATTTCATAATTTTATCACAGTTCAACCAACAGTGCACAATGATACACATAAGTTGGCATAGAAATGAGTGAGCAAAGAAATGTGCGCAAGGTTTCACACAGTATAAGGAGAATAGTCTCTCTCTTCACTCATCACACATTCCTTACAAAACCCTGCAAGTTCACTGCGCTGCTGAATCCTTGCACAACAAGGAAATCATCTGTCCTCAAAGACTGTTAAGAAATTTAAAAAATTAAAACTAATACAAGAGAACACAAAATATTCTGGAGAACACAGACATCAGTCATAGTTCAGTCATCATTTAACATTTAACAATAGGACAAATAATGTTGAAACTATATGAAAACAAGAATTAATATAAATAAAACATAGACAATTATTTCATGCAGGATGTCTTATGGGAAAATTCATACAGGTTTGTTTACAGAACACATTCTTATCAGGCATGATGGTTGTTTGAATTCTAAGTATGTGACTTAAGTAAATGTACATTAACAAATCAAAACAGTAATTGGATCATTCAGATGGCGGAAGTAAAGTTGCTTCCAATTTAAGCAGGTTTGTATTTGAAGTACGTAAAGAGACACGCACAACACTGAACATAGTGATGACCTGATAAGCTTGTTGAACACGACCACCAGCTATAGCCCATGTAATTTTAAGTTCCGGTACAAATTCATTATCAAACTGGACTGCTGCAGACAGTTTCTGTTAAACACATAAAACAAAGAAATTACACATGCAGCACCATAATTGTAATTATGATAGAAGTATAATGAGATATGGAGTTTACTTACATCTGTGTACACTCGAATGTTACTGCCTGATGAACAAATGACAGCATCAAAAGAGCGATCCTTCACATCAACAACCACAGCCTCCTCTTCTATGGTACCATGGTTTCTGACCCAAAGAGCCAAAAACAGCTCAGTACTCTGCTCCCCTGCCTTCTTCGCACAGAACTTCATTTTGTTGCAGTTTGCAGCAATCCTGAAGGCAATGAGAACAAGATGGAGACTTAGCCACTAAAAATTTGAGAGAATTACCTGTAAATTTTCCATTGAGTTTCAAATAATTTTGGGAGCCTCTCATGGAAAAATGTAAATACTTACCCATTAACATAGTCAACAGTCCATTTTGGTTCTTCACAGTAACCCAGCAGTGCAGATAATAGACGATGAACCATGATATCAGAATATCTTCTTATGGGCGAAGTGAAGTGGGTGTACAAAGGTGCATTGAGAGCATAGTGCCTCATGAACTTCACATCGCTGATATTGGCGGCACAGAAGTATCTAGCTCGCTAAAAGGAATAATATACTTTCATGATGTGCCCCCTTTTTTAAAGTGAACAAGTACAAAATTTCAAAATGAAGAAAATAGTACTCACAACCATGGGCTTAGAGCATAATAAATTCAAAGCTACATATCTGGCTCGGTCCCCATTAGATTGATATTGTTGAAGAGACTGATGCAATGACCCTGCAGATGATGTATCCAGGACAATGCCAAATTTCACTAATAATTCAGCAAGTCTATCCAACAAATCCGGTTGTGGTGCATCATGGCAACGCAAAAATGCCAACAAAGGAAATTTCTTATGTAACTCAGTTGCTACAGTCATATTAGCCAAAAGCATGAACTCTTCAATTAATCTAAAAATACAAAAACAAGCAAACAAACTTTAAGATCATTATCCAGACAAACCTCATCACTCAATGAAAGTTTGATTATGTACCTATGACTCTCTTTGTTAACAAATGCAGAAAAACTGATTGGTTCTCCTGATCCATCTAGATTAAACATAAGCTTGGTTTGGTCCACTCGAAGTGCGCCACCATCAAACCTCCGTTTACGCATGATTGCTGCAAGGGACTGAAGAGATAGGACTACTTCTTGGAGGTCCTTGACAGTCCACCCACCATAAATTTTGGGAAGTTCACCATCCAACCAAATATGATCTGGTTCATCAATCATTACCTATAGAAATAAATATAACTCAGTGATTTAAAAAAAGTTCAAATGTGGTTCTTTGCTTCTAATTATTTTACCTGGGCATGTTCATAGGCTAATTGTGCACATGAGTGAATGATAGATCGGGTGAAATAATGAGAAATAACTTCTGCCTCTGGGGTAATTTCCCAAAATACTGAATAAGCCAACTTGTCTTCTCCAGGGAGGAGGGAACACATCATTGTCATTTCTCTGGGAAGCATATGATAAGCCTGCAGAATAAATACAAAATCATTTAGCAACAAATTGTACACTTCATAAGCAGAATAAAAATCATGGTACAGAACTTACTCTTTGAACAAGGTAAGTGGTGGTGGCTCGCTTTGCTACTCTCACGTCCAGAGGAGTTCCCTCTCTCAAGAAGTATGACACATCAGAAATATGCACACCAACTTTATAATTGCCATTTTCCAGTTTGACACATGATACTGCATCATCCAAATCTTTGGCAGTGAGTGGATCTATGGTAAAGATGCAACATTTTCTGAGATCTTCCCTTCCTTTAATATCATCTTCAGATGGTATGTAAGGAGGCTCTGGGAAGTACACATGCAGTTTTTCTTCATAAGGGAAAACATCTATTTCATTATCAAGTAAAATGGCACGTGTTTCAGCCTCTACATCCCCTTGCACTCCAAAACTGTCGCCCATAAGTTGCCCCACAGCAAAACGGACATCATTCCATTCAACAATGCGAGCATTAAAAAGGCAGTTATCCCATTCTTTGGGGTTTCTTGGACACTCGTTCATGGGAATACGCATTCGAGGAATACGAGAATCACGTGGTGAGAACAGAGCTAATCTTGAGTTGCCATCCTGCATTTTTTTTAGACTTCCAACTGCTTGTCTATGGTGGACATGGGTCAATATATGGACTACCTTGCCCACTTTCTGCGTGACTCCCTCATGAGTTCTCCAATAACTTGGAGGCAAAATAAGCACAACCACTTCATCTCCCTCTAATGCTCGATTCCTATCTTTTACACCATCAATCAGAATGTCCCGTGACCCATCAGGATTACTGATGTAAGCTTCACGAAAATTCCTTTGATTGATGCGGACAAAACCTTTGGCAGCAGAGGATTGCCCGCTTTTAAGCATTATTTCTACTTGCTCCCGTTGAATATAACCATCAAACTTGTTTTCGTTAAACATACATTCATCAGTCTTGCTGGCATTTGTTTTTAAGCCACCACTTTGCTGTAAAATCAAAACCTTCAGTTAATTGGGAGAGCATGGCATAAAGTTTCAAAAGTTAATAAATTACTTCAAATTAAACAAACCTTTCGCTTAAAGGGACTTTGAGGCAGACTTCCAGGTAGCTGGGATTTAGACATCTGGGGACATGGTTTAGGCTTCTTATCAGAAGACCTTTTTGAGCCTTGTTTGGAAGTTACTTCAGACTCCTGGATCCGTGTTGACTTGCCACTATGTTTACTTTCCACTTTTGGAAGATTAGCATGCTTTATGGAGGATGTTCCATTTGGTTTCTTGGCACTAACTGTGCCGTCTACAAAGGGAATTATTTCCTTTTGTTCATTGTTAGCATGGCCAAGTTTTTCAATTGATGCCAGTGCAACATTCTTTTTCTTCCTATTCCTTTTCTTGCCTGGAGATGAAGGTTTCGCTGGGTCCTCATCTTTTGAACCTGAGTTGACAGCGGCTGCCAAGGAAACAGCTGATACCTCTTCTGGCTCATGCTCAGTAGCACCATTCAGAACATGAGAAGAATGAACATTTACTAATTCCATTAGAGACGTAGCAACAGCTAGATCAGCTTCTATGTTGGCCCTGGAAAAAAGTAATTATCATAAAATACCAGACAAGAATATTACACAAAAATAACACCTTTATTACACAACTTTGCAATGGAAGTACGTGACAATCTATTGTGTCAAATTTGTTTGCACACTTGGCAAGCAGGCTAAACTCACTTTTTTCTCCTCGGCCTCTCTTTCCTTCGATTCCTTTTTTTCCCAGTGGTTTGAACTTGTCCAGAAATTTCCAAACTGTCAGTAACGGCGCCGTTTCCTCCACCGTCTGACACATCGTTGGATTTTTCGGGGTCGTCCAACATAGTCACAACCTCACTTGACACTTCAGACCAATTTAGTGTTCTACTTCAAATTATGAAAGCGATTTTATGATCCAGATGAAAACGACAAAGTTAATTTGGACTAATATGCGACTGCAAGTGGAGCTGAAAAAGTGCAGCTAATCTTGGCAATCTGTGCTGCGGAACAACTTGTCTGAACTTGCTTCTGCTGGGCTGCTGGCCCAGGTCCCCAGGTCCGACTTTCCAGCGAAATTCGTTTAGAATCACAATCACCAATCACAATCACAATCACAATCGAATTCGCCGCGCCAAGAGACACCCTGCTGCGAGGCTATGCTTGTGGGGGATGAAAATTTTGAGTCAGGTGTGCGAAATATGCGACACAAAATGTTTAAAAAAATTCATAAAACGAGACAAACTTAGTGGCGTGCACAGGGTCTGCGTCCGATCGGCCGGAGTGAGACGGAATCGGACTGCACGGCGGGCGAGCGAGAGAGACAGAAGGGGGGGGGGCACACGTAACAAATCGCCCCCCCCCCCCTTTCTGTCTCTCTCGCTCGCCCTCTACATAAGTCCAACCCCAAATGTACATGAAAAGAATCAATTTCTTCTATGGATTAAAAAAAAATCAAAATTATTTGAATTGGTCTGCAAGTATCAGTGATCCTCGTCGTTCACTGAAAAATTACTCGGTGAAGATTTGGAATCAAAGGGGTCGGGGGGCGCCCGTGCCCCGTGCGGTCCTCCCCCCCCCCCCCTGCCAACTCGCTACGCCACGCCGGTTTGTCTCGACGGGGCTCCTATTTTCTGTCTTCCACATGACTAGCTAAAATTCAAACAAATCTGACGTAAATTAGTCGAAGATGTCGAGTTTTTATTGAACACGCTCGAAAGGTCGAATGCGAAGAAACGACTGAAGAGCGCGCGTCGGGCGCTAAACGAGGTTTGAAGGGAGCAGCGAGGCGTCGGAAGCGTCATTGCTTCCTGTGTCTTCGTGATGTGAGTAAACTTTGTACCCGCGTTTAGTTTTCTTGTTATTGAAGTCAAGGGCTTTCTACACGCTAAAAGCCAAACTGAAACTATTGGAAGTTTTGACGTGCTTCGAAGTGGTTTGCGGCGTGTTGTGTTGTTTGTGTTGTGTTTTTGTTATTGTATCGAGCTCCGCGTTAGTGGGAGTGCCGCTTTTCGGCGTTGTCTCCTGTAATGCACGCCGTTGCCGTTTGGTCAGTTTATAGAGTGGAAGTCAGTGAGCGAAACCTTCCATGACCTGCATGAGGGGGTGCACGGCAGCGAGCCGATAGCCCAAGGTCGGTCCGCTCCGCTCCGGCTCTGCCACCTGTCACCGGCGCTGACCACGCCGGTTGGGTGGGATGGGGCTGGCTGGTCAAGGGTCATACCGGACATGTGTGGGCGTGCGTGGGGACAGGGCTCGTAAAAATTGGATGTCCACGTCAAAATACCGCCAAAATAAGGCAATTTCGCCGAAATCGCGAAGATCGAACCCAGTACGTTTCCCGGATGCTTTAGTATCTCCGAAAATGCGTGCAGCCGCTCTGAGTCCACCTTTTTCACCCGGGACTGCCGAATTCGGCCTCACCGGGTCGCTCATCCAAAAGCCTATTTCTCGGGAACGGCGAGGGCTAGCGACTCGGGGTTTGCGGCATCGGCTTCTCCTCCCCGATGATTGGGAAGGTCAAAAGTCCCAAAACTGGAAAAATGTTTCGATTTAACCGGGAAAAGTTGGGTTTTCACTTGCGCCCTTCAAGTAAAGTGGTCGAAATCGATAAGTTAGGGCAAAATGTCTCGATGTAAATCCCAGGTAAAATGATGCTCTGATCCATCGTGGCCAGGTCCGATGTCGCTGGGAAATCGTTAAATGCCAAAAACTTGGAATTTTGGAAAGACGGCCTCGAGGTCAGGCCGACGTTTCGGACGCGGCCTTTTGAACGGGGCGTCCGCCGGGGATCGGACCGGGTTCATTTTCTGGCGTTTCGAGAGGCCATTCCGAGGATGTCCTTCTTTTTGGATTTCAAATTTTCGGGACTCGACGAGGACGAGTGGAAACTTTTGGCAAAGCGTGGGCTGCGTTCGCAGGCAGTCGGTTCCGCGCGGCGGCGGCGGCGGCGGCTGGGCGAGCGAACGAGCCGGCCGGCCGGCCACGGGCTGCACACACACACAGACACACACACACACACACACACACACACACACACACACACACACACACACAGAGAGACACAGAGAGAGACACAGACTGGGCGGCCGAAGGCCGCGAAACGGGCGGGCGTAGCCCGCCGCACGGGGGGGTGAGGGCCGAAGGCCCTCACCCCCCGGGGGTCCGGGGGGCGGAGCCCCCGGCGAGCGAAGCGAGTTTTTAAAATGTCCCCCTTGTAATTGCACACCTCGTGAAATCAAATTTGGATCTTTCACATAAAAATAAAAAATGTTGTATTACTCTACCCCCCCCCCCCCCGCTTTCGAGGAAATTACCCCTCCCTTGGCCAAATCCTGGAGCCGCGCCTGTAAATTCCGTATGGTTGGTTGGTTGGAGTTGATTTCAGTAGGCACCCCCGCTGACAGCGGCTCTTTGCCTGTGGCCCGTGTCAGAACAGCTGCGGCTGCGCACAAGAGCGCCGCCCCCACACGCCAACGGTTTGCGGACTCTAATTTTGCCATTGCGCGGACTCTACCAACATGGAGGGTCAGAGGGGGATGGCAAGTGGGGAGGGGGTAGCTCTGCGGCTGCTGTCTCCGGCGCTGACCTCTCGCCGAACTGCAGCCGTTGCACTGTTGTGCGGCGCCGGTGGCTGAGGCCCTGAGGCCGCGAGGCCCGTCTGAATCGAGTCGGAATTCGGACAAGGCGATGGCCCCCGTTTGCGAACGACCCCCCAATGGGCCGCCTGTGTCCGGCAGCGAAACGAGCTGTCCCCGGCCGTGCCAGTGGCGGATCCAGGAGCGGCTTCAGGGGGGGGGGGGGCAATGTCCTGCTTTTTGCCTACTTACAGGCGGAAAAGTTACGCCGACTGCCGACATTTCCGGCGCCCTTCGGGCGCAGGAGATGCTTCAGGGGGGGGGGGGGGGAATGACAACGTTGCGTTCGATTCGACAATCGCCTTTCTCGCTCGCACACCGCGCTACGCCACGCCACGCGACGGCTTGGAAATAGGGTGTTCCAACGAAGAATTTGGCCGGAAGTAAGAAAAAGAAAACGACTTTCCAACGTCGGTGGTGTGGAGAACCAGGCAGTGAGCGCGCGTGCGCACAAGGGCTGACCCCTCCTCCTGCCCCCCTACCGTGTTTTAGAAGTCGTTTTCGTTCTTCTTACTTCCGGCCAAATCCTTAGTTGGAATACCCTATAGCCTGCCACAGAGCACTAGGACGAAAGTCATGTTCACGAGGGACTGAAAATGCGGCAGATGAGCTATGTTGGCACCAGAAAAGGTCGAGTGACCCCATTTTTAGAATCCAGTCTCAAATCCTCAATGTCAGTCCCACTTTTTCAAAACAGACTTCAAGTTCCTTTTCTTCCAAAGTACTGGGCATGATGATTTTTTTTCATCCTTAGTACGCACAGGCACCCTCCCCGCCCCGAGGTCCGCTGTCCGCTCTCCATGCACCGCCTCCGCTCGCGTTTCGGCGGATCGGTATCGGTATTGTCTCGACGGAGAACGCTTGTTACGGGGCAGTTACCAGCACCAGCAGCAGGCGGGGCGGGCCGGGCCGGGGCGGGGCGCCAGCGGAGCCAGCGGAGCCCAGCGGCCTTGATACGGTTATTAATACGATGGATGCTTCCTATCGCCGGCCCTGCACCGCGCTAAAAACCAAGGCGTGCGCGTGCGCGTGCGCGTGCGCGTGTGCGTGCGCGTGCGTGTGTGCGTGTGCGTGTGCGTGCGTGTGTGCGCGTGCGTGTGCGTGTCCCATCCCGAGACCGTCCGCGAACGCATCCCAGCCGGTACGGCACGGTAGGACGGCACTGCCAGCCCTGCAGTGGCTCTCCCCCACCCCTGTACTGGTTGGTGGCTGCTCCGAGCGGAGCGGAGCGCCCGCGAACTCTACGATAGGCCACCCCAACACTCTGTCAGCTGGCGGGCTTGCCTACCGCCCGGGGGCCTCGTCCTGGTGCCAGTTGGCGGGGCCGCACCGCGCCACACTATCAGTGTAGTTGCCAATAAGCATCAGTAATTTATCTCAGAAGATGTCCCGGAGTGCTAGGAAACTTCGGAATACGCACTAAGGTTTTGGCAAAAGAGCCATAGCGGCGTTAGCGTGTGTAAAAACGGGACGTGTAAGAAAACAGTGCGGTAGATGGGATTCGAACCCGAGGCATCTAACGGGCATGTCGTTAAATCACCCTGCTTAGCAAACGACAAATCAAAGAAGGTCTTGTGTACTTTGTACGCTGAACTTTGTCACCTTGTTGTAACCTCTCTGTTATTCTTGGACTTGTTAACAGATCGAACTAGTTGTTGTCAATGTCTACAATGCGCACCACCACCACCAACTCACCACCACCACCACCCCGACGCCCGAGCGGGCTCAGGAACCAGGGCAACACCTGCTTCCTCAACTCGGCCCTCCAAGTAAGATATCATTCGCCATTTCTTGATGCAATGGATGTTTTTCTCGGGGATAATGTGTGGGGTTTCCGTGGGTGTATTCTATGGCGAGTTTGATGGTTCGGTATACTCTTTCACTCCCTGCAGTTAAATACAGTAATCATAACTGAAGCTTAGTCTATCCAAACGTCCGCTCAGCAGGCAGGCCCCGGGGCTGCCGGGGCCGGTGACGTCAGCGTCCCTCTGGCTGCCTCGAACAGTGCCTTCTGGGCTGGTCAGGGACCGTCCGTAACTGATGACCGAGGGTTAGCCGTCCGCCCACTCTGTTCCCGCCTCCATCTTATTTCCCCATTTCTTGTTCCAGCTGCTTTTCCGCTGCACTGCCCTGATGGCGGCTGTCCGGGGCCACCAACCCGGGCAGTGCGCCAGGGCGAAGTGCTCCGCGTGCGCGGTCCGGGAGGATTTCCACCGCTCCACCACCACCACCACCTCGGCCACCACGCCCACCGCCACCCTGAGGCTGCTGCCTCAGCTTCTGGGTGCGGACTACGTCCCGGGGGAGCAAGGAGACAGCCACCAGGTCTTCTTCGCTCTCCTGGGAGCCCTGCACCAGGAGCTGGGGCTCCGCGTCGGCGACGCAGTCACCACCCGGCGCTGTGTCCCCTGCGGGTACGAGCGGGCCACATCGGAGCAGAGCTGGGGTCTGGACCTGCCTTGTAGTTCCACCATACAGGGCGGTCTGGACCAGGCCTTGACCACAACACCTGTGGTCGGCCCGGTAGAGTGCGACAGGTGTGGTCGGGGGACGTCCACCACCACCACCACCCACCTTGCTACTCTGCCGCAGCCTCTGCTCCTCAACCTCCATCGGTAAGAACCCGCACTCACCCCAACTGAAACTATGTCACGTATATGTAGGGATTTAAAGTGTTACTGGTCAGAGTCGGTCAGTTACCGTTACTTGTGGTAATACTACCCGACCTCGAAAAACGTTGTATCTTTCGGTAAATATTCAGACTTGCAAATTTCGAAAATTAGCTGTGTTTGGAGTTCCAAGTATCCTTACTATCACTGCAAAGGCTTAAATCTACTTTAAAACGCGTCCTTAAACAGTAGTTTTGCAAGTAATGGCACTTTCTGAAATTATCTGATTTCTCGCTGGAAGACCGCGCCGTGGCCAGAGGGGCCATCCAAAAAGTACGGCCACGAGTCTGGGCCTTTCGTAGCCCCCCCCCCCTCTCCTCCTGTCCGCCTCTGTCCGTTTTCAAGGAGACCCCCCCCCCCCCCCCCCCCGCCCCCTCTTTTTCGGACGTCCATTTCAACAAATTTTGTTCAAAATGAGAGAATTCTCAACATTTCATGGAAGGGAACGTTTCTTTTGTTTAAATGGGCAAAATGATGATTTTACAAGAGCATTCTGCTTTAGGCAGTTTAATTTCTATTTACTAGAATCACATTTTCGTACAGGTCATTCATTTATATGAATATTCACAATGAACATTGATAAATCTTATCAATTTGTAAGAGATCAAAATACTAAAATATTAGAAATCCTAAATCAATCTTTCTCATCATTACCAAAAATACACGTGACGTACCAATCTTTCGATAACTTACCGTCGGACTTAATCTTACCGGTATTTTTAAATCCCTTACGTACATGCCGTGTATAATACTGGGGGAGCCTGTTTAGGGAACGTTCTTTCATTACGTAAGGGTTTTGGGGGGAATTTTAGACCCCTCCCCCCTCACGTAAGGGTCCGTAAGATCCAGCGCCCCCCCCCCCCCCCCCCCGGTTTGTTTTTATCAAGTACCGAATACCCTATTCCAGGCGTCTGTCGTCCGCAGGCCTGCTAGAGCTGGATACGCGACTCGGGCTGTCCACTTTTCTTCCCAATTCGCACGCCAGGCTCTCGCTCATTGGCGCAGTTGCGCAGCTCCCTCCCCACTCCAGGTGCCAGTCTGCCAGTCCAAGTCAGCCTAGTTGCGCTGTGATCCACTCAGAGGCTGGCTGCGTACTCGGCCAGTGGCTCGGGGCTTCGGCGAGTTTGAGACCCCTGCCCTATCCCCTCATTTTCGTCGAAAATTGATTGGGATGCATGCGATATTATTAAATGAAATAATCGGGAGAGATTGCGAGCGAGAGAAGGGCTAAGTAACTGAGCCCAAAGACGGTATCAAGTGAAATGAACCAGCGCGTTCATATAAGCATGCCGAACCGCTCAGATTACTACGCTGCGCGTTAAAACCAGTAGGCGAAAAATCTTACGTAAGATTTTCCCTACCCCCCCCCCCCCCTTCCCCTCCTCCCACCACGTAAGGTCATGTAGAGATTCAGGTACCCCCCCCCCCCTCTCCTAAACGCCTTTGCGTAATTATTGAACGCCCCTTTAAAGGATGATAACGTCATGTGAATATCACTTGTTCTAGCCGTGGGTTGTGTTCAGGCCGCACAACTGCCTTCTACGCACTGGTCTCCCCCCCCCCCCCCCCTCCCGGCGCCACTGCTGATACTGACAGTGGGTCTGCCTGTCTGCCTCCTTTCCAGATTCGACTTCGTCCGCCGTGGCAACAATCCACCCAGCGTCCGGCGGAACAGGACCGCCGTGCATCTCGACAGGACCGTCGCCGTCAGCCCCAGTTCCACCATGAGGCTGGTCGGGGCGGTCCTGCACCGAGGAGCGGACCCGAACAGCGGCCACTACCGGGCCGTGATCCCCGCCACGGACGGCCACACGATGTGGCTGTTAGACGACAGCCAAGTACGGCCATACCACCGCCCGGCCCAGACGGAGGTGGTGTACGCCGTGTACGAGGAAGAGCTTCCACCACCTTCCTCGTCGCGGCAGACTCCACCATCACCACCACCACCACCGTCTGCGTCGTCGCCGCCGCCGCCGCCGCCGCCGCCGCCGCCACCACCACCACCACCACCACCACCACCACCACCACCACCACCACCACCACCACCGCCACCACCACCACCACCACCACCGCCACCAACACCGTCATCTCCGCCACCTCCACCCCCTGCCACCACCTGGGGGTTGGAGTGGCTTGAGGATGCGGTTCGTCCAGCTCCGGGACGTGGTCGGCTGCGGCGCCCCCTCTCCGGGCCACCGGCCTTAGTGGCGCTGGAGGAGGGGGGCCAGCAACGTTGTAAGTATAGGTGTAACATAATCACTTGGTGTTAGGGAGATTTGTTTGAAGTGACAGTAGCTGGAGACGGTTTACACCAGCCGACGGGCGAACTTTGTAACGCCTCCATTTCGAAATCCCAACGATTCTGATTTCCATAGCAATACCAGTGGCATAGTAGTGCCATATTACGTCTGATCAAAGAAAGACTTTGATTCAGGCGCGGATCCAGGAGCCACTTTTTTTTTGGGGGGGGGGGGGCAATGTATCACTTTTTGCCTACTTACAGGCGAAAAGTTCGGCGGGTTGCTTAAATTTCAGGCGCCCTTCGGGCGCCTTGGTAGCGTCTTGGTGGGGGGGGGGGGGGGGGGAGGCAAAACCCCTTTTGCCCCCCTTGTATCCGCGCCTGCTTTGATTTCAAGATTTAGATCTCACAAAATCATGTTTTCATGATATCTCGCCGCTACTGTTACGGCTAGCCAAGCTCCGAACACACATGGGATTGACCAGATTTCCATGCCTTTAATGCAGTAAGTGACCAGCGCGATTCTTTTGTTGCAGACCTGTATGAGATGGCCTCAGTGTCGGCGAGGCGAGCCGACGGATGGACACCGTGGCGCCCTGTTGGCCCGACGTCCGGTGGCCCAGTGCCGTGCCTGGGCTGCGGCCAGGTCCAGCGGTCACGATGGCACTGGGTCCACCACCATCGGACATGCGCAACAACAACGTGAGTGTGCCTGTAGTGTAGTGGATCCTGTCCAGCCGTGTGCGCCATCCGTGCGTTCTGTTCGTTTTCATTCATATTGTTGTAGCAGCCGACTTTGTTGCTCATTATTTAGTCCAAGAGATCGGCTTCTACTTCGGACCGCTGCGGCCCGAACTTTGCAATGAGCTTCTCTCTCCCGCACCCCCTCCCCTCCTCCCGCCCCCTCGCGGGCTGCGTGTCCCGGTTTCGATTCCCTGCCATGACCCACACAGACCATGCGCGTCTTGCCTGGACGCGGACACTCGTGTGACGTTCGTCGTGGTAGTGCACTCGCCGGGGGGGAAGGGAGGCCTTGGTCTCTGTCCGGCTATGCCCGGCCTTTGGCTCAGTCGGGCCGGGCGTTCGGGGGGTCATCAAATATTACCACGGTTTTCTGATTTCTGGGCAGCCCCATTAAGTGTACGGCCTGACGTCCACGGTGTTGTCGGATCGGCTAGTAGGGGCACAGGTAGCGCCTGCTGGGTAGGCAACCAGTCCATGTGCATGCACTTGTGTCGTGCGGGCTGGCCCACCCCGGCACCCGTGCCGTTGGAGCCGTTGGCCGGTTGCGGCGGTAGAACCGAACGTTAGTGTTCTCGTCCCGCAGAGAACGTTAGGTTAGGGCAGGGCAGGGTCTGGCAAACGTCCTCACGCCAACGCCGTCGTGCGCCGATGTGACTGAAGACACAGGACGCCTAATCTATGACTGTTCTAATCGAAACCGTTTCTACGTGTTTCTGTGCAGGGGGATGCACCAACCACGGCCCGCCCTCTTCGCCGCCGCACTCCACCAATCCACCGGGTGGAGTGCGGCAAGCGTGCCACCGCCGCCGCCGCCCCCACCAGCGGCAGCAGCAGCAGCAACGGCAGCAGCAGCAGCAGCAGCAGTAGCAGAAGCAGCGGCAGGGGCCACCAACCCTGCCGTGCTGCAAGCGGCGCACGACGCGCTGGCCGCGATTGCCACACTTCAACGTCTTTTGAACGGTGAGTTCCTGTTGGTGCGCTATGTCTCCGCGATGGCGTTGGCCACAGCCCAGCCCAGCCCACAGTCCACCCCTCGCTCCACTACGGCACGGTGCTCCGGGTGGCGGACAGTGGACTCAACAGCCTACTTTGAGGCTTGGTGGACCCTTACCGAAGCTCACAGTAAAAATAAAATAATGGCTGAATGATGAGTCATTGCCATGAAGCTTTTTTCTCTGCGAGTTGCAATGTAAAGTCTGGAAATAGTGATGTAAACCCCGATTTGCGGCGATTTATGTACTGGCGTGCGTGGTTCAGGGAGAATTAAGGATGCAAGGGTGTGATAAACAATTGGAATATTGATTGCTCATACCAAGGCGTTAGCTCACTAGCCACGCGGTCTCAGCCAAGCGCGGTAGCGTAGCGAAGCTCTGCGTAGTCAGGTGACGTCCGTCTCGAAGCGCAGCCCCCAAGTCCTAGTGTCCTGCGGTGCCGGCCGGGCCGGGCCGGGCCACGCCGCACGCCCAAGGAGCCTCCCAAGCCCAGCCGCCCAGTCACCCCGGACTCCCCGGACAGCCGCTTTAGCGTTGAGCCGGCCCGTGCCGTTGCCCCGGGTTCAAATACCAGCAAACAAGCTTAATCGCTACCGAATTTAAAGACAACAAATCTCGAGTTTGGTTTCTTCTGCGATTGGCAGACCAGCCAGATTATTTCTGGGCGTTAACTGACAGGCAGCTGTCGGCAGGCACCAGAATGGCCTTCGCCACAGCGTTAGCAGTACTGCCGGAGCCTGACGCCTGGCCAGCAATCGGGTTCGAATACCAGCCAGGGGCGTAGCCAGCGGGGGGAGAGGGGGGGAGGGGCGAGCCGGTGACCGCGGAGGGCGCCCCCTCATCTCTCTGAAGCGGGCCGGCCGCGTCCCTACCGCCTACGTCGCTCCTCGGCCGCGGTGGCCGCGAGTTCGGATCCCGTCTGGTTCCAGGGCACCATCTGCCGCATCACTCCTCTGAGGGGAGAGGGGGGAGGGAAGTCCTGCAGGGCGGAGATGCGTTGCGGGGAGGGGGGGGGGGCCTCCAGCCAGCGCCAGGACCAGCGCCGCGACCTGCCTCGTCAGGCTGGCAAAGCTGGCTGGGTAGCGGTCAGCAGGGCAGCAGCGGCCGCGTCATTAAACCTGTGTCTCATGTGATTTCAGAGGCACCGGCACCGGCACCACCACCACCACCACCAACACCGGCACCGGCACCAACACCGGCACCGGCACCAACACCGGCACCGGCACCACCACCGGCACCGGCACCACCACCGGCACCGGCACCACCACCGGCACCGGCACCGGCACCAACACCGGCACCGGCACCACCACCGGCACCAACACCGGCACCGGCACCAACACCGGCACCAACACCGGCACCGGCACCGGCACCGCGGCAGCCTGCCCCACCCGGCCCGCCCGCCAAACGGCAACGCCGGAGGGTGTTCTGGGCAGCAGATGTGCCACCAGAAGGTCAGTTTCACTATGTTCATTGTGATGATGTTTCCTGGGAGAATCGCTCGTCCACGACTTTGCTGGCTTCGTCCAGTGCAGCGTCGGACGTATCACCCCTCGGGGAGGGGCGGGGGGAAGTGGTTAGAAAGTAATTAAAATCTAGTCTTATTTGTGTTGCTTTGAACGCAGAACTTATCTTTTGTGGCGTTTTTAGTTAGTGTTCATCATGGGGTAGAGCCGAAGATATTTGAAACAAAAGAATGTCTTCCTGAGGTAAATTTGTTGACCGGTTTCGGTTTTCGGGGCCGACCAGAGCCGAGCAGAGGCCCTTGGCTAAGCGGAGCCGAGCCTGCTGCTTCTGGACCGCAATGCGATCCACACGGGCCCACCCTAGTGCCTCCCCACCTTATATTATTAGTTTGCTGCACTCGCTACGTCCTTTCGGCTTTCTTATCGGGAGTAAAAGCTAGCTGACACTTCAAAATTTAATTTAGCTTTGTTAGTGTTTCTATTTTTGTGTTATGTAGTGTTTCGAGGTATCATCTGCTAAAAAGAGCAACTGGAGACCCTAACCTTCGTCTCATGTGATTTCAGATTCCCGGACCCCGGCAACGCCGCCGACCTCGCCCCCGCCCACACCACCAGCCCCGACGCCGCCTCGCCACCAAAGGCGGTCGTCGGGGCGAAAAAGAAGACCGCCCCAATTTTATGTGGCCTAAGGAGGGGGAATTGGTATGTTACGATTTGAATTTGAAGTTATTTTTAGTTTACTTTTGTGTCCTACAAGCAACTTCCGTTTCTTGTTTCAGGATTTCTGACCCCCCCACCCAAAAAAAAAAAAAAAAATTATTATAACAATAATAATAATAATAATAATAATAATAATAATAATAATAATAATAATAATGGTGACAGCAGCTAACCAATACAAATTCTCTATGGACTTGTCAGCGGTGAGTAGAAACTGCAGCTTGTATTCATTGAGATAAAGTTTCAGTGTTAATCAGCTGTTTGAATTTACATTAATGTACTCTCATTTATTTCTTAGATCTGCTGGATCGAGAAGCTACGTAAGATGGTGGTTACATGATGGTGAACCTGAGGTGGAATGCGAGATTGAAATGGAACAAGAGGTGGCGTTGTACTATGTAATGGTGATTAATACTGGTGGCGATTATCAAAATTGTGAATCTACCAAAGATTGTGATTTCATGGTGTTTAAATTGAGGTGGAAATGTTGCAATTCCTTGATATGGCCAGTTTCCCATTGATTTCAGGAGGTAAGTTGAAAAATATTAATATAGTAATATAAATTTGGAATCACCATTTTGATGACATGCATATTAATTGTGTGAAAATTCTGTTACTTTTCAGGGATTTTTGAAGTGAGATAAAATGACTACATGAGATAAAATCTGCACTGAGAGTGGTGACAGCAACTAACGTTTACAAATCCTCTGTGAACTTGTCAGCGGTAAGTAGAAACTGCAGCTTGTATTCAATAAGATGAAGTTATCAGTGTTAATCAGCTGTTTGAATTTACATTAATGTACTCTCATTTATTTCTTAGATCTGCTGGATCTGGAGAAGTGGCTATGCATTGCTTGAGAAGCTATGTAAGATGGTGGTTACATGACTGTATAATTGAGGTGGAATGAGATTGAAATGGAACAAGAGGTGGCGTTGTACTGTGTAATGGTGATTAATACTGGTGGCGATTATCAAAATTGTGAATCTACCAAAGATTGTGATTTCATGGTGTTTAAATTGAGGTGGAAATGTTTCAATTCCTTGATATGGCCAGTTTCCCATTGATTTCAGGAGGTAAGTTGAAAAATATTAATATAGTAATATAAATTTGGAATCACCATTTTGATGACATGCATATTAATTGTGTGAAAATTCTGTTACTTTTCAGGGATTTTTGAAGTGAGATAAAATGACTACATGAGATAAAATCTGCACTGAGAGTGGTGACAGCAACTAACGTTTACAAATCCTCTGTGAACTTGTCAGCGGTAAGTAGAAACTGCAGCTTGTATTCAATAAGATGAAGTTATCAGTGTTAATCAGCTGTTTGAATTTACATTAATGTACTCTCATTTATTTCTTAGATCTGCTGGATCTGGAGAAGTGGCTATGCATTGCTTGAGAAGCTATGTAAGATGGTGGTTACATGATTGTATAATTGAGGTGGAATGAGATTGAAATGGAACAAGAGGTGGCGTTGTACTGTGTAATGGTGATTAATACTGGTGGCGATTATCAAAATTGTGAATCTACCAAAGATTGTGATTTCATGGTGTTTAAATTGAGGTGGAAATGTTTCAATTCCTTGATATGGCCAGTTTCCCATTGATTTCAGGAGGTAAGTTGAAAAATATTAATATAGTAATATAAATTTGGAATCACCATTTTGATGACATGCATATTAATTGTGTGAAAATTCTGTTACTTTTCAGGGATTTTTGAAGTGAGATAAAATGACTACATGAGATAAAATCTGCACTGAGAGTGGTGACAGCAACTAACGTTTACAAATCCTCTGTGAACTTGTCAGCGGTAAGTAGAAACTGCAGCTTGTATTCAATAAGATGAAGTTATCAGTGTTAATCAGCTGTTTGAATTTACATTAATGTACTCTCATTTATTTCTTAGATCTGCTGGATCTGGAGAAGTGGCTATGCATTGCTTGAGAAGCTATGTAAGATGGTGGTTACATGACTGTATAATTGAGGTGGAATGAGATTGAAATGGAACAAGAGGTGGCGTTGTACTGTGTAATGGTGATTAATACTGGTGGCGATTATCAAAATTGTGAATCTACCAAAGATTGTGATTTCATGGTGTTTAAATTGAGGTGGAAATGTTGCAATTCCTTGATATGGCCAGTTTCCCATTGATTTCAGGAGGTAAGTTGAAAAATATTAATATAGTAATATAAATTTGGAATCACCATTTTGATGACATGCATATTAATTGTGTGAAAATTCTGTTACTTTTCAGGGATTTTTGAAGTGAGATAAAATGACTACATGAGATAAAATCTGCACTGAGAGTGGTGACAGCAACTAACGTTTACAAATCCTCTGTGAACTTGTCAGCGGTAAGTAGAAACTGCAGCTTGTATTCAATAAGATGAAGTTATCAGTGTTAATCAGCTGTTTGAATTTACATTAATGTACTCTCATTTATTTCTTAGATCTGCTGGATCTGGAGAAGTGGCTATGCATTGCTTGAGAAGCTATGTAAGATGGTGGTTACATGATTGTATAATTGAGGTGGAATGAGATTGAAATGGAACAAGAGGTGGCGTTGTACTGTGTAATGGTGATTAATACTGGTGGCGATTATCAAAATTGTGAATCTACCAAAGATTGTGATTTCATGGTGTTTAAATTGAGGTGGAAATGTTTCAATTCCTTGATATGGCCAGTTTCCCATTGATTTCAGGAGGTAAGTTGAAAAATATTAATATAGTAATATAAATTTGGAATCGCCATTTTGATGACATGCATATTAATTGTGTGAAAATTCTGTTACTTTTCAGGGATTTTTGAAGTGAGATAAAATGACTACATGAGATAAAATCTGCACTGAGAGTGGTGACAGCAACTAACGTTTACAAATCCTCTGTGAACTTGTCAGCGGTAAGTAGAAACTGCAGCTTGTATTCAATAAGATGAAGTTATCAGTGTTAATCAGCTGTTTGAATTTACATTAATGTACTCTCATTTATTTCTTAGATCTGCTGGATCTGGAGAAGTGGCTATGCATTACTTGAGAAGCTACGTAAGATGGTGGTTACATGATGGTGAACCTGAGGTGGAATGACATTGAAATGGAACAAGAGGTGGCGTTGTACTGTGTAATGGTGATTAATACTGGTGGCGATTATCAAAATTGTGAATCTACCAACGATTGTGATTTCATGGTGCTTAAATTGAGGTGGAAATGTTTCAATTCCTTGGTATGGCCAGTTTCCCATTGATTTTAGGAGGTAAGTTGAAAAATATTAATATAGTAATATAAATTTGGAATCACCATTTTGAGGACATGCATATTAATTGTGTGAAAATTCTATTACTTTTTAGGGATTTTTGAAGTTGGTGGGACTACACCCCTTGTAGTCAAATTCCCTATACTAATGATGACTAATAGCTATTAATACTGGTGGCCATTATGATTATAGTGATGCTACCACCAAAGATGGTGGATTTTTAATTTGCATGCTATGTTGTCTATTGATTAAAATTCTGAAATGATTGTGAGAGGCGGAAAAGCCGGAATATTTTGATAAGTTCAATTTACTGTGGATTTCTTAAGGTATATTTGCTCATGCTTTGCAAAATGTGTTTATTCTGCTGTTTTACTTGACTTTTTTTAATTCAACAAAATTATTTAATTTCAGGCGGAGCATAGCTGCTGTATTTCAACATCTTAAAGAACTGGAAGATGATAGACTGATGTGGTGGGATTAGTTATCCAGAGGAGTGTTTTGCCTTTGATAAAAAGATCATGAGAAGTCGAAAGATCATATATATCTGTAATGGTTGCTCATATGGGTGGTGATGTTTATAATGAGAATGTTGCATACCATCTGAAAGTTCTGAACAATTATGTGCTGGAGAAAGAAGAAAAAAAGTAACTTTATGCACACAGTCAGGTAAAGCCCCGTCTCAACCCCCTGGCCATTCATCAAATCCTTTTGAAAACATTTGCTCCTTGTTATATTCTGTTAACATTCCTTGCCTTTCATTTTCTGTAATTTGCTTATTTGTGTTCACTTTCTGATTGCAGGCGTGAGAATTAATTGATGGATTAGTTGATGGAGAGGGAGAAGAAGAGAGAGTGAAAGAGAGCTGTGTTTCAACTGTCGAAAGGAAGGAGAAAGGAAGAGGGCCTCGGGCGACAGACACGGCATATATTAGGCCGGCAGAGATGGTGTCAGGAAAACGGGCCACTGAAGCATGCCTGTGAAGGAGAGCCCGAGCAGTTCAAACTGAGCACTGCAAACCTGTGTTGCTGCTACCGTATTGGCGGGCAGCTGACCCCCACCCCCTAATTCCCCTGGCTGGACTGCGACAACCAGGACCTGACCAGTGGGAGGCAGGCACCCCGCCGTTCTGGTAGGGTTAAGGAGTGGGATGGGAAGCTGTCTTAAGATCCGTGGATGCGTGCGCCAGGGAGAGCATCTCGGGGAGCTGTCGGGAGAGAATGAGACAAAGCTATGAGTTTGATACTGACTGTCTGCTGATAAATGGAAGATGTGTTTCAAAATGTTGGAAGTGGAAATATGTAAATGACCATTTGGTCTGCAAGATAAAGAAAAACCAGAAGACGCCGCCACTGTGTAATGGTCAAGACAGAACTACGAGTTGGGTCGAAATTTGCTTGCTTCGGTGACGACAAATGAATGGTTGTAAATGTTGCCTTTGATTGCAATACTAAAAATTATTTTTCTATGCGCCTGGGCCTCTGGGTATGACTGAAGTCTTGGCATAGTCTTTGAAAATAGTAACTTATTTCGTACAATCAGATATTAAGATTGGTGTTACTGAATGCCTTTATAAAATTCTCAGAGCATTCGATCAAATTAATGACAGGAAGAGGTTGGTATCTCACAATACGAACATGAAGTTATTTTTATTTTGTTTACTTCTGTGTCTAACACGCAACTTCTGTTTCTTTTTACAGGTTAATTTCTGGAGGGATATAAAATTCCTTGGTTGCTTAAACCTTGCTGTGCTGTAGAAAATTATCTCATTGCCTCAATTTTTTTACCTTTTTTTAAAAAAAATGAAAAAGGTATGTTTTGTCTTTTTTGTGTAAGTTTTATTGCCATCATATTTCTCAACACAGACATTACATTGTGTTCTGATTATTTTGGTTTCAGAGTCTTTAAATAGTTCCAGCAAATTAAGAGAAACTGCATGCCAATTTTGGATAAGTTCTGAATAAGAATGAAGATGAAGAATAACATGGTGTTTGATCCAGTGGCATATTCAGCCAGTGAAGCTTGAAAACTATGGTAACTACAATGCAATTCAGAAGTTTATCTAGTTTTCCAGCAGCTTTCACCATGACAGTTTTGAATGCCTTTGTGTCCTACAAGCAACTGGCGTTTCTTGTTTCAGGTTAATTTCAGATATTCATCTCCCTATCTGAAAGACACACAAAATGCTGTGAAATGTAAATGTCTGGAGCTGATCAGAAAATATCTGCTTCTGTTGCTGACTGGACTACCCAGTTGAGATTGTGGATAGCGAGTCTTCATTTTTCTTCGGATGCCTGGATACCTTTGATTGTGATACGAACTACGTGTGCTGGGAAATGCCTGAAGCTACGTGATGGGGTGTGTTAAATCTTCCTCAATTTTGATATTATGTCAACCATCTGTGCCTTTCATTTTCTATATACGCTCCTTGTCTTCACTTGCTGATTTCAGACATGAGAATTAATTGATGGATCAACTGTCAAGTCATGAGAGATATGATGTGATGTCACGCAATGTGATGGACGTATGTACTACAAGAAAAATAAGAAAATCTTGGTTTGCTTAAACCTTGCTGTGCTGTAGAAAATTCTCATTGAGGATTCAATTCTTTTAAATATCTTTTTAAAATGATAAAGGTATGTTCTGTCTTTTTTGTGTAGGTTTTGGTACCATCTCGTTTCTCAGCACAGACATCACATTGTGTTCTGCTTATTCTGTTTTCAGAATTAATGATCTTTAAATAGTTACTGCAAATGAAAGAGAAAAAGTATATGTCAATTTTGGAAAAATTCTGAAATTTAAGAATGTGAATAATCAGTGGTTATGTGGCATTTAAAAGGTGGGGAAAAAAGCCAAGGTTTTTATGTGGTTGATCTTCAAGATGAAGGTGTTTGATTTGGTGCCACATTCGGCCAGTGTTCATTAAAATGCACCTTCAGGAAAGGAGAATATTACCATATAAGTGCCTGGCCCTCTGAGCCTCTGACCATGACTGAACTCTTATGATAGAGGTAGGTTTTCAAATATTTTATGGAATAGAGATCTAGAATTTTCTCTTTTATGATATGAACATGAATTATGTGATAACTTTTCAGGGTTTCCTTGGTGGTACCACAACAGTCGTGAGTTTGTTAACTACTGATTTATATCTGTGATGATGGTTATGGATGAAAATGTTGCATACCAGTTCAAAGTTGTGCTGGAGAAAGAAGAAAAATATTAACTTATTGCACACAAGCTGCAAATGTAATTCCTCAGCCAGCTATCACATTACTCTTTGCTGGTTTTCTCCTGCTCGTCCTCTCGACATAGAAACTGTGGAAGATACCACTGGTGTGTTGAAAGTAAAAATCAGGGTATGTTTAATCTTCCTAAATATTTATATTCTGTTCACACTCTGTGGCCTTCATTTTGTTTATTTGCCTTTCATCTGTCTACTTGCAGATTCCAGGCAATAGAATTTGCTGATGGATTTACAAGTCATGATTCATTGCCAAGCACCACTGCTGACTATTTGGCAGCCCTAAAAACATAACGTCTTGATTTCAAAGCTGTGCCGTCGTGGCACTGCAGGAACGTGGAATGTGTCAGCATGAAGCCCCTCGCCGTATTGCCGACACCAGCTGCTGCTGCTGCAACATGAGAAGGCCTGTGAGGCTACCGCGCGGCTCCAGCAAAGTTTTGGAGGTGAGTTTCTGTGGACTGTAACACAATCCCTCCTCTGGAGCCGCCTGTGTGTTGGCCGCCGGCCGCTTCCCCGCTTCTCTGCACCACAAAGAGGCGTTCTGCGATCGCCCCGATGTTTTGGGGCGCCTCGAGCTGCTGTATTTGAACCTAGGTCCGGAACACGGCGGTTTTAATATCATCTGGCTGAAGCGGAATGTACCCGTACTGCCATGGGTTCAAATACCAACTCCCCTGGTGCCCCCCCCCCTCTATTTTTGTAGTGTTTTTAGATCCTTTGCCCCTTTTCGGATTGTTCGGTCGGTCTGCATGTCGATTAGACCACATTAGACAGGAGGGCGACGCCCCCTTCCCTCCCCTCGTTGGCACGTGCCCTATGGCAGGGCACTGAGCACGAGAAGGACTCCAACTTGTGCTGCTTATTGCGCGCGGCGCGCACACGTCTGCGCACCGGGCGCCATTCATAACGCGCCGCTGCTTTTGCGGATTGAAAACGCGCTTGCTGGGTAGAAGTGAACAGAACGCCATACCCACAGCCGGGACCAAGGGAGCGCACCGAGCTGAGCCGAGCCGCCAGCGCCGCCAGCTCCCGTCACCGGGACGTAGGACATGGAGAGGGGCTTGGGGGCGGGGAGGGGCATGCACGTGCCGGAGGCCGGAGGCGGCCGGAGGGGTGGGTACGGCGGGCGGGCGGGGTAGTGGCCGCCGGCATGCCGCCACGGCCGCCCCACCACATCACCCCGCTCGTGCCCTTTCCGCCCTTTCCCCTCCGGCGGAGCGCGCAGCCCTCCGAGCCCCCTGGCGGCTGCCGAGGCCCCCGCTGTCCGCCACGGACGTGACAAGCATGTTAGGGTCGGCCGTCGGGGAGGCGGGACTAGAGGGCCCGGAGCCATGGCAGTCCGTCCCGGTCCCGGCCGCCTACAAGTGTCGGGTCGTGTCGCCGTTGGAGTGCATGATGGCGGCGCTAGTCGCCGTCAACCGCGGACCGTCAACGACCGAACTGAACCGGGCCGGGCCGGGCTGGCTGTTTTGGTGGGACAAGAAGGAGCAGGGGGAAGCAAAGGCGGATTTAGGGGATGGGCGGGGCAACAGGCTTTTGCCCTCCCCCCGGAGGGCGCTGGAAATGTAGGCAACCGGCATAGCTTTTCCGCCTGTAAGTAGGCAAAAAGCGGGACATTGCCCCTCCCCCCAACCCGATCCTAGATCCGCCCCTGGGGGGAAGTCGGAGACGGAGGCCTCCTTCGGGGACGGCGGGCGGGGGCTGCTGGGGCTGCAGGCGGGGAAGAAGACGGAATGCTAAGCACAGGCACGGGGGCGGCTCGGGGGCGGCTCGGAGGCGGCTCGGAGGCGGCTCGGAGGCGGCCAGCGAGCGCCGCTTGCTACGTGGTAACCGCATTAGCCCATGAGATCAGAGGGTCCCCCCAGGCTTATTGCCTCTGGGATCGAACTCACAAGTCTGCGTAGCGTAATCAAGATCAGGTCCAAGTAAACACTGCCGTTTTCAATCAGTCTGGACGCCCCTAGAGCAGCCCCCAACCCCTCCCCCGCCACGCCCGGAGCCAGGTCAGGGGCTGTCAGGCGCCGTCATGGCTCATGTCCGTGCCGTCCGTGCCGTCCGTGCCCTAATTTGCCCGAGCGCCAGTCGCGGCACGTGTGCTGTCCGGGCCGGGCGGCTCTACGCCCAGAGGCCGACGCCGACGCGCCACCCCCGGCGGCTCTGGGCTCCGGCGCCGGCCCTCTCCCAACCCCGGCGGCAGGACCGCGGCTCGCGGCCTCACGCCCTCACGCGATGGCACGTCCCCCCCCCCCCCCCCATTCGGCGGCTGATGGCGTCCCTCTTCCACTCACGGCGTCGTCGACGACACCGACACCCCCGTCGAGGCCGTCCTGCAGGTGCCAACGCGTGATGACAGCGCCCGCGTCCTTGGGTCTGATGGCTGTCCATACCGTGGCCGTCGTCCTCCTGCACGGGGGCCGGGGGCTGGGGGCCGGAAGCACCGCCTCAAGGACCCCGCCCCGCCAAGTACCTCTCCCCATTGGTGGCCGCCCATCCATGCCCTTCCCGAGCGGTGACTCGGCGGCGTCGTCTAACGAGTGCCTTTCGACGGCAGCCGACGAGGGGGCGTCCATACGTCTTGTCTTGTAGTACCATAGGCCCCTTGGAACCTTCGGTGAAGCCTGTACACGTGATCTGACACACTCGTGGCCACCCCCCTCGGCCCGGGTACCCGACAGCACCGGTGGAGGCGCGAAGGCGGGTGGTCCCGCGTGGAGGGTCTGTCCCCCCAAGGGTGGTTAAACCGTCTTTTCTTAACCTCCCCTAGGTGGACCCGTACCTCGCCAGGGGCCGCTAGGTCCTCTCCGGCGGTGGAGGCGGGGCCGGGGGGGGGGGGGGGGGGGGGGGGGAGCGAGGGGGCTGCTGATGCGGGCATATGGTATCCCGTGGGCTGTACAGCGGGCGACGGTTTGTATACCGCGGACTGCGCCACTTTCCGCGGTCGCCCCCTTACCACAGAGTTGCTGCGGCCAGCTGCTAGGCCCGTCAGACCCTCAGTGGGGGCGACAATTGGTTTGCAGGTTTGGATACCTGGGGTTATGCAGAGTAGGTTCGGACTCGGACTGCGGCTGCTGCGGCGTGGCGTGCGGCTGGGATGTGAGTCATGCAGGGGTGCAGCGTGCAAACGTGCGTCATGCAGGGGGGGGGGGGGCTTACCGAGGGCTCAGGGCACCCCGTCCGGTGCGTCTGCTACCGCGTCCTGGGCTTGGTTCCGTTGCTCCCTCGCCGCCCTCCTCTCCTTGGCCGCTTGCCGTCTCTCTTCGTGGGGGTCCGGTAGCTCGTCGAAGAGTTTGATGGCAGCCCGGAAGGCGTCCCGGTCTTCGGCCGCCTCCCTCCAGTTCGCCGGGTTGACGCCCACCGCCTCGATGTACTGCTGGCGCTGCTTGGCGAGCGACTTGCGCGGGCTGCCCCGGAAGCGCTTCGCCGGCTGGGGCGCAACGAGCATGGCGAGGGCGTTGGGGCGTGGCTCGATTTGTTGCTCGCGTTCGTTCGTGCGTGCGTGTTTGGCTGCGTGCGTGTGTGTGCGCGTGTCTCATATGTCTCATGTGATTTCAGATGTCCAACCTGGCAGCACCAAGACCACCACGACTTCAAAACTGATCGCAGACTTCAAACCCTTGCCGTCGTGGCTCTGCAGGAGACCTCCGCAGCTTACATTGGCTGGTCTTGTCGAAGATACCTACTTGTGTGCTATCCACGCCAGGTGTGTCACCATCAAGCCAAGACCATCAAACTCGCGCGCCGCATTGCCGCATAAGCAAGAAGTGGAACGTTAAGAAATGTTAAGTGTTCAGAGTTTATTGTTAAGAGTTAGTGTCGAGTAAGAGTTATGAATTTAAGGAGGAGACAAGGTGGAAACAAGGGATTATGTAGTGTGGGTTGTTTAAAGGGGTTCAAGACAGACGCCAGAAAGAGAGAGAGAGAGAGGGAGGGGGGAGGGGGAGGGGGAAGGGTGACGTGTGAGGGGGAAGGGGTGGGACGCGCGGGGTCAGGATCTGCGGGGGCTCTCGGGATGGGGGGTGTGGGAGTAAGTGTGGGTGAAGTGGGGAGGGGGGCGGGCGACGGAAGGAAGGGCAATGGGCTCCTGTTGTCCCGGGTTCCTGGGCTCCTTCGAGGGCTTCGGATAGTAGCATCGTTGTATTGTCTTGCTGTGCTGCTGAGTCTTTTCTGTTCTGACTGCCTTCTTTCTTCTCTTTCTGCTCCGGCGGCGCTAACTGCTGATTTATAAAGATAGGTTGTCGCGTTTTTGGCCCCCTTGTTTTTTGCGATTTTATCTTGCCCTGTTTTGCGGGCAAACCGCCAAATTTTGCGACCATCTTGCGATTCATTAATCGGATTTTTGCGGCTTGTTTGCGAGTACTTTTTAAGAATTTCTCGAGATTGGGGGAGTGGGAGTAAGTGTGGGTGAAATGTGGGGGGGGGGGGGGGGGGGGACGGTAGGAAGGGTAATGGGCTCCTTGTTAGGTGATTAGGCGATTATGAAGAAATTGAGAAAGGACTGAGAAACATCATCTTTTTTACTAGTGTCGTAAGGCGTAGTTTGTACTGACATGATTCGCACCCCTTTCCCGACCCCGAGCACCAACCGCTATTTCCGTCATCCGCCAGGCCCCGCGCCGTATGGACCCCCTTCCCTACCGCAACCCAGAGACCAAAGCACGGGCCATTCGAGCCGAAACTTGGACGGCTGTCGAGTAGAACGAGCGCGCACTGTCTAGGCCTGGAAGTTCCCTCGCGGCGAGTCATGCATGATAAGGTCATCCTCGGTACACCGCGTTGAAGGCTACAAACTTGCGCGACGCGTTTGGCAACGAGCGCCGGCAGAGGCAAGCAGCGGCGAGTGTTTTTCACGCTCTGTCTTGGCGTTTGCCGTCACTTATGACGCTCATAGCGCGACGTGCTTCTTTATCATAAACGGTGAAAAAGGACATCTTTGGGGGGCTGACCCGGTGGGGGGCCGGGTTCCGTGTCCAACCGGTCTGGTCCTGCCGCGCACCCTGTCACGTAAAGCAAAGATTGTTGGTCCGGTTCTTCTTCCAATCTTATTTTCAGCAAATCGGATTTCCCACTGTCTTTTGAAATGGACGCTAAAATTTCTGATCAAACCCTGCTCCCGGGAAAAAAAGTATGAACAAACGAGATCATTCATGTTACTTCTCAACTAAACTATTAAGGTGTTAGAGGGTTTGAGTGAAGAACTCAGGCCTGGCAGTAATTTTTTCTAAGAAGTTTAAGTTTAAAATTTACTGTTACTGTTCTCAAATTTTATTCAAATAACTCTTTAAATATTGCCTTGATGCTCATGAATTTGAGTGGGATTGCCTTTCAGGGTAATCCTACGCTAGTTTCAAGTTAAGGATAGACCCGCCGTGCTTCCAAAAATTTTTTTTGTTCTTTTTAATTGAACTGAGCTTTTACAAAAACCGTTTGCATACTACAATTACCACTTCACAGCTTCGATGGGCACCTGATTCATCATTATTACTTGTTTTTCTGCCATGACACACTATTCAAACACATCCTTCCTCACTTCTTGTATTCTTGTAGAAAAGTATTTGGTTTTTGTTTGCTTGATGGTTGTGTGGTTGTTTTGTGTGTTTGTAGGTATTTAAATGTGTTTGTGTATGTAGTATATGTGTGTTATGTGTGTAGTTCGTTTCTGTGTCTGAATGGTCCATGGGTTTACAATAAACAATAGACACATCATACTATCACACATCGTGCCCTTTCGAAGTTGTGAAGCTCTGTTAAGCATAATTTTTGCAGAATTCTTCCTAGACAAAGTTTATTCTGAAATAATTTCTAGATGTCCATTCTGAACTGTCCAGATAGCAAATGTTTATTTTCTAGCCTTCTGAAAGTTTTAATAAGAAAGTAAAACTATTAATTCACAGAACAAGCATAAGTGAACAGTTTGACAGCAGTTGTATGTATGTATTTATGTTCAATCCAAATGTAATGCGTCACTAAGAAATTTAAGTGCTGTTGAAGTAACAAATGAGTGTTTAGCGATACTTTCAGTCATTTGAAGACCGACGGAAATCGGAATACCCCCGAAACAAAGGATTGGGGAAGGGAAGTCCCCCCCCCCCCCCCTCCACCCGGTTAGAGAGGACATCCGCTCAGTGGCAGGCCAGTTTTCACTAGTTGCAATCTAAAGAAAGGAGACGTTTTGAAGTTCGTATCGGTTAACAGTGTTTGGAATGGTATTGATCTTTAGCTTCCACTTCGTAGCCTCGCTGGAACAGGCGCGTACTTAGGGGAGGGCGATGGGGGCGATCGCCCCCCCCCCCCCCCTTTTGGGTCTCCGAAGGGGACCTTTTCCCCCGAATGTAGGCAACCCGTAAAGCTTTGCCCCTGATGGTAGGCAACATGTAAAGCATCGCCCCCTCCTTTCATCAGCCCTAATTACGCCACTGCGCTGGCAACCCCTATACTGCATTTTCATCGCAATTATCTATTCGTGACAGATTTTTCGAATATCAACACTGGTACAAAGGATGATGTTTCACAATTTTGAGTGAACGGCGCTCTGTAGGATATTGGACCCAGAGAACCTCGAGCACACTTTGGCCGTATGGTAGGATCGATATTAACGGGCACTTCCCTTAAAGGCGGGGGTGTTTTTTTTTAACGTTTTAGGGATGAAAACGATATTTTTTTCGAATTTTTAAGATTTTATCTTGTCTATCGGGCATATAGTCTTGCGTGATAAAATGTGTATCAAATTGCTGTATCTTATTTTAGACTCGACAATGAACACGTAGATGACTCAGTTAAATGAATTCGTTTCATTATTTGAGATTTCGTGGGCCTTCCACTCGCTTTGCTCGCGTTTCTACCCCTTAATCAGGTTACCGCCAGTAAACTTGTAGCTCATATCGGTGTATTTGTCTCCTCGAATGTTAAAACCCCCTTCGTTTTAGATTCTTGAAAAGTGATCGGGATAAGGAATTTCTGGGTGACCCAGTAGTTAAGAATCCGAACTTCACACTCGCGTTGCTCGAAACTCCGGATTTGGCCTTTGGCGTCGAACAAAATTGCTTGCAATTTTCAGAACTTTTTTTCTGTTTGGTGTAACTGCCGCGCGCGTCCTTCTGTCTCGTTTGTTTGCGCTCTCCTAAAATCACGGCCGAGGAATTCCCGCGCGCTCTTGCGATGCTCCTTTTTTAAGTTCAGGATCTCGCCTGGCATGTCCGTGCCCGTGTGTTTGGCAGTCTCGCTCTTGCTAGTGCGAGGTGCAGCCGGAGGGACCCGCCAATCACAGCTCAGCTCAGGAGTCGCGGTCTTGTCGCGTCTCTCCTTCTCTCTCTCTCTCTCTCTCTTGCTCTCTCTCTCTCTCTTGCTCTCTCTCTCTCTTGCTCTCTCTCTCTCTCTCTCTCTCTCTCTCTCTCTCTCTTCTCTCTCTCTCTCTTCTCTCTCTCTCTCTCTCTCTCTCTCTCTCTCTCTCTCTCTCTCTCTCTCTCTCTCTCTCTCTCTCTCTCTCTCTCTCTCTCTCTCTCTCTCTCTCTCTCTCTCTCTCTCTCTCTCTTTCTCTCTGTTGCGTTCTCTCTCGCTCTGTCTCGATACCTTAGAGCAGGAAGGTCTTATCTCAGCGTAGCGCTGTGGAAGCCCTTAAGCTTGCGGGGCGCCACGCACAGTTAGGAGCTTTCACAGCGCTACGCTGAGATCAGGCCTTCCTGATCTGAGCTATCGGTCTAGCTCTTTGTTGCGCTCTCCCTCGTCTCTTTGTTGCTCTGCTCGACTCTGTTTCTGTCTGTCTTTCTCCTTCACGTTCTCTCTTGCTCAGTTACGATTTACCACTATTTCCCCCTCACCATATTCCTCCTGCACTCCCTTCCCTCCTCTCCCTCTTCCCTCCTCTCCCTCTTGCCTCCTCTCCCTCTTCCCTCCTCTTCCTCTTCCTCCCCCCCCCTCCCCCTCCCCCTCCCCAAAATGCCCTCCCCGCCGCCCTGCTCTACTTGCCTCCACTACTTCCCCGTACTACTCTCGCCTCTCCAGTCTCGAGTTCCACCGCGGTGACTGCCTCTCGCAACCCTCTGCTTTTCTTTCACGCGCTGCTCCGATCCCTCACTTTTCTCTCTTTCTCTCTGTCTCTCTCCCTCTGGTGTCTCGCACTTGTATCTCGTTAAGCAACCAATTGATAATGTTCACTCTTACCTTGTTTCCACCCTTAATTGTTATTTTAGTGAAGATGTGGGCAGAGCAAAGTCAACTTTTTACTATTGTATGCAAATTTAAAATTAAGCACAGCGCCATCATCACCAACATGATTTGTTACGTCCGTATAGGGCATGCCCTTGGACATTAAAGCGACCAATAAATAAATAAATTTAAAAAAAGAAAATAAGAAAAAAAAGAAAAAAATAGAAAAAAATAAGAAAAAAATAAGAAAAAATAAGAAAAAATAAGAAAAAATAAGAAAAAAAATAAGAAAAAATAAGAAAAAAAATAAGAAAAAATAAGAAAAAAATAAAATAGAATATATGTATACTAAAGGAGATGACAGGGAAGAAGTGGAAAGGAAATTCTCTACACTGGAAAAGTTTATTATTTTGTCACTGTAATTAATTTCAATTTGAACAATATTTCTGGTTTTAGACTTCATATTTGTTAAATTTTAAGTTGATATGGTTCTTTGTGTCTAATATTCTTGTACGTTAGCTTGAGAAGATGAACGGTGTCAATGAGTGTGTGCTTAAACAGTATGACGATTTTTTTCCACATATTGTTTTATTTATATTACACATGTGACTCACCCCTTATGCTGTATGAATAAAAGATCCGCCCACTATTAAATACTAAAATATCAAATCCAGGTGATGTGACATTACTAGTACCTATGCATCCTACTTTTTATTGTGTGTGTTGTGAGTAACTGATGTTTCATCTATGGAATGTGATAACTTTGTTATCCTGCTGGCCATAGTATGGACCAAAAATCTATTTTGCAGCTCTATGGTACACAATTTTGCTATGTTTATTTTTATGGCTAGATATGTGAATTTTCATTACCTGTAAATTACTGAATTGATCTGTTGAATATATTTGTATTATTATACATTTTGTACATATAAAGAGAGCATTTTTCATTTAGACCCATGGGTAAATCACTAGATAAATCTATGGACAAACCACTAAGAATAATCACTTCCCTAAACCACTGCCAAATTACCCAGTGATGAACTGCCCAGGGCTTTTTGTCGGTGGTTCTATTGTTATATTTCTGTAATGGAAGTACTGTGACTCAACGATATGGGCTGATTGGAATTCTTAATATTAACTTGCTTTTAGAGTGGCCAAAGCCTGTGATGAATGATGACAATTTGCTGATCTTGCTAGTTGTTCAAATTATTGCTCCCTTAATGCATTTACTTGATGTGAATAGCATTATATAGAGTAAAAATTAGTTCAGTTCAGGTGTGTGTGTGTGTGTGTTGTTTCTTTAGAATATTTTCTTTTGTATTTTGCCTAATGGAACATAAATTAAAATAGTAAAGATGATAACCCACAGTGGTGCTCCCAGCACCGTCATTCACTGGTCATTAAACATTTTTCTGCGCTGGTGTTCAACTTTCTTTGCAAACCCTATTCTTTTCTCACCTGGACCTTTAATTTTTAGTATCAAAGTGTGTTGATAACTTTTCCCCCTTGTTTTTATATCATTTGGCTTTTGACCTTGAGAGGGTATAGTCAAAACTTAATGAAGTGCTCCAAAAGAAATATATCCACGTTTACTTTAACTTCTTGACTAACGCTGTTTGGTCAGCCTTGTGTGGACAAGCAGTTTTGGGAAGGGTCATTTAAGATACCAGGGCTGCTTGACAGAATTCCACACTGGCTGCTCGTAAATGCCAGAGAGCATTCGGAAAATAGCAAAGTAATGAACACGGGTCTGAATTTTCAATTATTTTACAAAGCGAAGGCATAAGTCACTGCCACTAAATTCCAGAGAATCATGATTTTGTCAAGATATATGTGAACACTTATGCACCGATTTGCAGAATTTAACTTAATAATGATTAAGCAGCACTTAATGTCATTTCTGGCAAACCAGTTCCACGAGTCCTTTTGATGAATTGTGTCATGAGTCGGAAAAAAGAGGTGTGAATTATTTGAGTTGCCTATGAACATTTACCAACTGTGGCTATTGTGACTGCTGAAGCGTGTAAGTACTAACACAACCTGCTGTGGTTTCTTGCAGGCCGTTAAAATATGAGCAGCTCTTCAATCATTAGGCCGGTCGTACCTCAACAATCATATCAGTGGAGATTGTGGGATTATTGGGATAGTGACAAAATTGAAATTCTCCATAAATGTGCTATTTAATGGAAAATAAAGGCACATAAAAACACAAGATAAAGTGGGAAACTGAAAAAATAAAAAATGAAATCAGCCAAATACATTGTAGGGAAACAGGTACTGGAACTGAAACTGAAATGGAAATAGAAAATGAATTAGTCAACTGCTTTGAAACTTTGACACGAGTTATTAAATAACCTGGTACTTGGCGTGTGGGCATTAGTGCAAGGGAAAGCAACAATATGGAGATCTCGTGACACTGCAAAGAAGTGTGCAGAAGAAGATTACCTTCACAGCATCTCCCATGGAAGTGACAAAAATTTGCAGTTTCTGGTTTTTAAACATTGAATTACAGTATTAACAAGACAGGTGATATCAAATTTTTTTTTTTTTAAAGGGAGGGAAACTCTGTAAGCCATCTCATCTATCTCAGCAAGATTGCACACCACCCTTACTGGAAAGGTTCGCACTGAAGGTTTAATGGTTCAACAATTTCTTGGTCACTCTAAAAAGAAAGGAACTACTAAAAAATCTGAGAGTAAGATAATTAAACATTCGATAGAAATTCAAAGTCAAAACTCTGCCAGGACAGTTGACAGAACTTTTCACAATTCAAGTAAAACACCAAGAAAATCAAATCTTGCTTAAAATGCCAGACCGCCGTTGTGTTTTTAGGTGTGATCGTGGGTATGATTCAGCGAGGAAGAAATTTCAAGAAGTTGACATTATCAGTACATGTTATGAGGCTTTAGTGATATGGTACTAATTGTATCAAAGAGTCAAGGGATTGTTTATTTATTTATTAAAATTGCAACCCATCAAGAGAAACAATAATTGTAACACAGGTAAATGTCAAAACCAGAGAGCATAGCAGGGAATTGAGGTCACAACTAGAACCAGAAACTAAAGGAAACTTAGGAAGAAATGGACAACTGATGAAACACAGAGTTAGGTCTCCTTAAAAAAATCTTCAATTCTATGAAACTCTTTCTATTAGCCATTCTTTCAATGTCTTTTTGTGAAGGTCTATTTCACGTATCCTTCAAATATGTGCTGGTAGAGCATTAAATATTTTAAGAAATCTATTGATTAGTGAATCAAAGGCAGTTTCCATTGGCACTAATCTATCCTTATATCTTGTAATATGATCATGCACGTCACTCACGTTTTGTTTGGTTGAGTTTCTACTTGCCTGAAGGGCTGACTTGTATATTGCTAGCGAAGGCAGAGTTTAAAGATTCAATTTGCGGAAAATTCCTCTGCAGGTGCGAATTTTAGAAGATTTAAAGAGCAGAGAAAACATGATGTTAAAGAGATCTTTTTGTCCCTCATCATTGCCCCAGATCTCAATTCCAAAAGAGAGGTGTGAATACACATGGGCAAAGTATACAAGTTTACATTTGTTTAGACTAAGGCTCTCAGATACCTGGAGAAGCATTTAAGGTCATGGGAGATTCTAATTCCTAAGAAGCTTGCTTCATACTCTTTCAAGTGTAGAATTACCAATTTGTGAACTGGTTTCTGAATTCTAGTTGAAAAGCATGTACACACTTTTATCAAGATTTATCAATCACGCCGAAGAGCACCAAAGTAATCCTTAATATTTTGAATAACAGATTTCCCTTTGTTAAAAATTTCCTCCCAGGTACTCCCTCAATTACAATATTATTGTCATCAACATATATGATGGCACTTGCCTTAGCTACTTTTACAATTTGATTTATGGCATTGACATACAATATGAATAAAAGGGACCAAGTACTGAACCTTGAGGAACATTATCTTCTACCAGCTTGAGGGTTGATGATAGTACAGTTACAAGGAAATTGTTAATAATGTTTCACCAGCACACCGAGCAGTTAGTGCTGCTCAAAATTTTCATCCCCCAAAAGCATAGCCTCGCAGCAGGGTGTCTCTTGGCGCGGCGATATCGAATTCGATTGTGATTGTGATCGTGATTGGTGATTGTGATTCCAAACGAATTTCGCTAGCGGAGTAGGGGATGTGCGAGCTGTAGTTGTGGACAAATTTCTGAAGTGTTAAATTTAACGGGAAAAGTTTTGTCCGCTTTGCTTAATTTTCACGCATGACGTTTTAAACTGAAGCGCACATCCTCCTCGTATCTTCGTTGTTTTTGAAGGCAACCAATCATTGACTCGCCTATCAAGGCTCTCATTAGTGGAGTGTACGTGTAAACATTTGTTTATCCCAGCGCAGACGAAATGAGGGATACCTCATCAGTTTGTGCGTGTTGAGCTACTTCCTCTCAAAGTAATGTACATTGAGACTTTTATCATTACCTGCTTGCGCTCCATGACGGCACAGGCTGTATCAGTTCGGTAACTTCACATATTAACTGATCTCAACTAAAATCAGTTACCCACAATGGCAGCAACGTTTGAACCGTACGACAGAGACAGGTAAGGCTTATTAGTTAATTGTGGTATTGTCCTTTGAAATGTTAAGCAACACCTATATATGCTGTTCTGGTCTTCTAGTTAGTATTTTGGCCAAATGTCACGTCAAGATGCTACTGATCTCTTAATGGGAGAGAGAGGAGGAGGAGTTTTTCTTGTCAGAGATAGCAATTCCATCCATGGAGATTTTGTTCTGTGTGTTCGGTAGGTAAACTGTTGAGTACTCTACTTTTATGAAATTTTTAGTCCAAATATGTATAACTCTTAAATTGTTATCTGGTCTTTAGGGAAGATAGTAAATACAGCCACTATATTATTAATAAACTACGACAAGGTGATCAGACACGGTATCGAATTGGAGACCAGACATTTCAAGACCTCCCTAGTCTTTCGTCATTTTATAAATTGCACTACTTGGACACAACACCATCATAAGGCCAGCTCCGCATCGAATTGAAAAAGTTATGGCAAGATATGACTTCGAAGGCACTGTAAGTATTTCATTGTGTTATAGTTTTAGCATGCAAACAATTGTTTTAACTGGCCTTATTATATTTGTACAGGATCCTGATGATCTTCCATTTAGCAAAGGTGAAGTGCTGACCATAATTCAAAAAGATGAAGATCAGTGGTGGACAGCAAGAAATAGTGTTGGTCAAGTAGGATCTATCCCAGTGCCATATGTTCAAAAGGTAATGCTCTCAAATTTTATGGTACAAGATGATTTTGTTGCTGTGATCATTATGAACTTTGCCTTTTTTTTCCAGTATGAAGAAAATCAGTTAGGTGAGGGACAAAGGTCTGGTTCGGGTGGTGGCAACCCTATTCCAGTTCAACAGGAAACTAACATAAAGAGGACTAACATGCAGGTAAAATCCACTTTTTATTTCAGAACATTACTTGGAATTCTTTCAGTAAATTTGTGGTTTCAAGTGGCCACATATTTATTTAACAAATTTTGGGCCAGGGAATGGTAAAGTTAATTGTGCATTTTTTTCTACTTTATTACAGAGGAAGCTTCCTGCCTACGCCCGAGTTAAACAAGCCTGTGTTCCAAATGCATATGACCGCACTGCCTTGAAGCTGGAAGTTGTTGATATTATTAAGGTCACAAAAATTAATATTAATGGACAGTGGGAGGGTGAATTAAACGGCAAGAAAGGTCATTTTCCCTTCACCCATGTAGAATTTGTTGAAAAATAAGTTGAAGATGGTACTGAAGAAAGTTAGCTATTCACAATATCCGCAATTATCTTCATTATGCTTTCAGTTCCTGGTAATTTGTGGATTGGTTCAGACATTATATCATGGCCTGAATTAAATTACTAGATATTGCTATTGTGATGAATTCAGTCATGGGGAGGACAGCTGTTATTAATTTGTTGTCCTCATTCTTTTAGAAAAATAGATTAGTGCATGCAAAGGATGTGTATCTGTCTGAAATCCTAAGGATAGGTTTCAGAATGAGGAAAGGAATGGCATAGCAAAGATGCTCAGTCTAGTGCATCTGCTTAACGTTTGCGGAGATTACTGTAGAGATTACTTATGTGGCATTGTTTTATTTTAGTATTTCAGTTGTGAATCTTGCTCTAATTTTTTATTCTTTTTTATGATTCTGTATTGAGACAACATTGCTATATGTGCATATCAACTTGTGGGACTGCGCTTGTTTTCAAGTAGTCCAAGTCATATTAATGTGAAGTTTTTTAAGTAATGTAGATCAAGACATCAAAATTGTGATGAAATTATGTTCAGTCTTAGGACAAGGTATTTATTCTGATTGTTTAGTTTAATTATTGGCCATGAGGATGTGAGAAGTTTCCTATCAATTGATAAGTGAAGTGGTATGTAAGGAGGCATGATTCATATTGTCTGGAATGTAAGGCTCTAGATCCAGCTTCTATTGTACGGTGTATTTTATTTAGTAATAATTTATACCCGTTTGCTGCTTCTGATTTGAGATTTTGATGCGTATTATCATGGATTGAAAAGTCTGATTTTAGATATGTGGAATAGCTTCTTGTGGGCTTCCGTGCCCACTACGAAGAAAGTGTGTGAGGCAAGTGCCAAATGAATTGTAGAAGTGTTTGTAAATAAGCTTATTTCTGGATATCTTATATATTTAATTGAAGTATAGCTCTTATCTTGGTTGTATAGTGAACAATATTTCAAACTGTTATCTTTACTCCAATTTTATTTCATTTCAACTTGGTTTCAATTTGTCATTTTTAATCATTCCTTCATGCTTTCATTGTCTGTAAAAATAGATATTCTAAGAAATGTTTGGCTTCCTAGTTATTTGGGTAGAATTGGATAGTATAAATTGGTTTTCCACTCCTAAAGAGGAAATAATACTTTTCACTAAAAATGTACTTTTTGACTTTTTTTTGTTTTGCACACTGAATCATAGTTCTGCCCTTGTATGTCTTATCTTCCAGTGACTGTATGCATTAAATAACCTATGGTTTTATTTTGAAAACTGGCTTTTGTGAATACTGTCCACTATAACTACTTTAAAATCATTTATAACATGAAATTTGTTGCACTGTGTTTGGACAGTATGTGAATGTATTCAGATCTATTGGTCTCCTCTAGAATAATGTACAGAAGTGTAAGGTGAAAGATTCTGTACTACCTTTCCTCTTCATATTTTCTGCCTAAAGGTTTATGGGTTCCTTTGTGGTTCCACTGCAGTAGAGTGTGAGCAATTAAAATAAAATTCCAGTGTTGCATTTTTTAGGCTGTTTCTGTTTGTACTCCTGATGCTTATGTGTGTTTTTTTACACAATGTGGTTTTTTTAATAGCGTAAAATGCCATTCAAATTGAAAATTCTGTTGTAATTGCGTGGTGTAGGCAGCTCTGCTGCCAATCATGTACATTAGTTGGATTGTGGTTAGACTGTGGAAATAGGAACTGGAATAAATTTTGCAAGTTGTTAATCTAAGTGGTGGCAGTGCATAATTTGAGGCATCTCTAGATTTTGACAATTTTGTGTTGTATATGTCACACACAAGTGAGCAGGACTGTCGTATGCATGCGTATGCAGCATCTCCAACAATAAATCATGATCCTTTAACATTCTTAGAAGTTTCATATCCAAGTTGGTTATATTGAGAAAATAAGAGATATTTGTCTCATTTTGCCTATGTATTATAGAATGTTTTTGATATTTTTTTCAGAATGTTCCTCAACTAATTTTTAGTCTGCTATTGGAACTGTGTTTGTGGGATCATATTGACAGTAGAATTTGTAAGTAAGGAATCTTTTGTCATTATTATCAGGAAGTGCATTATATTTGTGTACTGAACGATTTGCTGGACAAATGCAAGAATTTCGTGAGGTTGCTGATCCTTGTATTTCTGTTCTTGGCCAGGACTAATGCCAGAGTAAACCTATGTTATGTGTACCATCGGTTGGCAAGTTGTACATTTCTCCAATGGAGCTTGCTCTCATGTGTGACCATGCACGACGCATCTGAGTGCAGTCATAGCAATTTAATTTGACATTGACTTCAGAAGCAGGAGATTGATTTGGCACCACGTAGGATATCACCAGCCTTGTTTTAAGAAATTAAATTTATTGTTGAAGACTGGAATGGAAAGTACAATGCTACTGTATGTATTTTGAGCGCTGTATGTAAAATAAATTATAACATTCAAATCGGCCATGCTCATGGTCTTCACTTATATTTTCCCGTCATATAACCCGGCGAGTCATTATGGCCCAACATAGCATCATCAGTGGAGTCCTGGAGCTAGTACTCTTCAGTTTGGCACAAATCACAAATGGGGGGGGGGGGGGGGGCAGAGGACGGACTGATATGTTGGGCACATGTTGTCTGTGGCGCTGCTGGGCGAGCGGCTTCAAAAGAGCCACGCTGCAGGCGTGTGGCGTGTGCTCAAAACCCCAGGCCAGGACGCTGCACCCTGCACGGCCCGTCTCAGTACACCCACTGAAACCAGTCCGTTGACGTCCCTCGTCCCTGCGAACCCAGCATGGGGGTGGCGACCACCTTCCTCGCGGCCAAGACACTGGCCATGCACTGGCGCTGTCCCTGCTCAACCTGACGACCAGGTTGGCCGAGTCCCCCGTCAGCGGCAGCGGCCGATCCTCGCTGTCGTCGCCGACGCCTAGCAGCGAGTGGAACGCCGTCCTCGACAAGTCCATCAACATGTTCAGGACAGGCTCGGACTGGCCCGGGGTGCCACCCTGCCATCCTGCGTTCGCGAGGGCAGGACCCCGGGCCCACCAGGACCCCGGGCCCACCAGGACCCCGGGCCCACCAGGACCCCGGGCCCACCAGGACCCCAGGAGCCCACCAGGACCCCGAGCCCACCAGGGCCCCGTCCTCCCCAGGGCCCCGGCCTGGGCCCCGCTTGTTGGGTCCGCACGGATGGGATGGGCCCAAGCGCGCAGTGCGGCGGGTGCGGCTTCCAAACTTGCATGCAGTATTGCAGTATACGCTAACTTTGCTGGGCCCCCGTCCGTCACTGCATCCTCCATCCAAACATACATAAATAATAAAATAATAATCAAATTTACATAAAATTTGAGCGTTTTAATTATGTTTAAGAATCCCCCCCCCCCCCCCCGCGCTTACACGTAGCGCGGGGCCCCTCGGACCTCGGGCCAGGTGAGGCCCCGGCATGCCCAGTCCGAGCCTGGTTTAGGAACCTGAGCGGCTCGGGGCGTGCGGGGGCGTCGCAGGCCTACAGCGTCATCCATCCAGGTACAGTTCTGCTCGCAGGCGCCGTGCGCAGGGGCGCGGGGCGGGGAAGCACCAGCACCCTTCCGAGTGTCATTAAAACCCGGGACCTGCTTGTCGTCCGCCAGGCACTCTGTGGTGCGGCCAGGGGTCGCGGGCCTCGCGGGCGCACTCCTTCGACGAGCTGGGCGTGTTCGCGGGCCCCGACCGCTGCTGCCGCGACCACGACCACTACCACTGCCCGGACTCGATCGGCACGCACGGCCGCGGCCATGGCCTCCACAATGACCGCCTGATCGCGACGCAGCTGTGCGCCTGCGACCACAAGTTCCTGCAGTGCCTGCGCGCTCTTCAACTTCCTGGAGCCCGTGTGCTTGACGTACGACTACCCGGTGCCCAGCTGCAAGCGCAGAGATACGTGAGGATGCGAGTTGAGGGCCACGGGTTCGAACCCCACCCGGACCCGGAGGGGAGGACACGTCGGAGGACACTTGTCAAAAAGCGAACTACGTCAACTCCGTTGCGGGGAGGTCCGGTCTGCCAAAGCATTCCGGTCGAGTGGCCCTCCAGCGCGGGGCGAGGCGTCGCCTTTCGAAACCTTTTGAACTTTTTCGTGAACTTGAATAAAAAAGATGGGCTCCCTTTTCCAGGCACGGCAGCGGCGGCCGCTGCGTGGAGTACGAGTATGACACGAACCGGCCTCCACAGTGGCACTTCGAGGACTTCCCCTACCACTACGGCAGCCGGCGCGTGGACCACGAGGTGAACATCGCGTCCGAGGCCACCACCTCGCTGGCCGGCCAGGAGCGTCCGGACTCTGCCGCCGACGGCGAGGACGCCGAGCTCTGGAATGCCCTGCTCATGAACCGGCACGTGCGCTTCGGGACCAAGTTCAGCGGCGACCTGAACCCGGCCGCCGACGGCGGCTAGGCAGCCGTCATCGGCGGGCCGCATGGGCACCTCATGTGGCAATAGCCTACGCATTCTTTGACACTCGGGGGTGCGCACACCCTCCGGATCCTCCGGGTTGACTTTGGCCACGCAACAATACCCCACGCAGTCCTCCCCCACGTTGGCCACATTTGATTCCCGGCCGTCACTTTCACTTCCCATCGCGTTTTCAATCTCCCCCCCCCCCTCTCAACCCAATTTTCTCAGTCAACTTGCAGCGGCTCAACACCATCAGACCCATCTACATTAGTTGTCAAAATTGTTCCACCCTACCTCTTTTAAAAGCCCTGCTAACTCACACAATGATGTCACAGTGTACCTGAAGTTACATACTTCAAATGCCTTCTTGCAACAGAAACCAAATGTTCACGGCTTTGCCCATGAAGACAATTACCAAAATCCAGATGTCAACGACCACTATGTAGTTGTAGGGTCAAGGTAATGAAAAGTTACGCCTTCCTCCATTGTCAGGAGAGGAAGAGACAAGAGGGGTAAATGATTTAATAGCCATCAAAATATTTCTAAACAAGATCCTAAAAATGCAACAACAGTTGAGTAGCAGAACAAAAGTGCAACAGTGGAGAACTGGATTAACTAGTAAAAGCAGCTAAAAGCATGTATGCTCCTGAGTGATCGGGAAAAATTATTAAACCTTTCTTTTGGAACATTTACCCGATAATTCCAGCACTCAGACAACTACATTCAAAACTGCAACAGCTACATAAGAGCTTTAAAATGTATCTGAACTACATGACAATATTAAATCTGGTAGTGAAATTGAAAAAGTATAAGCTATCACAGGTCACATGGTTCAAAATGTTTAGAAATATTATCTTAAACCAAAAGTTAACAAAAGCAACAGAGTTTGTTCAATTTTTTTTATTAAAGAACAGAGCAGTACATGCAACTAGAAATCAAAAGCTTATTAAAACCTAAAAAAAAAACCTGAAAATATACTCGGCCATTTCACTTATTAAGAAATCGATAGTTGAACCTTACATCACAGCTCTTACTTCAAAACATTTAAGAAATAGATGGATGGAAATGCATTTGGCTCATATCACTTAAGTTTGATCACGTTGGGTAAATCAGTACATTGAAGTTTACTAATCGTCTCCCCCTCACATCAAAATGTAGCATATGCTTGGGCCAAAATCAAAACAGGAGCATTCAATACGAAGTAAGGAAATACATTAAAGCCACCTGCTGAAAACCAGTCTCGCCTCTAGCAAACATCCTTTCTCGAGCTTCCCCACATCAACCTCACACTTGACTTTAGAAAATTGCATTAAGAAAACCAAATTAAATCGACCAGCAGATATTAACAATTTCACTAACACTCGAGTCCTGAATGGACAAATATTTTAAAATACTGCTTAACCAAATCAACCTCAACAAATCCAGTCACTTTCAATCCTTGCATTCTTGAATTTGGAGACCACATGGCTGACCTCAGTTGATACTTTGACCCTTCTTCAGAGTGCCCCACTAGATTCAATCCAACAATAATTCCCTAATGAAGCTACCCGAGTTGAGTCCTCTTTCCTGCGAGGCATTTCAGATGGGAGCATTGGACAAGTGCACAGTACTCGAACTAACTAGCCTGGTTCATCTTCCCTGCAAAACTGCCAAGATCAGACTTTGTTTTGCTGCAGCTCGTAGGCCAAGTTTAGAGCTGGTGAAGTAAAGACAGTTGTCGACAGGTTGTGCCAAGAGATTAAATAATGGATGATAAAGAAAGACTGGAGTCAAGAAAAGAGACAAAGAAAAGGTCAAACAATGCAGAAGACTTTCAAATAATGCTTTTAAGATTAAGGGTCAAACTTGCAGTAAAGAAAATTTTAAGCTGTCTGTTTCAACACTGCCTACTTTGCCTTAAATACATCTTGCTCATAAAGCCCTGAGGACTTACAGTTAACTTGAATTCGATTATGCATATTTCACAGAGAAGGCGCCTTTCTCTGCGAATGTAAACTAAGAATGCCACTTCAGTAGGAATTCACGAATAAAGGAAAGGGAAGGTGGTGCACCACAGCTAAAGGAAAGGAAAGGAAACAAACACAACATACAATGCCCAACACCAAAACACAAAAGAGGGAAGGGAAGGGAAAGTGGCATCCTCAGAATACTCAATATCTCAATGTCAAATATACTGACAGTTGCAACAAATCAATTCTGTCAAACTCACAGGTTGGCCACGTCACAGTTGCCTAAGATGGCTTTCAAGATTAACTCCACTTGAGCAAACCTTGTTGGTCTGGCAATATGACAATTGCCTCATAGCATCTAGATTAGCTCCACTGTGACAGAACTTCCACAGGAAGACTATGTTTGAGCAAGTAAGTAGGCAGGCAATGACAGATGTACTCTGTTTAGGCTGGTAAAAATCATTTTCTTTACAAGTAGACTCAAATGAATGAACTAGGGACAAAGGGGAGATTCTCTGAACTCAATTTGACACACCCAGATCATGGATGTGAATAAACTGCAAATATAAAGACCCAAAAATTGGATAAGTACAAGGGTGCTGCCAGACAGACAGACAGAAGGAAGATATGACAAAGCTGACAGAAACGCGACAACACAGCCAGACTTGCACAACTCTCTGAAAACGCTCCCCAGTTCCGATCTCTGGCTGGACCCATCTTTACTACATTCCTTTAAGAAACTAATGCAGAGGATTTAAAAGACTGGTATTTAGTTGAGGTTCGGCATGAATAGCATAAAAAGAGGTGCACCCACATAATTTTGCCCCAGACATCCAAATTCGACAAATGAACAAAATAATCACTGGCTGGTTCAATATCAGAGCTAAAAATTGCATTTCGAGAACCGACTGGAAATCAACAGAAGCTGGGTAGAGGTGCTTTTCTCGTAATTTTGCCAACAATTTCCGAAAGCGCACAAATATCACTACAGTCAAACAATGAACAGGGATCATGTTATGCTCCTGGAAATTTAGAAGAAAACCTTGCCACTATTAGATTGCATTTCCATCCCAACAGCAAATCAACAACTCAAATCAACTGATAAATTGTGCTTAATCATATCAAGAATCCATCATTGCAATAAGCACTTGTAAAGAAGCTGTGATGAGGTTCATACCATCAATCCACACACCTTTTTGGCCATTTTCTTAGTTGAAATCTAATAAATAACTCCCTAAAGAAAGAAGCAAGGTAAGGGTGCGCAACTTCACTATTCAAGCAAACTTCAATAAAACCTTGTAAGGCATCCAATCACATGGGTTTTTGAACCACTGATACTTATACTTTACAGAAGTTAACATTAGCAGATCTGCTCCAGCTTTGACTCTACTTTACACCCCTGCCAACACGTCAATTCATCCCCTGACATTCAGCTTTGGCATTCTCAAAAACAAGAGTTAAACATCAATACTAAAACCCCACAAGCTGGAGAAAACCTGATCAAATCATTCAACAAAAGTGAATTGCACTACCCTTTAACAAATACCAAGCTTTGTAAACATGGCCTTGAGCCAAATGTAGAATAACGACCAAACAAGTCACCACAAAACACTCGGTTCTTTTCTTTACTATACTTTCAGTTATAATTTGATCTGATATTTTTTGAGCATTATTGATTCTTTATTTTTTTACGTTTTTTTTTTTTTTTTTTTTTCAACTTTTTTTTTCTAATTTTTTTTTCAAACTATTTTTTTTTAATTTTTTTTGAACTTTTTTTTTAACTTCTTTTTTCTTTAAGTTCTCTTTTTTCTCAATTTGATTTCTTTTTTTTTTCTTTCCTTTTTTTAAATTTGATTAGTTAACATACATTCTGAGTACTTTTTCATTAGCAAATAATATTTGAAGTAACTTGGAATTATGAATGACCGAGTTATTACATAAGACACACAATCGTGTCCTGAACAACACACCATGATCGCAAATTATTAGTTCAAATTAAATTTCCGAATTCCCAAACGAAATATATAAGGTAAGGGTGCGCAACTTCACTATTCAAGCAAATTTCAATAAAACCTTGTAAGGCATCCAATCACATGGGTTTTTGAACCACTGATGCTTATACTTTACAGAAGTTAACACTAGCAGATCTGCTCCAGCTTTGACTCTACTTTACACCCCTGCCAACACGTCAATTCATCCCCTGACATTCAGCTTTGGCATTCTCGAAAACAAGAGTTAAACATCAATACTAAAACCCCACAAGCTGGAGAAAACCTGATCAAATCATTCAACAAAAGTGAATTGCACTACCCTTTAACAAATACCACGCTTTGTAAACATGGCCTTGAGCCAAATGTAGAATAACGACCAAACAAGTCACCACAAAACACTCTGTTCTTTTCTTTACTATACTTTCAGTTATAATTTGATCTGATATTTTTTGAGCATTATTGATTCTTTATTTTTTTTCTAATTTTTTTTTCAAACTATTTTTTTTTAATTTTTTTTCTTTAACTTTTTTTTCTTTCAGTTCTTTTTTTCTCAATTTAATTTCTTTTTTTTTCTTTCCTTTTTTTTTAAATTTGATTATTTAACATACATTCTGAGTACTTTTTCATTAGCAAATATTCGAAGTAACTTGGAATTATGAATGACCAAGTTATTACGTAAGACACACAATCGTGTCCTGAACAACACACCATGGTCGCAAATTATTAGTTCAAATTAAATTTCCGAATTCCCTAACGAAATATATAAGGTAAGGGTGCGCAACTTCACTATTCAAGCAAATTTCAATAAAACCTTGTAAGGCATCCAATCACATGGGTTTTTGAACCACTGATGCTTATACTTTACAGAAGTTAACACTAGCAGATCTGCTCCAGCTTTGACTCTACTTTACACCCCTGCCAACACGTCAATTCATCCCCTGACATTCAGCTTTGGCATTCTCGAAAACAAGAGTTAAACATCAATACTAAAACCCCACAAGCTGGAGAAAACCTGATGAAATCATTCAACAAAAGTGAATTGCACTACCCTTTAAAAATCCCTAACTCTATGATCATGGCTTTTTTGACTTTGATTCTTTAAATTATAATTTTAGTACTCTTCCATTAACAAATGATTTTTGAATTAACTTGTAATAATTGATAACTAAGTCATTACATAAGACAGACAACCTTGTCTTCAACCACGTCATGATAGCACATCAACACTTCACAATTCAAGTCCTCAAACACACAAGCAAACCTGGTTGCCATTAACAACACACTTGCTGATCAGAATGGGAGGTCAGCTCAGGCAGTGTTGATGGTACTTTTCATGAATGTAGAAAGTAGTTTGATGAAAGTCGTCAGCTCATCAAGAAAAGAGTTATCCTCAATAACTGGCTCCACCTCTTCATTCCGACATCTTTGAAGACAGTCACTAGACACCTGCAAATTGAAAGAACAAAATGAAGACTACGAACAGTCAAACACAACACACAAGACATAAAGGACGCAGTACCAACCAGATTCTCAAGTGGCACCCTGCTTTTGTTGGAAATCCCAACACTCGGGTTAACACCACAGCCCAGAAGTGCTGAAGTCACTCAGCTCAAATAAGCTAGGCGAAGCCTGAACTCCTTCAGAAGTAAATTAAATTTTCGCTCCTTTGGCACCAAAAGATGCATTCTTGTCAGCTTCACAGAGGTGCAATGGTGACAGTTTCCACAGTTTCAGTTTTCCATATGGCCGGGCCTGCCTGCTCCTCCCGTGCGCCATGTCCTGCGGGCAAGAAAAATAAGGGGCCGGGGACCTGCTGCCCTTCCCGGTTGCCCTGCTGCCCTTGCCTGCTACGTGGCGGCCCATGCCACAGAACAACCGGGAAGGCCAGTAGGCCCCATCGGTTTCCTAAAAGCTTTGCTAACGCCAGCCACAACTGACACATGCCGGGCCTGCCTGCTCCTCCCGTGCGCTTCTTCATTCACACTATGGCTCCTGGCCTGACCGGTGGCCTCCACACATGATCCACACCAAAATCTAAAACAAAAACATTGATAATTATATGAAAAAGCAAGACAAATAAACAATTAATTAGGTTATTTGTGAAGACGTACCAGTATGGAGGTAGCACCTCCCTTGACAGGACCTAGGGCGTGATGATCGTAACCCAAACAATGGCCCCAAACAATCTTTCAAATTATTGAAAGCTTTGCTAACGCCAGCCACAACTGACACATGCCGGGCCTGCCTGCTCCTCCCGTGCGCTTCTTCATTCACACTATGGCTCCTGGCCTGACCGGTGGCCTCCACACATGATCCACACC